>JAHFWL010000885.1:0-43334 GCA_021292165.1 Shinisaurus crocodilurus
TTCTTCTGCTAATTCCCCTTCTGTGGAGTCTGTATTTTCTACACTGTTTGTGCAGTTAGTGTTGTATAGAGCACCCTGTCATTTTGGTCATTGATACCTTTATCCACCCCCCAAATGGACCTGTGCCTTTAACTTATGCACAACAGACAAAAAGTAAACTTCACCCAGTGTGGAGATACACAACTGACATGAGGAAAGTTGTAACAGTTGAATTACAGAAAAGGAGAACCGAGTATGAGAGGGAGTTAACTAAATTTGAAATGATTCTTATGTCTAGAGATGATTAGAAGGGAACGCGTCAACAAGAGGTATAATAAGGGATTTATATAGATTGATTCAAAAGCTGAAGAACAAGATGGCCATCTAAAGACCATCGGATACTGAATTTGAGGAGGAGACTTCGAAGGTGGGTTGGAACAATATATGGGATAGATGTTTTCTGAAAGTTATGTCGATAAGGATAAAGGAGAATTTCTATAAACTAATTTGTAGATGGTACTTAACTCCAGTAAGATAAATAGAATAGATAAGAATTGCTCCGCACTTTGTTGGAGAGGATGTCAGGAGAAAGGGACATAACATATGCTCATATGTGGTGGAGTTGTAAAAATGTACTGTTTTTTGGCAAGAGGTTTTTACAGAAATATCGGAAATTATTGGTATTAATCTAGAGGTCTGTCCAAAATTAGCATTGTTATCAATAATGGAGAAAGTTATTTGTGACCAAAATACAAGGAATTAATTGTAAACTTGTTAACTGCGGCTAGGCTAATGATAGCGAGAAAATGGAAAGTACAACATGTCTTTTTAATTACTGAGTGCTATAAGGAAGTATGGATATAGCCCTAAATGATAAATTAACCTGTAATATCAAATGCAAAAGGGACAGTTAAAGAAAATAATTTTATGAATATTGGAATCAATTATTAGAGTATGTATTAATTAAGGGGAAGCGGAGTATGCCTTGTCAGGATATGTTATATTTTTGGAATATGGAATGTAATTGATTAATGGGATGGAAGTATAGTAATTGGTCCCTAGGAGGGTGGGTGGGGGTGCACTTTATGATTTTGTGCATACAGGTTTAGTTGTGTGTTTTTGTTATATTGTGTTGTATTTAGTTTATAAAATTCAATATATTTTTTTTAAAAAAGTAACAACTTGAATTACAACGTCTGTCAGGCGCCACTTTTAAAGGCATGGAGCAACAGATAGTGGCTTGTTTCAGATGGTGAAGCGAACGCATGTAGGTCAGGGGCAAGGACCGCCACCATGATGTGTGAGCTTCCATGACCAGGACAACTGTAAAGGGTGAGCTTTTCTGTAAGTGAAAACACAGTAACTGTAGAAGCCATTTCGGTTGCAGGTGGCAAGAATTGTGTGAGGCACTGAAACCCAAAATAGGGCCCCCCAGAGCACTGAAAGGAGTTGTCAGCCTAGATTAAAAAGCTGGATTTTTGAAAAGCACAAGGACAAGGGGGAAAGAATGATAGCTATCATTTCTGGCAAACATCGAATATGCCAGCCTGCCTTGAGCTCTTTGGAGGAAGGACAAGATCAAAATGTAATAATAAATGCATAACTTGGTTTTGCTTTGTGTAACCGAACATAACCATGCTCACAAGGAATCTTGGGGCAGGGGGAGGCTCTTCCTATTTTTAATTAAGGAACTTAAACTGGATCATCCACAGAACATTTATCTTGCTATGCCAGGAGCTAAAATCAGCTTTTCAGATGGTTAATTGACAATATTCTTACTAATTGTAAGCTTTTTATTATAGTCTTAATTAGGCATTTAGAATTGCACATGTACACACATGCACACACACACACACACACACACGCACACACGCACACACACGCACACACACGCACACACACACACGAAACCCGGAGGTGAATTTGTCTCCAAACATTAAACAAAATGTTATTACTTCATATTAACATTAACTCTAATGTTCTTGGAAGAATCTTTTTAAAATTCTGTAACAATAAAAATAAAATATGCCAATGATGTGAAGAGAGAGTTCTGAGAGGCATAGCTATAGCTCAAGCTACTGTTCTGTGGTCCCTTTATAGACAATTAAGATAATATGCATATAAACAAGAAGGAAACACAAACTAAACCTACTGATGCCAGGCAAGGCTGCTGTCATTGATTGGCCCTTGATAGAATAGTGTAACAATTGTGTGTGGAGGGAATATGTACTGGCCCTTGTGCCGACCTGGTGGAAGACAGAAGCCACAGGGGATCCCACTTTCCCAGAGAAGTTTGCCATAATGGTTTATGTATGACACATGTGGTTTGTGTTCCATATTTCTGTTGTTTACATCATGGTAGCACAGCCTTCCCTAACCTGGTGTCCTCTAGATGGCTTGGACTACAGCTCCCAGAATCTCCAGTAGCTGTGCTGGCTGAGGATGGCCGCCTAGGAATCATAGTGCAGCCCATTCAGAGGGCACCAGGTAGAGGGAAGACTGCCCTAGCACTTTGGCTAAAGCATCCATTTTGTTCTGAGAAAGGCAGCAAGACCAGGAGATTTGAAGGCTGCCACTGCCTGCCAGGAATGAGAGAGAACCTTGGGAGTTAGCAGAGGCACTGCCAGCTAGTTAGCTATGTGTGTCCTCTAATAATTAAATTGGAAAAAGTTGCCACTGTGGGAAATCTGGATACAGCCAAATACCTGCCTGACTACCAAGTCACCTCTTCAGCCAGGCAACCTTTCAACTGGCCAGTCCTGAAGGGTCCTCACTTCAAGATAGATCAGACAGCAGATTAAACTACACCTGGACCACCCTCTTGGTACCCTTTTCTTCTCTATACCTCTACCTAATTGTCTCTCAGAAGCATGGCTTTTATCATGCTCAATTAGCTAGCTTTAATTCAATCACATGGACAAGAACCTCCCTGAGGCTCCCTTTCATCCCCAGCTCCAGAGCCAAGCTATTGATCCCTTTCTTCCACCCCATCCTGAATCCAGCCCAGAGCCATTGATCCCTTTGCATTCTTTGTCTGGAAACCTATGACTGTCCTTGACTCTGGGAAACCCAGCTGCATTCATAGATCATAGAATAATAGAGCTGGAAGGGGCTTATAAGGTGTCAAGTCCAACCCCCTGCTCAATGCAGGAATCCAAGTCAAAGCATCCCTGTCAGATGGCTGGCCAGCTGCACTGAATGCTTCCAGTGTGGGAGAGCCCACTGCCTCCCTAGGTAGTTGGTTCCATTGTTGTGTTGCTCTAACAGTCAGGAAAATTTTCCTGATGTCCAGGTGGAATCTGACTTCTTTGATCATGGGACTCAGCGTGGACCAACCCACTGTCACACAGCTGACAGCTCCAAATCAGCCCAGGGTTTTCTCTGCACTCAAAACATGTCTTGTAATCCTTCCTAGCACTCTTTGTCTGCTACTTTGGTGCCTAGCCTCCTTTTCCAGGGCCAAAGTTCTTCTCTCTCCCTTCAGCTTGAAACCACCTCACTGCCCTGTGCCCACATATTATCTGCTGCCTTGTGTACCCAGGCAGAGCTTCACCCCCCCCCCCCAGTGAGGCACTGATTTTGGCTCTCTAGACAACTTCCATTCGTGGCACAGACTCACAGGTCATATCACTTCTTATGAGTTGCTGACTCTAAAGCCAGTGGCTTATTCATTTAGTGGGCCAGCAGGAGTCTAAGGTGTTGTTCTGAGGTTTTTCAGGGTCTCAAGTCAAGCGTAACCACCTATGCACCGATGCTCTTTGCTAGTTTTCCTCTCTTGCCTCACTCCCCAAGTTCCTTTTATCTCTCCATGTCTGTTATTCTTCTGGGAGTAGTCAGGGTCCAAAAAGAGACCTCATGTGTTGGCTCTCCCTTCTAAATTCTATTTTGAATTTATTCTGCAAGTTTTTGTGGGGTTCTGAGATCCCTAATAACAACTTAGCCTGCCATTTGTTCTCCACATCACCACCTATGACTAAGAAGTGATGATGTGCTTGTATGCTTGTATGACTAAGACTCTAATGACAGGCAGCACAATTCAATGAGGCTGCCCATAACCCTCCAAACTCAGAGGATTACACAGGCATCCAATGGAGGGCAGAAGGAGTGTGGAGGCGAAGGTTGCCTCCACGTTGCTCCCGCCCTGCAAAAACACTTAGATGGCAGATTTTGCCCAAGTGTTTTGCTCTGGAGCATGAGGAGAGGAGGCTGAGGCACCACCAGGATACTGCGTATGCTGGTGGAGCCTGTCTCCTCCCCTACCCACCCACAAAACTCCAGCTCCCAGGTTGTTCTTTACTTGCTTTAGAGAAGGACTGTAGCTCAGCGGTAGAACTTATGTTTCATATGTAAAAGGTCCCAGGTTCAGTCTCCCATCCAAAAGGATCTCGGACAGCAAGGCTAGAAAAACCTGCTGTCAGACTGAACAATACGGGGCTCAGATGGACCAATGGTCTGACTGCGCATAAGGCAGGGTCACATGTTCAGTAAGGAAAGGAAAAGGCCAAATCAGAATTCTCTGCTACAAATACTCTGACAAAGCATCCACATTTTTTTTTGGCCTTAGTCCCATTTGAGCTGCACTGGCTTTTCCATCTAGGTTAGTACTGCCCTTTCTACTTGCAGCATGAGGGAATGATTAGCAGCTTTGTGATCCTTGATCTCTATGAGAGGCACTTTCATGTCGGCTTCTGCAGTTGGAAGGGGGATGTGTCAGTCCTCCCGGGAGCTGTCTTACCCTCTTAATAAAGTGAAGAGGCATGCTCCTGAGCTGCTGGACTGTCATTCTCCTTGGAGGATGATTCTGAAAGTTTGTTTCTTTCGGCACATCATCACAATTTCCCTCCTGGGTCTTTACCAAGCGTGGATGATGAGATTGGGGGTATTCATAGCTGCAGATTCTGCACCTGCTGCCTTGGAAGTGGGTGGTGGTTAATTCGTCATCTGTCCCCTGCATATTCTTCCCAGTGGCCTCATTTACATGTAAAGCACTCTAGCGAGTGAAATACTTATTTTTAAACAGATTGTTGGAAGCATCAGAAATATTGGCAAGAACAGCAATATAGGTTCCCAGTCACAATAGTATCAAACTGAATGAGTAAATCTGCTGCTACTACAGGGGTTCTTTCAGCTCAAGGGCCAAATTCCATTTCGGAGAAGCTCTTGGGAGCTGCATTTCAGTGGTGGGCGGGGCTGAAGGCAAAGGGGGTGGAGCCAAAGGCAAAAAGGGATGGGTCCAAAAATAGCAGCATATTTTAGCACAAAGCAGCCAGTAACTCAGCCTTAGGAGGGACATTTCAGTGGGGAGTGGGGGAATAAAAACCTGCACAAAAGCTGGGAAGGAAGCATGGCCCTGTAGGGAACCCTGGATGGCTAGATGGGTGGGGCAGATTTGGTTCTGCACCCCTATACTAGTATCTAACAAAGATGTGGTGTGGTTCCGCTCCGCAGTGGAGTTACAGGGACTCCAAATCTTTATAAAATAAGCTTTAACAGCTGCCACCATATCTTACAGGGGGTTCGTGGAAAATCCTCTGTTAAAGGAGCACATAATTCTAGGAGTGTCCAGAAGTTTCATAAAAGACCCCCCCCCCATTTAATGGTAGTTCAAAGCTTACAATGCATCAGCCAAGCAGTCACAGGACACAGGGAGTTGTAGGCCTTTTTTCTGTCTAAACATGTATAGGATTGTGCCCTTGGGGGATCAGTGGTGCAGGTAACTTGAGACCCTGGATTTAATGTTCATGCATACATACACCCTTTCAAGTTGGTCTAAAGTTGGTAGTTCTCTCCCCCACCCTCCACCATTTCATGCTTCACAGCTGCTGCAACTCATTTAAATCATCGCACTGTCATGACTACAGGAATAAAATGAGTTTGCTTTGCTTTGGCTGCCCTGATGCGCTAAACAGATTTCCTTGGGAATAAGTGCAATTTTGTTGTAGAAAAGGAAAAAAAAATAGTTTTAAGTAAAAAATAATGTGAGCATCTGTAACCAGCCCACCCCCATCTATTAAATGTTGTGTTGTTTTAAATGAGAAGAAAGAAAGGATGCTGCATTGGTGGGCAGGCTCAGACACGGTGGGCTCCAGCCGGCTCATACCAGCCCAGGTACTACTGATGCCACTGCCCCCATGATCTGCTGCTCTCTGGGTGGTCATTTGGACGCCCCCTGGACTGAGTGGGGCAGCCCTTAACTTTGGCCCTGAGGTCCACAAGACACCACATTGCTTGTCCTCAGATGCCTGCGAACACTCTCCACCACCTTGCATCTGCCACCTGAGTCAGCTGCAGTCACTGCAAGATGAGAGTGAAGATTCAAAGCAGACAAGATCAGAACAAGGGCACAGTCTCAGAATCAGGACTACTACTAAAGATACGGATGGTGATTCAGGACAAGGGATTTAGAGATGAGGGCATAGCCAGAGGGGTGAAACAGCAAATTGCATTGGAACCCAAAGGACTGAGTGAAATAAAAAAAATATGGGTATTTACAGGAAAGCAATGATATGATGAAAGAGAAAACCATGGAACAGGCCAAAGTAGAAACCAAGGGTAGAAGATCCTCTTAGGTATCATGGAAGGAATGGGCTAATGGACAGTCAGTGCAACAGGGAAAGGACACCAGATGAAAGCAATATGCTGGCCAGTCAATGCTGAAATCTTAATTACCCATCTAAAGAATTATTTATTTACTGCATTTCTATACTGCCTTTCTGGAACTAACACCAATGGTTTACGATAATTCCAAAAACAAGAATGATAAACAAATACAAACATAATAAACCATTAAAAACAACCTTAAAACCATAAGTTTTAAAAGCCAAATTAAAAAGAAACGTCTTGACCACCCACCCTGCTTCCTGAACACAGAGAGAGTAGGGGCCAGGCACAGCTCCAGAGGGAGCATGTTTGGGAGCAACACGGGAGAAACCTGTCAGCAACAGATACTTTATGAACCAATACATACGAGACACAGTTTTAAATATATCCAGTATTTGGTGTTACTTGTTCTCAAGAAAGCTGATTCAACTCATACAATCAATAGAAATAGGTAGTGAAGGGGATAGGGAAGGACTACATCCTGAAATGCTCCCTCATGAAGAAGAAAGAAAACTCTCTGCATAAATAAAACTTGCACATTGTGGAAAAGGTTTGAGCCTAACCTTCTCCCTGACCTGCTATTTTTCTAAGTCAGTGTTCTCCAACCTTGGGTCCCCAGATATTTTTGGCCTACAACTCCCAGCATGCCCCAGCCAGCTACACTGGCTGGGGCATGCTGGGAGTTGTAGGCCAAAAACATCTGGGGACCCAAGTTGGAGAACACTGTTCTAGGTGTAGGGAAGCATGGTGGAGCATGCAGACATATGCCCAACTTGCAGCCTATAACAGCTTTACCATTTGCTTGTGCTGAATCTATAAACTGGCCCCAAGGTAGAAACAAGCTAGCTTAACTAAGAGGCTGCTGCATGAATCCCACAACATACGACTGGTAAAAATGAATCTGCCATTTACCATCTGTTATTTTATAAGTGTAATATTAACCTAATATATAGATTAGCCAAATGTAAGCACTGTGACAGATGACATTGCCATGGATGTAGCATCTTCACATGTTTCACTTAGGAGTATAATTAACTCCATCAGTCACAGAAAAGTAGGTAGGGCTGCTGCTTTGGAGCTATAAGCTTGAGAGGGAAAAAAGGTTGTTCACTATTTGCTGTATTCCAATTAATTTTATTTTCTAGCGTTACCTTTCAAGCTTATATATAGCTCTGGTTCAGCCGAGTATCAAGTCCTTCTATTTTACTTTAGCCCAGATTAATTAAGGGCACAATCCAATGAGGCTGCCCTGGCCTTAACCCTCCAAACTCAGAGGATTATGGGCATTCCTATGCAGGGCGGGAAGAGCGTGGAGGCGAGGTCACCTCTGTGCTCCTCCCACCCTGTAAAGCAGCTAGGCAGCCAATTTCAGCCATCTAATTGCGGTGCTCCAGAGCGGCGGGAGGGAAGGCGCCACCGGGATACATCATATCTTGGCAGCGCTGGTCTCCTTCCCTCCCCGCCCACTAAACCCTTTCTCCGCGGTCTTTCTTATGACATGGTTCTTTCTGCACCAGCTGCGAGGGGAGGAGGAGCGGGATTGGAATGCAGATCCCCAGCTCTGAGGCCAGAGCTGTTTTCCAAATCCGAGCTATCCTAAGGCCCTCTGGATGCTGTCTAGGGGCCGTAGGATCACTCTGTTAGGGGTGAAACAGAATGCATGTTTTGAGTTGCTTGTTCAGGCAAGACTATAGAGGGTAGCCATTTAAAGATTGCCAAAGAGAAGAAGAAATGCATCATCAAAAATTTTGAAAAGACAAAAAAGTGAACAGTTTTGCATAAAATTTACATATGCTGATTTTTTTTAATAATACCCATAATGGCTATAATTTGAACAGAAATACTATACATCTCATGATAGTGGGGAAGATTGTGAACAAAAGACCTGTGTGCCCACTCAACCTGCCATCCAGGTGCTAAGTGTTGATCATCAACTTCAAGGCCCCTGCTCTCTCCCTTCTTGTGGTTCTTTAATTTGAAACCAGACTTAGACTGGACAGTCCTTCAGATAGAGGATGCTTTCAAGTAGATGATTGTCCTCTGACAGCCATTCAAATAGAGGACTGCCCCCTGTAAAGTATGACATATGGCCACTCTATCACTATATATGGAGTAAGCAGACACCAGGATCAAGCCAAATATTCTTCTTCTGAATCCATCTGATAGTCCAGGAATCCATCTGATTGGCCACAGATTATGTGCTGTATTTGGTATGTAGATGTTAAATTTTGACACGTACATAGAAAAGATACTTGGGGCAATGTTTTGCACCCACAGGATGGCTTCAGGGAGTGATTACCATGGATGCACGCCACTGAAAATATGTCATCATGAGACATCTGTGCATTTTCATCAAGATGATCCTGCAAACTGTCGACTGGAACTAATAAAAATCCAATATCTACTCACAGGATTGTTCTTTAATAAATTGCAAAGGTAACACATTAAAAGAAATGTCACAGGCATTGGAATACATATTTGTGTGTGTGTGTGCAGATTTAAATCTAAGCTCCATGATGCACAGCCCTATGCAGTACAGTGTCACTATCTTAGGCTGCCAGGGCCGGCGCAAGCTCTCCCACTGCCTGAGGTAGGAGAGCAGATATGCGCATCCACCACCCCCTGCCCACTGCCGCCCCCGCCAAATCACCTATCTACCACCACATCTCCCAGCTCTCCAATACATCTCCCCCACCCCTGCCATTGCATCTCCCACCTGCTCCCAACCGCCAACACATCTCCCAGCTGTTGGTAGAACACAATAGCAGCAGTGGACTTCATTCAACAAACACACACACACACACACACACACACACGGCTTGTTTCTAAAGTAGATGCTTTTAAAATAAATAACAATAACATAATATTACTTGTGTACTACAAGCTTGATAGTTACAGACTTGGTAAGTGCAGTTTCTTAAATGTTACTTATTTTGTGAGGAAACACACAAGTCAATCCCTTGTTAAACCAGTGAGTGTTAGTTAAGTCTGTTAACTATAGAACCAGCCTAACTGTCAGAGAGAGAGAATGGAATTTTGATCTTGTTGCTAGGCAACATCCAGCATTCCCTCCCCTGATTCAATCAAGTGGTTTGCTCCACTGAACCCTGCCCCTTGACTTCTCATAGGGATGGGCGCCCAGTCAGGCACCCAACTCGTGGGGCGCTTGGTGAGCGCTCCCACCACACGAACTGGGCCTCCAGCAAGTGCTGGATTTCCGGGTTCCCTAGCTCTATGTTGTTTACATAGTGTATAGCGTAGTATACGTAAAAAAACGGCCACCATTTGCATAAATGCGGCTGTTTTTAATGTATACTATGCTATACTCTACATAAATGGTGTATCTTATGCCATTTTCTATGTAAACAACATGGAGCTGCGGAACCCAGAAGTTGCTTTCCCTGGCTCGTCTCACAAGAACGTGAGCCAAGCCAGGGAAAGGTAGGTCAAGCGGAGCTCGGAGGGGTCGAGCCCAGCGAGTCCACCCCCCTATCGAGCTCTGCGCACATCCTTACCTCAGAGAAGCTTAGTTTCTGCCTTTGCCCTTTAACTAGGCTATAACAGTCTATCTTAACCATTTACTGGGCAGTCTACTTAAAAAACCCTCCCTGCAGAGTTGACATCTTTTTGTCATATACTCCAGCACCAGCAACCCACCGTGTCTCCCACCCTGCCACCACCTTGCTGTGTCTCCCCACACACACCATGTCTCCCATCTACCTTCCCATCATTGCTGCTGCTGCTCTCTGAAAAGCTGCATGAGCCGTAAAAAGTGGTGTGGGCAATCTCCAAGGACACCCGCTCCACAGTGCCTGGCTCTGAGGAATGAACTGACAGAACCAGGCATTTGTCCCCACCCCTGACATTATCCAGCACAGAGGGCTAATGGGGTAAGGAGTGACCTGTCCCCCGCTCCAAGAAATAGTTCTCCCATGGTCCCCACCCTTGGTTCAGGGGAAGGAAGGTGGCTTGGGGAGCAGGATTCATTTCTTCCCTTTCCATCCTTTCACCTGAATAGATTATAGGTAGTTTCTATTTAATACCATCTGATCAGGTCCTGGAGAGCAAGCCAGTGAATTGCACACAGAGGCTCCTGTTTGCTAGTGTATTCCTCCTATTGGATCAGGGCCCACAGTTTCAGTCTAATGTCTTTGTTAGATTATTGGCAATAATAACACAAGGGAGTGGCAACATGAAAAAGCATGAGGCATCATTCATAATGCATGCTTCATTGACACATCCTCAGGTATCATCATTCAGAAGTTATTCTTGAAAGTACAGAGCTTCCTTCCTAGGGTGGCCAGATGCAAAAAGGACAGTGCTTTTAAGTTCTTTCTTCAATACATTCACAACGATACACAAATATTAAAGGTGCAGGAACCCTGTTCACTTTTCCAGCTGGCTACCCTAAGAAAAGCTTGTGAGTTTCTGTGTGTCATATGAACAAAAACTCTAGCTTAATTCACAGCTCTATTTGTGCGTGCCCTGAGTGATTGGACTTTTTAATTTGTCTTCTAATTAAAGAAATCCCATCATGTCCCTATAGCCTGACACTGACACATACAAACTACTTACTATATGTGTTCTTTCTTATTGTTATTAAAAAATAAATGACATTTTATATTTAGCTTGGCCTCTTATTCGTAACAGTTGAGTCTGTTAACAGATTGATAATCTAGTACCAGGATTAGTGGCCTATTTTTTTTTTTAAATGCCTTTTCCACTAGATTTCCAAGAACAATCAAATAATATTGTTTCTTATTTGTGATTAACGTTGTTCACTGTAGCTCTAGTACCAGGATACTAAGATACAAAATCACTTCCTGTGTACAAAACTACTGCAATTTGTAAAGGTGAGTTATCTGGATTCATAACAATCGTGGCTAAAATTGTAATAATACAAAGCTCTGAAAAGCAAACAACAACAACCTTGAAATATATATTCTAGGCTTTGGAAGGAGCTTAATTTTTAATATACATTCAGTATTCAAGGCTTTCTTTTAGGTACATAATATCACAACCTAGTTAAGTAAGGCCATCTCTATATAGTGGGGCTTACTTCCAGCTAAGTATGCATAGGACATACACACACTTTTATGAACTTTTAACAGAATTTTAATGTCATATGCACAGTTTATGTCATGAAAGCCATTTACCCCTTACCCTAACAACCTACAGGCCTACTTTCTAACCAGTGCAGTCTTTGAAGAGACAAACCCTTGCAACCTTGTACACAAAATTGGAAAACATCTGCTAAATCTGAAAAATAAAATGTATTCTATGCATGTGATGCACATTTTGCAGTCTATTCCATGCATCTTTTCCATGATTCTCCCTCCACTCATTTCATTACGTTGCAGATGTCTTCGAGTCATAACCATTTGGGACCCAAACTGGGCAAAAAGTGTGAAAGTTATAGCCTCAAACCAGGATTGGCCCAAAACATTTTGCTGCCTGAGGTGAAGGACAAGTTGTCTCCCCACCCACCCCAGTTCTATACACTAAAGCTGATTGGACTGGCAGGTGTATTTTACTCTGACACTGGTGATGGGACAGCAGCCTCCACCTCACCTAAGAGCAGCAGACTAGCTGAGGGGGTGCAGGGCAGGCTCCCTGGAAGACTCAGCTCTGTTCTCCAGCACAACCAGGGGTATGCTGCTGCTGCTGCCTCCTCCATACCACCCATCATCTGCCACCTGAGGCTACCACCTCACTCTGCCTAATGGCAGAGCCAGTGTGGTGTAGTGGTTAGAGTGTTGGGCTGGGACTTGGGAGATCTGTGTTCTAGACCCCACTTAGCCACGAAACTCACTGAGTGACTTTGGGCCAGTCACTGACCCTCAGCCTAACCTACCTAAACAGGGTTGTTAGGATAAAATGGAGAGGAGGAGGATCATGTAAGCTGCCTTTTGCTCCTTGGAGGAAAAGGGAGCTGTAGGCCTGTAGGTTCTTAAGGCAAGAAAAGGCAGTGGAGGCTGGTGGCTCCAATGCAACTGGGGCAGTGTATCTACTGTAGATTTTATGTCAAACTATTAAGGAGCTATCCATGGTGCTGAACCCTAACCCAAATTAGGTTCAGCACCATGGATAGCTTCTTAAAAGTTTAGAGTAAAATCTGGAAGGGATACACAGCCCTGATGCCATTGGCGCCACCAGCCTCCACTGACAAATGGCTTTAATGTCATTAGCTGTGCCTATGACATTAAAATTCTGTTAAATGTTTATTTAGATGATGATGATGATGATGATGATGATGATGATGATGATGATGATGATGCCGCCAGCCCTGTCCCAAACATTTACACCAACTGGGCACACAATTTGGTTGTAGGACTCTTCCTCTAAATGTGTCCAAATAAAAAACTGCACAGAATGTCATGGACAAATCAACCCAGGGTACAGTGGACTATTGCCTTCAAAAAGATGTAGAGATCAAGAAGTCCCATGGGGATTGTCATGAAATTTATTTTCTAAGCACATTTCCCCAGTTCATCTCATAGCCTATATAGCAGCAATTGGCACAAGTCATGATGGGGATTGGGAAATAAAATTGAGTTGTTCTCATGTTGTATTCAGTAGTTCCATAGAACTTCTATATTTCAATGCCATATTGTGGTATACACCACCACAACCTTTTAAATTTATTTTACTGCTGCCACTGCTTTTCACTGCGACACATCTGTCCCTGCCCCACACTCATGGAAGCCCTCAGTAGCGTGTTTGTCAGATGTTTTAGCCACCTTACTCTTTCATTTTATACAGCTCCCTTGCTTGAGCTATGGGCCTTCACACTCAGGTCCTGCACCAAGGTTACTATGTTCCCCTCAGGTATCCTGCTTGCCTCCCACCCGGGATTCACAAAAGACGCTCAGCCTCTTTCACTCAGGCTCCCCTTCCCATTCCCTCTGAGACACACCAGCAGTTGCCTGGGAGGGCCTGTGGCTCATACTGGCTCAGCTTGTCTGAGCATGGAAAGCTAAGCAGGGTCAGGCCTGGTTATTACTTGGGTGGGAGACCCCTCCTCTAATTTCCTGCATTGAGCAGGGGGTTGGACTCAATGGCCTTGTAGGCCCCTTCCAACTGTATGATCTATGAATCTATGAATCCTCACAAGCCTTTGGCCCCAACCAGCTCGGCTAACTAGGGTAATGACCTGAATACTGCTATTTCCCTCTCTGCCACCTTTCTCCTCTGAGATGGTTCTCTCAGATGTGTGTGTGTTCCTTCCCTTAGTCATTCACTCTCACACTATGGGTTAACACAGTCAAACAAAGATAAGTTTATTTTTACAGATGGAAACATAAGATACATTCAGGTGCTGGCTTATCTTGAAACCAGTTACAATATTTCAACTCAAGGCTGAGGTAACTCCTCTAACCTCCTCTATTAAGCCAGAGAGCTTCTCTCTAGATGTCTCCCAGTTCCACCCTCAACCCACACTCTGACTGCCAACCAGCCTGTCACTCACAGCTCTCTGCCCCTTGCCAACATTCCGAGAGCTGTGATTGGCTACGCACTCTCAGGGAGGGAGAGGCAGAACTCCCGCTGTCCGTCACACATATATATTGTGTTGATCTATTAGGAGAATGAGGTGCTTTTTCAAGAGTCACCTCTGTGCTTGTAAAACTTTTGTTTGGACAATCTGCAAATAAAAGTGCAGTTAATCTATGCCCAGTGTATAATGAAGCACGTGCTCGAGTGTTTAGATAATATTCCTAACAACTTGCTTTGTATTTTTAGTCCCATCCCTTGTCCTTGTGCTCTCTACCAAAACAATTTAGCTGATAGAATCAATAAAAAAGATGTACACATTTGCTGATAACACAATACTAAGCAGTTGATCAAATAACCTAGGATGACACCAAAAGGATTATGCAGGATTTAGATAGCCATTTAAAAATGCCAAGTGTCTGCTGGCATTCCGCTTAGAGACATGCAAAATTAGTTAAGGCATTTTGAATATCAGCCAAAGGACATAAAGGTCCAGGAGAATGCCTAAACATAATGCTAACTCTTAATAATAGCTTATTGTTATATAGAAAACCAAAGAACTTGGAATTTGCTCCAAGATGTGTGGCTTTTGAGGAGATTAGACACTCTATTATCTCATAATGGGTACTATATTAAGGAGGACGTACTGTTTGAACTGAAATTTATAATGCCAATGGGAAAAAATGTATTAAGGAACTGGTGTGTGGGAATGTTGCTCGTTTGCTCCTAAACGTCAGCTGTGAGTCTGTGATAAATGGTAAATCCAGGAAGACATAATCAGTGGCAGCACCTACCTGCATGTATAGTAAATCACAGCTAACCTGTGATTAACTCTGTGTCATGAAAGAAAGAAAAAACACTAAAGGGAGTTTCACCTCTTAGAGTCTGCAGCATCCTGTGAACACCATAGAACAGAATTGTGCATCATTATTTTTGTTGTTGTTCATGCAAACTAATGACTAGACTTTGTATCTATATCAGCTTTTTTAAAGATATTGTCCAACACTGGGGGCTGCCATGTCCCTGAGAAGCATAATAAAGACCATTGCATAGCAAACATAATTGGAGTACAGTTCTCTTTGGAAGGAAGCCAGTGGGGTGGTCATTTTGACACTAATCTGTATGCAACAGTATGTAACCCAATACCACAAGGAATTTACCACCACCACCATCCATTGTAATGAAGGCCACTTGTTTGGCTGCTTAAAAAAAAAAGGATTGCACAAATCCATGGGGGGTGGAGGTCAGTCTATCAATGGCTAGATAGTCCTAACAGCTAGATAGAACCTCCATTGTTGAGAAAGGCAGTATATTTCTGGATACCAGGTGCTGTGGGACAAACAATAGGGGAGGCTAGTGCTTATAAGCATTTCAGAGGCATCTGGAGTAGATGAACCTTTGGTCTGCACCAGTAGGGCTTCTCTTATGTTCTTAACTAAAAATGGCAGCAGTCCAAAAAAGGCAGCAGGAACATGACACATCCTTCCTCCTCCAATCGAGTCATAGCTTTGGTTACCTAGCGAATTCCACCCACCCTCAATAAACCCAGGGGTGAAGGCACACCTATGTGTCTGCCAACTATCTGCCATCTATTGACAGGCATAATAGTTTTCATTTGGTCATGTTCAAAATGCCTTAGTTCAACAACTGTTCTCTTTCTCTCTTTTGTCATGAATAGAAGGCACTTCAACACTTTTTTTTTGTTTACCATGGTAACTGGAATAGATTATTCTGCATCTCTTTTTGTAGCAACTGACTGTCAGGTAGCTTAGCTTCTTCAGCTTCTTCAGCTTCTTCTTCTTCTGTTGCTGCTGCTGCTGCTGCTTCTGCTTCTTCTAATATACTTTACAGTGATCCATGCATCTATGTGCCGCACTGCTTTCCTATGCTGTTACCATGTGGAAGAGAGCTTTTGAAAGCTGTGATAGTAACTTGCAGCAGCACCTAGATTTGCTGTTTTTCAATGGGTCATTTTGTCTCATAAGCCGTGCTTCCTACCAAAGGAACATATTATTGAGCATATGATTAATTCAGTCCATTATTAGAGTCTAGCCTAGTTTAATTTGCATTTAAAACTCTTCATGATTCAGTAGTCCAACTGAGAGCATTTAAATTTCATCTGTATTTTATGTCCAGACATGTGATGAGCACTGATAAGACACTGTTGAGATACACAGGATGTAATTATGCTTCGTAAGTGTTTCAAATTCCTGACTAGTACAGGTGCTTTTATTCTTGGTTGCAAACATTGAGAGAGATCAGGCCAACTATGCCCTTGTGCTGTCTATATAAGACAAACAGGTCAGCAAAAGAATAAATAGACACAAATCTGACATAAAGCAAATGACAATATTCAGAAAAAAACAGTGGGATAACATTTCAGTCTTCCAGGACTCTCTGCTACTGACCTGAATGTCACCATTATCAACAACAACAACAACAACAACAACAACAACAACAACAGACTTCAAAGGTAGACTCCAGCATGTAATTGTTAATCCTATTTGTGTAGTGCTCAACTGAGAATACATAATTCTTTTCTGCTAGGGGTATTACATTAGCATAGAAAAGGTAAGAGAATTTTGATAGCACTAGTTACTCCTATTCCAAATGGTTACTGAATTATATTTTGGACACATTGACTGGGTTCACATGACATGACAAGCAACCAATGATAACAGACAACAGTTGCTTGTTGTGCCGTGTGAACCCAGTCGTGGTTAGCAACTGTTGGTTCTTATCATGGTTGGCAAACATGATAAGAACCAACGGTTTGTTGTAGGGTTTGTTTGACCCACGATGGATTGTCATGTCATCCAAACCTGGATGACACAACCCATCATGGGTCAAACCCCATAACAAGCAAGCCACTTGGCAAGAGCAGCAAAATCCCCTTGCCACTCTTGTCAAGCAGCTGGCCATAAAGCGTGGCTGACAGCTGCCTCCAAAGTGCCCAAGCGGCACTTGGGGACAGCTGTCAGAGGCATCTCTGAATCTCTGCTCTCTGCTGCTGCCCCATGCTCGGGGCAGCAGTGCGGAGTGGAACTGGTACCCCTGCCTCCTGCTTGGGAGTAGAGCTCTCAAGCAGGAGGTGGAGATTTTTCTTATTCTTCTTTGTTCCTGTTGCACAAACAGGGCTTGTGCCCTGAAGTGCAATGGATTCAACTTCCAGCTTCCATTTGGGCAATGTGCAGGGGACTGCCCACTACAAGGGGGCAGTGGGCAGTGCCCTACATGCGGTCCCAACCAAGGCTGGAAGTTGACCCCATTGCACTTCAAGTTCAGGGCATGAGCCCTGTTTGCACAATGGGGACTCTTTGACAGCCGCAGAGAGCTGAAATTGGCTCGTGATCACGGCTGTCGAAGAGAGGAGCCTCATTCCGCCCCACAGTGTTCCCTGAGATACCACTGGGAGGAATGAGGGGGAAGGAGTGGGGAGTGGGAGCAAAGCACCCACAACCACCAAATACAGGCCTGTGGCTTACGTTGGCTCAGCTTGTCTGAGCGTGGAAAGCTAAGCAGGGTCAGGCCTGGTTATTACTTGGATGGGAGAACCCTCGTCTAGTTTCCTGCATTGAGCAGGGAGTTGGACTCGATAGCCTTGTAGGCTCCTTCCAACTCTATGATCTATGAAATCTATGAGCGCAATCATCTGTCAGGCTCATCCTGAGTGCTTGGCACTTAATGGCAACCCATTGTGGTGATTTACCATGATGGGTTGCCATTATGTATGAAGCCGCCCATTGTATTGTGAATAAAGAAGACACTTGTCACTGGGTTAACTAGGGCAGGGGTGAGAAGAAAGCAGATCCCCAGATATCTTGGACTTCAATTCCCAGCATTCCTGACCACTGGCCATGCTGGCTTGGGCTGATCAGAGTTGAAGTCCAAAACATCTAGGGATCTGCCTTCAGCCCACCCCTGAACTAGGGTCACAACTTTATTTTATCTTTAACAACAAAGGAGATCTACAAGAGTTACTAGCTGTGCAGGCAGATTTGGCTAAGGCAGGTATTGGCGTCTACACCCGCTGCCTACATCAGGGTGAAACTGACTCTGCCCTGCCTGCTTCTGTCCCATCTGGCCAAGCTTCTGGTGCTGAAGAAGGCCTTCCTGAATCACTATCTCTGCCCCAAGCCCCCAGACTCTGTGACCCAACTCAGCCCCAAAGAGTCTCCTTTCCATGCCCTTGACTCCCAAGGCTGTGAGTGGGAAATCTAGAGAATCCCCTTTCACTTTTTTGGGGGGGGTGTCTCTGGGTGCTTCCCAGTATCTATGCCACTCAATTCTTTTTCCTGTGCAGCCCTACCATTGTGACTGGTTGATCTACACTATTCAATGTGGCACACCCTGCACGAACTGCCAATCCACCCCCCCCCAGGTGAGCAGTACAGTGAAAAACCTGTTTCCTTTGCCAGTTAAGTCAGTGTTGGGTGGGGGGAGATCCTACCCAGCCCATTATATGGCCAGCTGTTCTTATACTGTGACCCAAGAGAGAGAGTGGGCAGGCTCCAAGAATTTCCTAATGTGCAAGCAAAGGATTGCCCATTGCCTTTGTGCTGACTAGCATAGAGATGTGGCATGCATCTGCATGATGGCGTCCAGATGCCCTGCCCTATCTCCAGGGCTAGAGACAATGCTGTCCCACATACCCACTTCAGGGCTCAGTGGAAGGAACAGGTATCTTGAAAACCTAGGTTTTAGGTGTCAAACTAATTCTTTTGAGGCACCCATCTGTTACCAAATGTCCCCATCCACACATGCAATGTCCATGTCTACAGGTGGAATATGTGTCAGTATGATTTTCTTTTGCTTAGAGTCACAGCCACAGGAATTGGGATGCCTGAGTGGGAGAAAGCAATAGACTTGGCTATCTAAAGTGGGGAATTAGCAGTAGGTCCAGAGCCAGAGATTTGTTGTTACACATGAACACATGTGAGTTCTTGTATGCATGTGAATGGAGGAGGACACCTGGCAACGGTAGCGAGTGCAAAAGTGCAGACTGCAAAGGGGCAGGTACATGCACAAATTCTGGGAGTAGGTCCTAATTTTGACAAATGCAGATGAGTGTTAATGTGTTTACTGGTGGTGGCAGTGCATGGCATGGAGCTTTCCCTCTTCTGGGATCTGAATGGCCAGTCAGGAATGTGCCTTTGATGGCTTAGACCAGGCTGCAGAACCTCTTTCAGACCAGGAGCCAAATTCCATTTTGGAGAAGCTCTTGGGGACTGCATTCCAGTGGCGGGCAGGACAGAAGGCAAAAGAGGCACGCCCCCCCCCCCAATCAGCATATTGTAGCATAAAGCTCCTGTTGCCACTAACTAAGCCTCAGGTGAGGCATTTAAACCATTTCAAAATGGGGGGAAAACTTTCCAAAGGGAAGAAGCCACCAAATGATGGGTGGTTGGGGGAAAGGTGGCGGCGGGGCAGGGGAAGGGGGATGTGGCCATCTGGGGAATCCCAGAGAGTGGATTGGGACACCAGGCAGGTCCCATGCATACTCCAGAGGTCACATGACCTTTGCACATTAGTAGAACCCCCACCTGTGGTGCACACCAAAAAGGACAGCCCATGTGCATCTGCTTTATTGCCCTGTATATCCATACTTATATTTGATATACCTTGCCTGGACCACATGGACTTCTCTAGAGTCAAGGCACTGGGTGTATACTTGAAATGGCAGTGAGGCTGAGTTCCTCAGTAGCAGGACTTTCAATTCCCAGATTGCATCCACAAACAGATTCCAAGAAGGTGTGGAAAGACTGCAGTACCCATCAGCAAGTCAAAGAGGATGAGAGCCACTGCCACAACTGTTGGGTATTATAAGCAGGGCTGCTTCTATTTGCTTTCCTTATAGTTGATGGAATCAAAGTCTGGTTCTGTTTCCCAACAAAAAAAGTTTTGCTTCTGTTTCAGCCAGTTGTATTTTTTGTTTTTCCTTTTCCAAATGCATAGGAAGTGTTGTGGCATTGAGGAGCAAAACAGGAATACGCTGCCTTAACAGGTGCATGAACTGGACTAAAACATCAGATTCTGCCACAGTTGGAATGCACTGTGGCCCCCACCCAGTGGCCTTGGGGACATGTGATTTTGCATGCCAGTCAGGGTCGTGTGGACTTTTTTGAAGCCACTGATTGCACGAACCATGGGGACTATTGTATGCAGCTGCCGTGATTTGCACTGATCTACAAACTGCAGTGCGAAATTCTACTTTGCAGTCCCCACATGAAAACTGTTGAAAAATGCATGTGTGTGGCAACAGCTCCACTCAGGGGCTGTAACATTGGCAAGATATTCTCAACACATAATTTGTTCTGTTTACATTGGAGATTTCTATGCCTTCACCTCCCAGGAACTGCCAGGAATGTATAGTGCTGCTGGCATAGGGATTCTTCATGTGATGCAGCTGAAGCACAAGTTAAGCAGCTTCGAAAAGTAATGTGGAACCGTTTGCCCCATGGGCGCATTTTTCAATGGCCTCCACATGGGGCCATAAAATTAGAATCAGTCCCTTACCTTAGACCAACTTGCAATATTCCATGAGTGCTTTTATTTCATTCTTAGCGGGGGTATTTTTCTTCAGCATCTCAGTGCTCCACTGGAAATGTTTCCTCTTCCAAGAGGTGTGCATGCAATATGCAATGGCAACTCTGTGGAGCAGCCTGTGCAGCAAGCTAATGGAAAGCAGGGTTTCCTGGGGGGAAATGCCTGGGAGATGTCAACACATGGCATCATTTCTGTATCAGTAAGTAATGTTTGGGAAAGAAAAGTTTAATTGTATGTTAATCTGTTTTCATGCTGCTTTTTCAAAGGGCTTCCCATTGTTTTGGTTTGGCTTTACAGATGATTTTCAAGGGAGTATATGCTGAATCACATACAGAGATTTTAAAAAAGCAATGTCATAGGCTTGTTGAGAGTAACAGTGTGGTTGTCAGGCATCGGCAAGAAAACAGGGTTACATCTGCTACTCTGTATTTTTTTATATATATTGTATTTATACCCCACCTTTTTTCCTGCAAGGAACCCAAGGCGGCTTACATAATCCTCCTCGTCTCCATTTTATCCTCACAACAACCCTGTGAGGTAGGTTAGGCTAAGAGTCAGTGACTGGCCCAAAGTCACCCAGTGAGTTTCATGGCCAAGTGGGGACTCGAACCCGGATCTCCCGAGTCCCAGTCCAACACTCTCACCACTACGCCACAATGGAGATGTTGAATGACACACACTTCCCCACTAGTGTATACCAAGGCTATGCCCTGGCAAATGCCAAATATATTCGGAAGCTGATGCTTCAACTGTAATAATTCAAATGAAAGCAGTGGGAGGAACCCTATGGGTAAAAAGGTTAGTAGGAAGAAGGGTTTCCATGAGCCTGGTGGAGTTCTCAGTTGACCTCTCCACTCCCAACTTGCTGCCATTTCTAAGAGGGTGAGGGATTTGCTCTAGAACAGTGTTGTAGGCCAAAAACATCTGGGGACCCAAGGTTGGAGAACCCTGCTCTAGAACCAAGCAATGTTGCTCTTAAGGGTGGTTTGTGTGACCCATGGGTGTGGTGGGAGCTGGGGAGGTTTTCAATGGAGTCAGTGGGGATGAGCATTTTGAATCAATGCACATGACTCGGGGTCTTATGGATCTCCTGGGGCCTCTATAATGGAAAAATCCCTTCACGTAAGCAGTCTCCATGTTCTCATTCAAACCTGGTTGATGGATAAGAAGGCAGTCCAGATTTGAAAGAAAGCTAACAAAGCTTCCATGAACAAGTCCTGTTAATGATATGAGGAAGTCATATCTAGAGACGTCTGAGAATTTCAATTCATTTTGCAAATAATCAGAGCTAGCCGTGTTTGCAACTCCAAACGGGAGTGGAATTTTCCAGAAAAAGCTCACACACATGACATCCCATATTTGCAATTGCATTGAAAAGGCGTCTTTATTTCTGGAAAATGTGCACTTTAAAATACATGTCGTTCTAAAATATGCATTTTCACACTGCAGTCAATGATGGGGAAATGTGCATTTTTGAAAAAATGCACACAGAAATGTTCACTTTCCCCATTCAAACAAGAAGAAAAAGGAGGTCACAAATGAAAACAGGAGTGAAGCGAATCAAGCTTTGAAGTGGAGTTCAGAGAATCGCGGTGAACTTGAATATCCCCCGTCCTCCTATCCCTAGTGAGTACTGGGAAAGAGGTTGCTGCTGCTGCTAGGGAAGGGCAAATCTGCCAGTTTTGCTTTCTCTCACATTCAAATTTTTGAATCGCAAATCCTTGCCTTCCCAAATATTGCAAGCTTTGCAAAATTTGGTACTTCCCCCCCCCCCCTTTAACCAAAAATGAACTGAAACTACATTCTCACCCATGTGCACCATCCAAATTCAATAGCTACGGCTATTCCCAGCATGGAGAGGACCCCGATGTAGATTTCATAGATTTCATAGATCATAGAGTTGGAAGGAGCCCACAAGGCTATCGATGTACCTACCTGCCATATAGATGTTAAAAGACGAGGAGCCTGTCAGATTAGAGTTGGCAACCCTTATTCAGCACCACAACCATGGTTGAATACACACAGGGATTCAAGGCCAGACTTTTCAGAGCAAAGCACTCAAAACCCTGACCCTAGATGGATGAATCTGACAGTTTTGGTTTCTCTCACATTCAGATTCTTTTAATCTCAAGTTCTTTCTCTCCCAAATATGGAACACTTTATGAATTTTCATAAATTCTTATCAAAACTGAATTGAAATGAAATTCTCACCCATCCCTACGACCGTGCGGCATAGCTTTGCCTAGCCCACTCCTCCTTTGGTCCATCATCAACCATCCCCTCCCACCTGCTGCGGAACAAAGCAGAATCCCAAATGTTCCAGCAGGCAGGTGGGGATAGTGGACAAAGGATTGGAGGAGCAGCAATTAAGAAACCTGTATTCCGCTAAAACTAGAAGGATTGTATGTATATCTAAGTGGCTATGTAAATAGCCTCCTTTTATCAGAAGGGTTGCTGCTGTTCCTCAGTCATGCATACATATTGTTCATTAAAAGAAGTGACCTATTAGCATAATAAATCCAATAAAAGAAGGAGTTTTAAAAATAGGTTTATAGCAATTAAAGTTTCTTAGTTGGATATTAATTTACAGATAAAGGAAGAGAAAGACAATCAGCTGTTATAAATTATGGCATAATATAAATTATGCTGATTCCTTCAGTGTTGTAATTGATGTGGGCAGGAGGTGGAGGGAGAGGAAATGCTCTGTGCCACCATTGTCTATCTTAGACGTTAAAATATTCTCAAAGGACTGCAGCGTGCGTGTATCAGCTTTGTATGCAGGCACTTTCAAACAAAAATGACCTAAAAGGACACATACTTCTTTGCATACTAATTGCTTTCACACTGCAATGATAAAGTTCCATTAACTGTTTTGCTAGCACAGCACATAATTGACACATTTGACATCCAAAATGTTTCGGAAAGAAAATGGCAAGTTACATGTTTTGTTAACTTTCACGGGGCAGGGGAGGGTTGTTGTAAATAACCTGCATCTCATCGGTGTCAAAATGGATACCACTGGGGTCGGGTCTCTTGCCACACTGAAGCATTGTGTATGAGAGTGCACACATGCACAAGTGCTTTAAGTGTACCTCCTTAATTGTAATATACAATCTGGATATTTGTTGAGGCTCCAAAAGGACTCTTGACAAAAATAACAAGTCTAATACAAGTTGTAATTAAATAATATTTAATCAGACATAGATTTGCAGAAAGCATAACTCTGAAATCCTGATAACAGTACAAATACCTAAATTTGACTTTAACCTGAAGATCTAAGAGCTTCCTCCTTGCTGAGGATAACTATAATTTCAGCCTGGCGTTTGTTTTTTTTTGCTGCAAAGTGAGAAATGGGGTTTCAAAGAAATTTTAATTTTTAAATGCTGTGTATTCACACATTGGGTGCATCACAGGTCTCTTAGCAAGGACACATCACCTGTCATGCCCCCACTGGAAGAATCCTCCTCAGAGCCGGAGCTAGAACTCCTAGTGATGAAGAGCACCCCAGAACAACCCATGTCAGAAGACCAGGAAGAGCCCCAGCCCTCGGGGGAGATGCCTCATGCCCATCCCTGCAAGTGGGGGTGGGACTCTGCCTCTCAGGCAAAGGTGGAGTGACCCCCTGTCCTCCGAGAGCATTGTCACCTCAGGAGACAGGCCAGTAGGGCTCCTTGGAGGAGTGCTCAATTACAAAGGACTCCTCAAGATGAAAAGACTCCTTGTGAGCAAGTCCTTCCTCATGAGTAGGACTTTTGCCAGAGGGCTATAACAAACTGCAGCTGAGCCCTGAGTGTGGCTCTGGAAGCTCTGGCTATATAAGCCTTCAGTACCAGCCTAGTCAGTGCTGGAACAACATTATCATACCAGCGCTAGTGTTTTGTGTCCCTAAACTTGCTGTGTGATTGAATTGTTGTGCTACTGATCCTTGGACACCTGCTTGACTCTGCTGCCTGGACTGTGCATTGTATCTGACTGCTTATCTCTGTTTTGACCTTGGCTGAACCTCAGAACTCTCTTCTGGAAACCACCTACTTGCCTGGTATTATTGTGCTTGACTATTTGCTTGCTTAACAGACTTGTCTACTTGATTTGCCCCTGTATATGCCTAGCATACAGACTTACCCTGCTATGCTATAGCAGGATGTCATGGGATTTCCAGTGCAAAGGTATTTGGTAAGGGGCTGCCAGGGTTTGCCACACCAGTCTGTACCCTTCTCCTGGCAGTTGAGGATAGAGATGATGAGTCTTGAGTTCCACCTTGAAGCTTGGTCTGACTTGTGTCTATATTGGACTGTGAGTGCTGAGAGCTGCTGCTGCTGGAATTGGAGAACGGGTGGAGATGGCCAAGAGCAAGCAACCATTTAAAGAGCAGAGAGAGGGAGAACAAGTGGAGGAAGGGGAGCAGGGAGATGGTGTGAGAGGATGGGTGGAGCAGAGAAGGATGGTGGGGATGATGGATGGAAGGAAAGAGAGAAAAGAGGAATGAGGCAGAGAAAGGACTTGAGATCAAGGGTGGTGGTGGGAAGCAGCAGAGGGGACAGATGGAGGCAGCAGAAAGAAGGGGTGTTGCCTCTGGCCCAAGCTGACCCCAGAGGAATAGCACCATTTCTTAGGATAGAGGAAGGGAGCAGAGAAAACCTTGCCCTGAGGCATCCTGGCAGCCCCAACTTACCTGGCTGCTGCTGGGAGAGCCATCTTCAGAGACTGGACTGTGGGCAAGTCTGAAGGCATGAGCAAGCACCCCCCCACACACACACACCTCAAAACCCAATCCTACCCTACTTACTTGTCCTGTAGATGAGGACAGGAAGCTACTGAAACCTTGGGGATCTTACGTCCAATGCATGAAGACCAAGAGGAGGCCCTTCAACTCTAGGCCAATGAGGGTGGAGGTGATGGCAGCCTGGAAGGGACTGGCTGCTTGAAGAGAAATGTGAGGTGGAGCTCTTGGGGCAAGAGTTAGCAGCCTACTCAGAGGGGTGGCCAGAAATAGGGAACACCAACTCATTAGAAGGCTCCTTGGGGGGGCAAAGGTAGAGTTCCTTACCTTACTCCTGGGAGTGGACTTGGATTGGAGCTGTAATTAGGGAATGAATGTGCTGGAGTAAGGGAGGGTACAAGCCAGTGATCTAACTGGAGAGAGACTAATAAAACTAAAAGTGAGAACTTACCTGTGGCTGCATTGTATAGGGAACCAATGAAACAAGATCACTTCAGTGTCCCTCTCCCAGGCAACCTACACACACCCCGTATAAAAGGAAAATGCGTGCTCAGAAGAGTGTTGGGCTAAAACAAGACGCCAGCCATTTTTTCAGTGTCACTCCTAAGTCCTTCTGCCATAACTTTTACATTTGACTGGGATCACTCTCCTAAAATTACCATCTATGCACCAGATCAGGCCTGGCAGAGTACACAGAGCAGCATCCTTGGTGGCTGCCCCTGCACTTTGGAGTTTTCTTCCTATGGAGACTTGTCAAAGCTCAAGAGTCAAGACTGTGTGTCTTCCTAAAATAGTCGGATATATTTTTATTCAAATTGATGTTTGGTGGCCAGGGTCAGGAAGGATATAAAGAATAATTAGATATCATTGAACTACTGGGCTGGGTTATTTATTTTAAAGTTTTAGATCCTGTCCTTCCAATAAGAACACATTTCTCAGCATGGCTTACAACAGTTAAATACAATTAAATTAAACTAAATTACAATTTTCATTGGAACATCCCATTTGTGCTCTCTTGATTTATTTCTTCCCACACTACACATTATTCCTATCAAGTATCAGTGAAAATATCTCTGCTCCCTTTCTAGCTGACTTGGTTTTAAAAGGTAATTTTACTTTTCTAGGGATGCCACCTACGTTTTGCAAAACAGAATGCAATTTTGTGCCAATTCTCAATCTGCAAGCACCATCCATTTGAAGAGGACGAACTTGTGACTGATCTGCACAAGATTGCCCCATATTTTTACTGGCCATGAAGTGTGTAAGTAAGCAGCTAGCAATCCAATAAACCTAGGTAAAACAGTTGCTTGGATTAAGCTGATTTATACTCCAATTCACAGCCTAGATAAACTGAATTATTTGGATTTATATGCTCCCATTCATCAGTGGGACTGAATCAGCTTAAATACAAGGCTTCTGCCTTGATTTTGCTCTGGGTTGTGTGTCCTGGCTACATCCCACAACCAATTAAATAGGACTGCTTGCATCTCAGCCATTTTAGTATTGTCGGTTCAAAAAGGATATTGTAGAGCTGGAGATGTTACAGGGAAAAGGCAAGTAAAATGATCAGGAGAACTGAACATCTTCCCTATGAATAGAGACTGTGGGACATTTATGTTTCTGGAGTGGGGGAGACAATGTACCTGATAGTGTTGAATGGTAAATCAAGACTGAGAATAGGCAACTTATGTGAATAAACTTCATGCATTGAGAGGAGTGTGATTTCATCTGGGTGGCCATTCTCCAGACAACCAATGTGTGCGGTGCCCATGGCCCCTGCCACTTGCATGCTTGGCCAATGTGTGAATCCACCCTATGCCTGCACTGGCTATGTGTAGAGAACTACTACATGAGAAGGGAATCCTGGGCTAGTGAAGTTGCCCCCTAATCAGCCCTGTAGCCAGTCTTCCTTGTTCGATGGGGCAGCCACATTTCTAGGTGCAGTGTTTTTTGGGGGGAGGTGCATAATGCTGGCGAATCCCTGCCCCCACTCACTGGTGGAGAGGCTGAGAGGGCTCGGCCAGGGGAAGGGAAAGGCAGTGGTCTCCCCTGCTCACTCCTCCTCCATGCATGCAGAGAGTGTGTTAACTTACATAATGGGCTATGTGGAGGTTAAGATAACAGAAAGCTTAGTATAGACACCAGGAATTAAATGACTGGCATATTTTTTTTGTTTCATAACAAAAAGATTTTAAGGGTACAGTGAACAAGGGGATACCAAAAGGTGTAAAACAAACAAAACAGTTTATGCTATAAGAAGTTAAAAACTAGTGTGGAGCTTATTTTCTCAAAAAATAATAATAATCAGTTTTAATCTTGTATCATGACAAGTCCAATACAAAAACGGTTTAGAAAAAGAGTAAGAGCACACACTACAATGCAACCATAGTTGAGCATTTAGGGAAAGTTGTGCTGGCCTGGGAACAATATGCAGAACTTCAAGTCAATGAGACTGGATTCTTAATTTTTGTAAAATATTTACTGCATTACAGACTTCCTTTTGAAAGTATATCAAAATGTTTGATAAGCATGCAAGAAAGCTTTCTGAATGGTTGGTTCACCATACACCTTTTCAGAGATGTAGATACCCCTATCTCTGAATTCGAGGTAGATACTGAGTTGCCTTCTAGTGCTAGGGCAGCCCCCCCCCAACTTTTTTGGACCCGTGGGCACATTTGGGAATTTCAGAAATTGCTGTGGGCGCCATCACAAAATGCCTAATCAGTGGATCACCATTTTGGCATCTACCTGTCACATCTATGGATCTTAGGCTGCATCTTACTCTGCAAAAACTTTTGTTTCATTTGGGCACTGCAATGTCTCTTTAATAAGGTATTGTCTAATTCAGCTAATTGCTGGCTGTGTAACAGTAATACAGCTAATGCTGCTTTTAAACATGTTTTGGCAATATCCAGTAGCTGCTTTTTGGGAGGACTTATTACAGAACAATTTTCTACTGGAACGGTCTTTAATGTTCACTAATGTACACTCCATTTTAAATTTACCTGCTCCATGGAAATTAACAAATGGAAGGGGAAATGGATTCTCTGTGCCCTTCTTACAGCTAAAAGACTGATGTTACAAAATTGGAAGGATAAACACTCAGCTCCTATAATGCAATGGATTGAGGACTTTACGAAGCTTTTGATATATGTATGGATGGCAGATAGGCGCCAACTTCAAATGGATACTTATTTGGATATTTAGTCCACTTTTGTTGAAGCCTCTGTATAATTGCTAGAAACTCATATGCATTTCATACAAATTCATGTACATATTTTTTTTAAAAAACATGAAAAAATAATAAACTATTTTTTCAGGTGCCCATGGGCACCATCTTGGGGACCTCTTCGTGGGTGCTGCATTGGAGACCCATGCCCAAGGGAGTTCAAGTGCCTAAAGACACAGGCTCAGTCAACCACCAGATGAAGTGCCTGCCTAAGGAGTAAAGACTCATAATTAAAAGATAAATAATTTTAAGGATATTTGGGGTCAGTTTCTAGATTATGTGTTAATAAAGGGGAAAGGGAGTATGCCTTGTCAGGATGTTATATTTTTGGAATATGGAATAGTAATTGTTTAATGGGATGGCATGGAAGCATATCAATTGGTCCCTAGGAGGGTGGGGGGTGCACTGTATGATTTATTGTATGCTGTTTTAGTTCAAATTTGTGTTATGGTTGTATTTTGTTAAATTTTGTTTGGGAAAAATTAAATAAAATGAAGAAAAAAGTAAATGGATACTCATGGAAACTTGGCATGCTCACTCTTCATCACCTGTAGACTCAAGAGAAGACCATTCCTCAGATGACACTGATGGCCTGCAGCTGTGCTCTGGGTGGGTCTCTGAAGGCTAAGGTTTAAAAGCCTTCAGTTCTTGACATTGCTAGAACAATGTCTATGTATTAGATCTCAGTCTTGTGTATGTATCTATCTATAAAAGAAGGTGTCCTGACTGACTCATCAACACCCAGTTCAAACTGTTTAATCTAGGAACGTGAAATTTTGAAGGACATTTCTTAATGACGTAGACCCCCACTAAGGAGGGATTTTAGGAAATTCCATCCCTAAGGGGGTGAAAAAAGGGCAAAATCGCCCCACACACTCTCATACCTGCAGTTCTGCAAATAGGCCTCACCTCATAATTGCTGCAGGAGCCAATAGCAGCAGTTATGCAAATAGACCATACGCCACTTGGAATGTTCGTATGAATTCCTGCAAGGGCCAATCAGGCTGGGTATGCAAATCTCCCCTAGGCCATTTAGAATGTTCTCTGAGGGGGTGAAAAGTTTGCATGATGGGGTGAAAATGAAGGGAAACTTTTTAAATGACTGACTGTTGTGTGTGGGGGGCATCGTCACATAGGCTCCATCACATTTAGATGAATCTACCCCAAACTTGGCATGCTCACTCTTCATCACCTGTAGACTCTCAGGATTAACCTGATTTTTCTTTATGAACAGATATTTCTGTCACAAAAGATTTCTGCTGCCAGCACCCAGCCTAAACGTTACACTTTCAGTCGGAGACACTGCATCTTTTCCATACATGTTTCTTTTAAAAACAATTATACCGAATCCTAAAATCCACGCGAGTGCAGCCGTGGGCAACAGCTAGTCCCCTATATGTAGCTCTTCCCTAGATTCCTCCCCACCCCCTGTCCAGACTGTGCATCCAGTGTCCCTTGCAATTTCCTAGCTGCTGTGTCTTTGCACCACTTGAAGAAGGGTAGCTGCAAAATGGCCACTAATATACTTGGGGTGGGGGGGTTAATGAGAAGGATTAAAGCAATGTATGCTTGACCATAATATAATAGCTATAATAGTTTGCAATGGAACCTCGGTATCCAGAGGCAATATGGCTCTAAATACTGAAAGTTGGGAACAAACAGAAGTGTGGTGTGGTGGGATGTTTTTTAACATGCTCTGCTGCTGAATGTTTTAGGGGGCCTTGGCTGGCCACAGTTGGAGAAAGCACTGGATTGGATGTGCCCTTGATCTAATCCACAAGTCAGTTTTTACATTATCAGATTCTTCAATTTAAACAGGCTTTGGATTAATCTACACATTCCACTGAAGTCAACTAGTTTAAACCATTGTAATTCAATGAATGTGGTGTTTAACAGGAGATAATGGCTGCATGCTAACATAACACTAAACAAGGGCTGAGTGCTAATGAATGAATGAGCCTTGAGCTTGTGCACTCCCCTTTCCTTTCTCCCTCCCTGAGCACAGCTGCAAGGAGTTCAAAAGCAATTGCTTCTGTTTTTCAGCAAGCAGCCATTTGTCGTGATTTCCAAATTAACTGTGGTTGGGTTTTTTAAAACTATGGTTTGTCCAAAGAAGCCAACATCAAACTGTGGCTTACAAACCTGGTTTGAATTCAGTAATATTGTATTCAAGCACTTGAATATACCTATTATATTTTTAGATGTGTTCCATGTGAATTTCTCAATAAGTGTTCACATATATTTTTAATGTGTGATTAAAATAGAAGGACTAGCCAAAGACAAATTTATTGAACATGAATAAGTTTAATTGTAGATCCTCCTGGTCTAGGCAATAGTCTTCTGCCTTTGAGAACATCCCTTCCTTAACCAAACAGTTCTGTTAATATTCAGCCTCTTGAGTGAGATTAAACTGCTTGTTAATACATGAAAGAAATACAATAAGCAACAACGTGCCTCCTCTTAAGAGTCTAAATTATAGAGCCCTCTGAACAATGTTATAAATCATAGATGTATTGTGCTAGAGCAAAATAAATAAGCTTTACTACAAGGATATATCAAAGAGTTTCCTGGCATTTTATTTGCCCACTTCATTTCCCCACAAAAAAAAATTATCTTCGAGATAATGTTCTTCAGGCAGCTATTTCTGAGTTGATGAAGTTGGTTTTCTAATCAGGAAGGGTGATCTTAAGAGTCAAGTGCAATCAGAAACTGCAAGGCAGGAAGTGATTAAGAAATGAATTCAATGACAACTTAAGCAATATATCATAAAATAAAGATGAATTATGAAAGTATTGCCTCAGTGAAATCATGACATTAATTACTCTGTATTTCATAAATTCTGTTTTCACTAAAAAAAATTAAATATCCACTTAAATTAGTTAATTTGCATTCTAGCTGAACACATTTTGCTAAGGGTGTTGCTCGGCTACAACACCCTTAGGCCACAGCAAAACCAGGTCCAGTACATTCTTGGAGAAGAGACCATCAGTGAGTCCCTTTAGCACAAGGGTGGGCAACTTGTAGGCCAAAAATCTGGAGGGCCACAACCCCATCATCCCTTACCATTGGCTATGCTGGCTAGGGCTGATGAGAATTGTAGGCCAGAACATCTGGAAGGCCACAGGTTGCCCATCCCTGCTTTAGCAGGTGATGGACTGGGCTGGGTATGTAAAGTGAGTGCTCCAGAATTCTTGGGGTGTGATTTAATTTCTCATGGCTCTTGTTCCAATGTTCCTCCTACTGGTACTATTACTAAGGAGCATCCCTTCTCTTTCACTCACCCCATTTCTTTCTTTGTCTCTCTCCTTCCTCCCTGCCCATCAAGCTGCTGGGAAAGGACAAAATGCTCTTGCCAGAGGTCTGAACTGATCACTTGCAAAGGGCTTTTGAAATTTCTCCTGAGGGATGCAGGTAGCCCAAGGATCACAGACTGCCCACCCCTATTTTAAAAGATAGTGCACTAAATACAGGCAATTTGAATTTGGAGCCTGTCATGCAGACATTGTCAGGCACCTGAAGACAAATTGTTAAGAAATTGGGAGAATACCCAATACCCATAGTGCTTCTGGTGTTTCTTCGCATCTTCGAGGATCTTGTTTACATTGTGTTGTCAGTCATTGGACTCTCTGATGTTTTCATACACTGCTTCGGAGCTTTTTCTACAAAGATGTAGTTCTTTTCTTTAGCATGGCAAATTTTAGCCAATCTCATTGACAGTATACTGTATCTTATACTTTATACAATGCCTTTTATCAGATATATTTTTGCATGTGCATATTTCAATGTATATCTCTTAATATTCAGTGCCCTGGAATATTTTTTTTCTATTTATTAAATGGTGCATTCTATACAGCAGGGTGTTTGTATTTGTTTATATGTAGCCTCAAGAGCATCTCACTGTCTAAGTGCTCTACATTGCCAACTGCTCACACTGGACATGACCTGCAAACCAGATACATGACTCCACACCATCTGCATACATAATAAAGGCTTTTCAAAGTTTTGCTTTGAGGATTTCTGCAGGGCAAACCCTCACCAATAGCTACTTAAAATCCCTTGAATTTTAAAAGTAATGTTGTGCTTGGTTCAGGAGCTCCTGCAATGAAACTCATAGAAAAACATCTATCTGCATTCTATCAATGTGCACACATGTGCATCCTATCATTTGCCTTTGGCCATGTTTTAGTTGGAACCAGAACAACTCAGAATCCCAGTTCAGACACTCAATTGCTGGTTTGCTGATCCATAGTTCAGCAGTTGGGAATGAGCAATGAGATCCTCCTTGTCCCTCCCTCCCTCGGGCTTACATCCTGGTTTAATTAAAGGTGGTACACATGGTTAGTACATAGTCCATCTTCACAGCAACACTGTCAGATTGGTTAGGCTGAGAGATGCACAGAGGTTCAGGCCAGTATTTTGGTAAAATCATCCATCTTCTCACTTAGCAGAACTTCCTGACTTTCTAGGAAGGGGACACAATTTAGTCAGGATTTTGCTAAGCAGTCCATTCTGACTTAGTCCTGGGGCCAATGATATCTGCTCAGTTCAAAGACCCTCACCAGTGTCAGAAAGGAGCAAACCCCCTATGTGCTGTTTTTTTTCTTTCTGTAGAGGGCCAGCCCCCTCTGGTTTGGAAAACCATTTTGACTGCCTCTGACACTCCCAATTCAAGATTGCCACCTCATCCCTCCCTCTCCTGAAAGTATGTCCAAGTCAGGGAAATGCCTTGGGATCTAACAGTGGCCAAAGTAAATGTGACCAACTGCTAAAAACATAACAGTTCATCAAACAAATGGATCAAGGCCCATGCAAATCTACAAGAAAAAGATTGTCACCATCCTGAGACAGATGATAATCAGCCCTGTACAGATGGATGTTAATCTTTGCAATACATATTCAGGTGCAGGTATACAACAAACTACCATGTTTAATGACCCATCTCTCAGTGCTACAATTAGTTATCCTGCAGGCCTTGTCAGCTTTTGTTGTGCTTATGCTCTCTCTCAAAATCTATCTCTGGAGTACCTATGACCCCACCAGGTAGAAACATGGGAATTCTTCAGAAACTAAATCCAAAATAATATGCTATATTTTCCTGAACATGCCTTCCTTTTGATTAACAGTTTATTTGCCTTGGGATGTGGAAAGCTTCAATATTCTAAAGTACAAAGCCTTGCTGCTTCCTCTAATTCTCTCTCTCTCTCTCTCTCTCTCTCTCTCTCATTGTATAATATAACTTCTATTGCAGAGAAGTACCTTGATGAAGAATTAGGACCTGAATATCCCATTTTCCATAAGCTTGCAGGTAGGGACTGTGTGATTGCTGTCCTTCAAAATCTTTGTACAACACCTACAAGATGTTATGATTAAGAACATTTATAGTGATGATGTAAGTGGTAGGTTGGAAAGACCCCTGAGTCAATTTAGAAAGGTATTGACAGCTGTATGCCAGCTTTATTTCCTATTCACTCTTTTGTATTCCATACTTGTTGGTAGCTACCATGTATTAGGATCTAGAAGGGTATCTAGTTAGCCTAGTTCATCTGTGAATATTAAATGTTTCTCCAGAATGTTTCTGAGAATGACAAACTTAAGTCTCATCCTGAGTATTGTCTGGACCTGTGAGAGGGTGCATATATATATATATATATATATATAGTGAAACTCAAAAAATATTTGTTAACTGGTGCCTACAAATTTACTTTATTAAAGCAAGCTTGTTAGCATTTTAATGGCTTCATCAAAAATTTGTGTTTTTCATGGGCAACACTGTTCAATTTATTCAGTGTGCATTACCAAAACAATGCACCATTCTTTATGGATTATGCAGATTCTAATTATGTAAAGTCCTTCAGGGGAGACACATCCCTCATGGTATTCCAAAGGAACATCCCTCAGGAAACCAAATAGCTTCAAACAAGACAGAGCCAGCCACAATATGTAATATTACCATTTACCAATCATGATTAGATGTGCCTTAATAAAATGGAACATTTTTGAAGGTAGGCTTCCTTCTGAATTGAGCATCTTTTGAAGGTGATATCCCTAAGCAATGTGAAATTATTTGAACTGGAATCATCCCAAGACCTTGGCACAAGGCCAGACCCTGGTCTATGGGGGTGGGTGGGGGTGGAATCAGTGTGAAGAACATTTACCAAATGCACTCTAATAAGTGTGTGTGTGTGTGTAGGTAGGTAGGTAGGTGTAGGTGAGGTGGTTTAACTATCCATTCTTAGCAGAATAAGGGCAGGATCATATACATTTTGGGATATGCATCCACTTCTCTTTCCTCTTGTGACAATGACATTATTTCCCATCCATTCAACGTCACTGGAAGGGAAGGCAAATCTTATACTTCAGTTCCCTCTCCCACTAAAGTGAAGGGCTGCCTTGGTTACTTTTAAGTAGCTGGGGAGAGCCACTAGCTTTGGGCTCCATTTGCCTTCTGCAGCCTCCCTCTACGCTGACTGGGAGTTGTAGGCCAAAAACATCTGGGGACCCAAGGTTGGAGAACACTGCTTTAGAGGGTCACAACATCATCTAAAGAACCTGTAAACTACCGTGAGCAGGGAATGATGAGCACACAATAAATGCCTCATGTAGAAAAGCCCACTCATGTATAAACTAGCCCTCCATATAAGGGGACTCTTTACTCAACTTTACTCAATTTTATTTATTTCTTGTTATGAGAGGAGGTTCCAGGTGGACATTGGGCGATCCTGGCTTTTGTTTTTTGTTTTGGTCCTCAGGCCTGCAATTCTCTACTACTCCAAGTACATATGCCATATAAAAGGGAGAACCCTCATTTAATGTGTGCCAACTTTGTCATCTGTTAAATACCAGGTCAGTGATCAGATGGTGGACCAAATCCACAAGTTCCACCCCTGAGTCTTTCTAATTTCAATTGACTTACAACCCTGTTAAGTGCTCTAAAAACACCAGCTTTCACAAAAGGTGAGGGGGCCATCACAAAAGCTATCGGAGCAGGCCTCCCCTTGCCTCTCTCTAATTTGAGAACTGCCCGAGCCTTGGAACATAGGTTAGTGTTCCCCAAACTATGCCCAAGGCCTAGGTCAGTGGTTCCTAACCTTGGGTCCCCAGATGTTGCTGGCCTACAGCTCCCAGCATACCTAGCCAGCATGGCTAATGGCAACGTATGCTGGGAGCTGTAGTCCAGCAACATCTGGGGATCCAAGGTTTGGAACCACTGGCCTAGGTGATTGAGTCAAAGCTGTCCTCCATAGAATGCACACAGACTGGCTTCTCTCCCCCTCCACACACACACACACTGGGAATGTAACATGTGATCCAGGCCTTTTATGGATATAGCTGCAATGACAAGCAATTCCTTTGACTACGGCAGCACATTTTTCAACCAATCCAGTCATAGCAATTACCACCAGGAAGGTGCCGCTAAATCTGTGGAGGGCTTGAGTTGCACACCCCAAGCCAGATGTCAGTATGGGCCAAGAGGGTAGGGTGGGATGCATTCTGTGGAGCAAAGTTTTGCCTTGGTGCAGTGCCCTAATTTCCCTAAACCTGATCCTGAATATTTATGCCTGTTGCAAAAGCACACACCCCTCCTTGAAGAAATGCATTGTAAAATGTTGAGTTATAGATTATACATTCTCATAAATAAGGCTAAAAATGACAGAACATGGCAGATTCCCTTCCCTTAGGGGAAAAACACACACACCAAAATCAGAAGAAGTTCTGAATGTACATCCACATAACATCTCTCTCTCTCTCTCGTTTTAAAAGCACTGTCTCAGTCAGTCAGTCAGTCAGGCGATCACTCGTGACTGAGTAAGATTGTCTTCCAGGATAAAAAGAAAAAAAGAAAATTTACAAAAAGGAGCTTTTAAAAGGAGGAAAAGTTTAAAGAAAATTGTGTAGACTTTTTTTTTTTTTTAAACATCAAAAAAACCAACTGTCTCAGTAATATCCTCCTGATTAGCTAATACTTCAGTTGTTCCAGAGAGCTTCCATGTTTTCTTCTTGGAACAAACATAACTGAGTGGTTAAATATCTGCTCTTTTATCCAGCAATTATAACCACCTACCTTTTTCAGTGCTGATTATACTCATTTTCTTCCTCACATCATTAGACTGTCTCAGAAACTTTCCCTCCAGTTTTCTGGAGGGAACCAATTTGAAGTTTCCAAGGCTTCTAATTATGCCCAGCAAATACTTACTGCTTTTTAATGCATTTTTTAATGTCTATCACTGAAATATTGGGTGTTTTACATTAGAACTCATTTGGTAAAAGCCACATATTAGAATTAATTGCCAGGTTACCGCCTGGACATTTTCTGTCCCTTTTAAAAGGATGGAGGAAGTGGGAGATGTATCAGTTGCGGCTTCCTCTGTGTGACCTTTTCCTAGTCCTTTCATCTGTCCTCTTCTCCCACAACACACCTACTGCAATGAACAGGAGTCCAGCAGGGCTGACCCTACCATTAAGCATAGTGAGGCGGTTGCCTCAGGCAGGGGATGCTGTGGGGCAGGGAGCTGTTGTGAGGTCTTGGAAAATAGAGCTATCTGGCCTGCCCTCCACGACCCACTAAGCTTGACTGCTGCCCCCAGGTGTGGTAGAGGTGGCTGCCTTGTCACCACTGCTGAGGTGAGATCCAACTGCTACTCCAGTTAGTGTCTGTACGTGGAATGGGTGGGGTTGCCCTCTCTTGTCCTTTGCCTCAGGCTGCAAAATGTCTTGAGCCCAGGCCTGGATGTAGCACAGGGGTGGGCAACACACTGCCACTCCCTGTTGCTCTGCTGTGCCTATTTTTTCTTTAAAAACTGGCGGGTGGGGAAAATTAAGGTTTGCTACCAAAATTCGGCTTAGCATCGACAAACTGAGCTTGTTTTCAAGCTAGTTTTTATTTATTTATTTATTTAATTTATTTATTATATTTATTATTTTATTTATTATATATTAATATATTTTATAATATATAACATTTATATAATTTAAATTATATTAAATTAATATAATTTATAAATAAATTTAATTTATTTATATTTATTATATTATATTTATAAATATTATATTTATTATAGTTTTGTCCATTGCAAGCCTCTGTAGTGGCACTGGAGGCTTAGAACTGACAAATTTAACATGTTTTTCCTTTTATTTTCCCCGATATTCGGTGACGAGGCAGGAGAGCAGTTGGTGGCTGTGTGTGTGGGGGGGATTTAACCCCAGACTGCCTGATGTTACCCACCCCTGATGTTGCACAACAAGTGAGATGGGGGGGGGGACAAAATTACTAGAAAAGAAATCAAAAGGAGAATTTGTGGTTGTTTCATCTTCATCTTTGAAAGGGTCAGAGTGAATGTCCAGGTGGCAACCAGGCAAATATAAAAGATATATAAACAAGTAGGCATCAGAATGATTAATCTGAACTTACTGATGTTACAAATCGAACGAAGTCACATATTTAAAGCTTTCGTTTCTATTAGACTCGTGAATATCTTTAGCTCATTATTTTACCAGGTACCAAATTACCTATCACATTTTCATGGAATATAACTATTCATAAAACCTGGTGCTCATTTATACTATCCCTGTTAGGCAATGGCATTATATTATGCACCATTAAAAATCATTTGTGAAATCTTTCCTTTGTTTTAATCTAGCTGAAATGTCTAGAGACAAAGCACTATGTTAGTCCTGAGATTTTCCCATGGATAACAGTCTAAACTTTTTGTGACACTTTTTAAATAGTGTTTATCACACTGTGAAGTGCATGCCACAAGTTCTCACAAATTCCCAAATTGAAAGTTATGACTGCTGGCATGAGAAGTGGAAATTATAACAAGGGCCATTTGGAACCCTGTGCTGCACTCAGCATTTATCTTTAAGGTTTATAAGCTAACCTATTTTTTTCAGGGTCCCTGCCAGAGAGGCAGAAAGGCAGCAGGACTGTATACCCAGAAACATGGATGTTTTAGTCAAATCTGCTGCAATCTAAGCCTAATTCTCCAACCCTCACATCTTATTCATACATGACACACTCGTGATAAAGCTGAATGCTAGATTTTAATTTTTAAAAGAGTAAAAGTTGAATAGAAAAGTCAAAGACTAAGGCAAGTGGGAGGCCATGTCTTAAAAGGTGAGTCATGAAAAACCAAGGAAGTCTATTCTCATACTGTGACCAAAACAAGTAACTACGCTGGAAAAGAAAGTATAGATAATGTTATATGTTTGGTTAGTCTTTCATGATATAAATATAAAAACAGCACCTTTTTTTCTTGATATACATCGTCAGTTTTCATTATCCCCCGGAAAAGGGAAAGGGCATAGGGGCTTTCCAGACAATCAGCTTTCATCCATTCTGCACTGACTGACTTATCCATTGTACATCAGCTTTTTCGTTACTGAGGATCCAGATGTCTTCCATCTGTTCATCTTACTTCCGTCTCAAGGATATTGCATTTCCCCAGCATTCAGATTGCAATATTCTAACATACCAAACGGGATTCTTTCCCAGCTAATGGAATAGAACCATTCAGATCTGGCGTCGTCTCTGGAATGTAGTTGTGCAAATGTAGTTGTGCAATGGATAGTGCCTGTGACATCATGGGTGTCCCACCTCCATGCTATGTTGTGATCTTATCACCAGCACAGGTGGACTTTTAGCACATCATTGCAGCTGCTTTAAAAAGCTACAGCTGCCATGACAAGCTAACTAGGGGTGTGCGTTATGCTCAGATGAAGCTCAAATACAGAACTGAAGGAGATCATTTCAGGGGTATTCATACCTCCTCTGAAGGGAAGCAGACTGCTCCTGAAGCTTTGCACCCTCTTCCAATGGGTATTTTTACAGGACTTTACAGGCCAATTGATCCATTTCTGAACCTTTTTGTATGCTGTCAATAAAAGGGAAACACCAGGAAGGGGGAGGGAGAGGTGTGTGCAGTTTTGTGACTAATACCTGTCGCTTCCAACCAGGAAATGGTTTTAACCAGGGCTCCCCCAATCAGAGTGTTTTGAGGAGAACTGATGAAGTAGTGTATCAGACATTGTTCCAGTGTTTTCATTGCTCTTTGGCAAGTTGATTTTCTAGAAACAGCAACATTGAAAGAGTTGTGGAGTTGCTGGTGGTTGCATTTGCTTGTGTGACTTTCTTGTTCCAATCCAGACCAATTTTTTCCTAAAATCCAGTCCCGTGAATCCTTATTCTTATTTACTCTTGCTGCTGTTTGTTTGTGTCTGTTTTCAGTGTTAGTAAGTTCTTAGGTAAGTCAATTTCCTTCAGCTCCCACCCCATTTTGGACCTAGTTGCATTTGATTTAACCTCAGTGTAAAATATAAGTAGCTCTGTGTCTCTGAGTAATAGAATAGTAACTATTTAACTCTGGGCTTCTCTACATGAGGCATTTTACCCAGTGCTTTACCAGCTTTTTCTTCCATTTTCTTTGCGGAAGGAAGAGCGTCCTTTTACATGAGTTATCTCCCTTTGGGGATTTTCCTCTCTGCCTTTCTATATGCTCCTATATGTTCCATTACACAACACAAGGTGGCGCTGTGGCATAGAGCAGAATTAAGAATTTACATGAGGCTTCTGTAGCAAATCATGGCAGCATCCAGGATAATACCTGACTTTTCTCGTTCAAAAAAAAAAGTTGCAAAAATGGCTGGAAAGCACTGGAGAGGCCCTGGGAGGATGACGTCGTGTAAAGGACCCGCAAACCTCCGTGAGTGAGGGATCAGGAGCGCACAATAAATGCCTTGTGTAGAGTAGCTATCTGTCTCTTTGTTCTTTGTTAGATACAAAATACTAAGCACCAGGTGTGTTTGTTATACAACACAATACACACACACATGTGAGGCAAAGGTCCTTTTGCCCCCAAGGCAGTTTCTAGGAAGAGAGACAGAGGTGGCAAGATCAGTTCTCCCCTCCAAACCGACTTTAAAAGACACCTAGCACAAATTCCCCTGTGCCGCTCAGAAGCAGCTACCTATGCCTGCAAATTTCACCCAATTCTGCCAAATAACAAAGACATTTTAGCCATTTGTTGATTTCCTCATTATAGTTAATAGGGAGACATTCAAAGCTTCAGAAAACTGAAGGGAGGCTCTGACTTGGATCTGAATCAAAGCAGGTCTGTCTTGTCCAAGGTGATCTGGAGCAAAGAGGCCTCCTATTCTCAAGCACCTAAGCAGGTCTGGAAGTGCGGCTTTTCTCCCCACTAAAAAACCCAATCAAGATGTGGCATGCATGGGCATTCACACCTTCACTTCTGCTCATTGCAATGTGGGTTAAGCTTTTGCCATGGCTTGATGAAGATCTGCTGTTGCCAGGCCACATATTGAGAGGCTTTGAGACCTGTACCTTAATTGCTCCTCTTTTTTCATGCCTGACTAAATTGTGACCAAACAAACTGAAATTCCATAGATGGAATCACATCTTGTGGTACTCAATAAATCTCCAGTTGTTGATGCCACCTGGGACTGCAAAAACAGGGGATGGGAGTTGTCAAACAACTAGCTAGTGACAACATGTGGCTGCTAGCCTGCTTTGGCTTGGCAAGTCACAAATTTGGGCCAGGCCTGTTCTGTTTCTGTGTTTCATACATTAGGGACAAAACAGCTGCTGCTTTAAGGGCTTGCATACACAAGGCATTTATTGTGTGCTCGTGGTTCTTTACTCATGGTAGTTTGCAGGGGCCTTACACGATGTCATTGTCCTCCAGGGCCTCTCCCGTGCTTTCCAAGAATTTCCCCGCTGCTTTTTAGAACAAGGATAATGAGCTATTATTTAGCTATCACACTACATTGCACTAAAACAAGCACGTGTATATCCGCAATTGCACTATACCGCAGCGCCACTTTGTGGTTGTGTAATAGAACGTATAGGAAGGCAGAGAAAATAAACCTCAGGGGGGGAACCATGTGTAAAGGACACTCTCTTACTCCCGCAAAGAAAACGGAAGAAGAAACCTCGGTAAAACACTGGGTTAAACGCCTCGTGTAGAGAAGCCCTAAATGTATGTCTAGCAGCTATGTCTTTTTAAAAATGTATTTTTACTCTCAAGTAGGTGCAGTCTACCCAGTCTGGGTTGGGACCCTAGTGGGGGGTGCTTTTAAAATCTGGATAGAGGTGCCCTGTGTCTACTCTAGAATAAAAATGAAAAGAAGGTGTGGCTGCTAGACACACATTTAAAGTGATGTCTGCTTTGGCCCTTAGATACAGAATAGATAAAGAATTAGGTCATTGCCTCAGACCACACAGATAGCTGTCAGGACTTGAGTCTGCTGTGGGTCTGGCTGTATAGCATCACCCAGCTCTGATGAAAGGGGGAACTACAGGGAAACCATCCAAGGAAGCCTGATCCAGGTGAAGGCAGGAAGTGGGTCCTACGGATTTCATTAGGGGCCCTTTCTCCTGCCCTCCACCACCAAATTCGAGAACGGCACCTGAGCCCTATAAAAGCTTCCAGGGCAGGCTTGCTTACTGGTCTGAGCAATGCAGTGACCTGATCTTCTTGGCTATAGATGACCTTCACAGGAACTGGATATGACACACAGTCCTTTGGGTTGCCAGGGGTCCCCTTTTACAGTTGACAGTCCTCTTTTGAAGGGCTGTTGTTATTAGTTGTGGTCTGTGATGTGGTCAGTTGGTGGTTCTTTGTTGTTTGGTTGGTTGTTGGTTGGTTGTTGGTTGAAGGACTGTCCTCTATTTGAAGGGCTATCCAGTCCAATACCAGTTTAAACATAAAGAACCATAAGAACTGTTGTCCATCGGCAGCACCTGGAAAGCAGACTGGGGAGGCAGGCTCACAGGAAAACTCATCACAGCCTTCCACACTATGGTGTGATTTCTATTTAAATTTTCTATTTCTATTTAAATTATATTAATAATTTCTAAATTTCCATCTATACATATAAATTAGCATATGCTAATTTTATGCAAATCACTGTCCACTTTTGTCCTCTTTTTTTAGTGATGTGTTTCCTCTTGGGGCGGCGTGATTCATAAGTGGCCACCATACCGTCAATGCTAACTTCAGTGTTTTAGGCCCATTTGAAAAGAAATGGCTAATAAATGTGCCTAAAGATGATGGGATTGTTTTTAATGTAGCAAGCCAGATGAATCATTCTGCTCATGCGTTGCAACTGCAAATTAAGACAGGTTTTCTAATGAATGTTTAATAACTTGGGGATTTAAGGTGTCTGGGTTTTACTATATGTATATGTAAGGCTATGCCTGTTACATACAAATGAGAATGAAAGAGGCTTTGGCAGGAGGAGTGTTGCACATTTGATTCCCTCTTATAATTCAAATATTATTCATGGCATTCTGCCTAGTCATCCCCCTGTGCCTCTCTCTCTCACACACACACTTTTTTGCTTGCCAATTCTATGGTTGAAGTACTTTTGGCTTCCTGCTGTTGAGCTATGAAATTGCCCAGGAGCTTTTCATAGCCTCATTTCTGACATGCAGTTTCCTTGTGAAGATAGACAGAGCCATCCACTGGCTCTCATCATCAGGCCCCATCCTTTAGCTGCTTTGTACAGGTACAGTTTGGCACTACAAAGCAGACAGGAAGTTTGCAAAAATTAATCCTTACATCCCCTTGAATGCTGGAAGGACATAGATTTTATCCTCACAACAACCCTGTAGAGGCAGGCTAGGCTGAGAGTCAGTGACTGGCCCAAAGACACCCCGTGAGCATCATGGCCGAGTGGGAATTAGAACCAGGATCTCCTAAATCCCAGTCCAGCACTCTAACCGCTACACCACACTGGCTCTAAATGGCTGGA
>JAHFWL010000886.1:0-31470 GCA_021292165.1 Shinisaurus crocodilurus
ATTAATTGTGCAAAAGCATGCCCAATGCAAACTTTTACCTAATGCAGTGTTTGCAGTCCAAGACATAAAGTGTTTAAAATGTGTTAAGCACGTTTAGTTTTCTTGTTTATCTTGCTCATCCTAGCACAGGTTGACTTTTACTTTTACTAATCCGACACCTGTAGAAGCAGGGAAAGGACCCGGAGTAAAGCTTGCCCCATACAATTTCTGTCTGGCATATAATCATATTACAAGTTGAGAATTCCTTATCCAAAAATACATGTGCCTAATTATTTGAAAAGTTTGTATAAATTGCCTTCAGGCTATGTGTACAATGTAGTACTATAATAATTTTTTGAGTTGATTTTTTCCCCAACAAAAAACTGTTTGTATCATTGAAAGCTCTGTTATTGTGTTTTTCTTTACAGACAAAATATGTTAATTAGTTTGGACAACTAACTAGTTTGGACAACTAGTTTGGAGTTGTTTTTCTAAAACTAAAAGCTCGGTATTCAGGTTTAATTGCAGTGTTGGCACTTTGAAATAAATAAGTTGGTTTTGTGTTGCAGTTTGGGCACTCGGGCTCAAAAAGGTTCGCCATCACTGCCCTATGCTGTTTTTCCTAAAGTACCTCCCCCTTCTTTGGTAGGCCAGTAACCCAAGGAGGTGCTGGCAGACTGCTGATGTTTAAAATTTAACTTTGGATATTCTGAACAGAATACATCCTGCTGTTATACAATCAATATATCAAATTGATCTGATGAGTTCTACAACATTTATTTATTATTTATTTATTATATTTATACCCCACCTTTTTTCCTGAAAGGAACACAAGGCGGCTTACATAGTCCTCCTCCTCCTCTCCATTTTATCCTCACACAACCCTGTGAGGTAGGTTAGGCTGAGAGACAGTGACTGGCCCAAAGTCACCCAGTGAGTTTCATGGCCGAGCGGGGACTAGAGCCCAGATCTCCCGAGTCCCAGTCCAACACTCTTACCACTACGCCATGTGATGTTTCTGTGTTATAATGCTGGACCATGACTAAGGAATATTACTGACGGAACTATATGTGGCGGGGGTAGAGGGAGGAAGGGTTGAGGGAGGCAAGACATTTGCCCCCAACCTTGGAACAGGCTTCAGAATGGGGAGGGAAAGAGGCAAAGCTATGGAGACATGTTGTCTCTTCTTCCTACTGACCTATAGCTCCTGGGTTAGGTGAGAGGGCTGCTTCTCCCCCATTCCTAGCCCAGGAATGGGTTTAGACCAGGGATGGACAACATGTGGCCTAGAGCCTGTGTGTTCCCTTCATCCTCTTGTGTGCCCCCCCATCCCTGGATGCCCAATTCAGTGGCAATCTGCCACTGAAATTTGGCAGCACACCAGTACAGAGCCAAAGAAAGGCAATTTAACTTGTTTCAAGTTAAAGTTCACCCTTTTAAAGGCTATGTTGCCACCACACCATCAAATTTCATGGCGGTAGCAGAAGCATGGCCCACAGAGGGCACGCAGTAGTGGCTGGAAATTGGCCCCTGAATTGCCTGAAGTTGCCCACCTCTGCTTTAAACAGAAGAATGATGGAATGGAACCAAAAACTCTAAAAACCCTATGCAGCCATTCACTTGCTCGCGTGTAGGACTAAAGTGTGTAGAGGGATGCGGGTACACATCTAAGTCCCCCCCTTCAGTATCCTCATGCACCAGGTACCCAGAAAGACCTTTGCTTGTTGAGTACAAGGGTCTGAGGAGGGCTTGGTAAGCATGTTCAGCTGAATGCACTTACAGAGTTCCCAAATGAGATGTGATGTGCGAGATTCATGAATAGGATCTTCCCATGGGTGTGTGTGTGTGTGTTGTTTTGATTGATTTATCTGTGACTTCACCACGTCTGAGGTGGTGGAGACATCACCAGGGATGTTCTTTAGACCAGTGGTGGGCAATTTGTGACCTGCTGGATGTTGTTGGGCTGCAACTCCCATCGGCCCTACACAGCATAGCCAATAGTGAAGAATGATGGGAGTTGCAGTCCAACAGCATCTGGGACTGGAGGGCCGACCATTTCCCCTCCTTAGTACACTATTCTGGGAAAACAGCTGGTGACACCTTCAAATCCATGTGGGAGCCTTCAGCTGATGCAGACTGATTAAATGCTGGTGGTCTGAAATCACCAAAATGCATTGGTGGTCGCTGTTAAGAAGGGATTCTGCTGGTTTCTGGTGTTTTATGGGGTTCATGTTGTTGTTTACTTACAATGTGAAATGTTCATTTTGCGTTGGTAGAGTCAACTTCCATTAAGACTCACACAAGAGACATTCATTTATTCTGTCTATGATGGGGGGGGGGATGGACTTTTGTTCCACTAAAGGATGTGCTTTCTGAATTATATCCCAACCAAAACCTAGTGTTTTTTGTTTCAAGAAAGAGATGGATTTCCCCCCCAATTAAATCATTACAGAGCCTGTGATTGTTGAACACTCCCCCCCCCCCATTAATGTGCCTGATAAATAGCACTACTTTCTGACCTACCAGCAAGAACCATTAGGCTGGCGGGTACCAGGGATATGGCTTTATCAGTGGTGGCCCCACACTTTAGGAACTACCTCCCCAAGGAGATATGTATGTCCTCATTAGCTGCTGCTTTTGCTGCTGCTGTGTGTATGTATGTGTTTAATTGTAATGGTATGTTCATGTTATTGTAATATTGTAAGCTGCTTTGTGAGGGCAGTGAACCCTGAAAAGTGGATTTAAAAAATGTTTAATGGTGCAATTCTATGCATGCTTAGACAGCAAAAAGGCCTACAATTCCCAGCATGCTCTAGCCAGCCATATACATTCCTGATGCTTTTCTGAAATCCAAGTATGTTTTAATTTCTCCTTCTCCATGGCAAGAAGCTGAAAAAGAGCCAGTGTGGTGTGGTGGTGAGAGTGTTGGACTGGGACTTGGGAGATCCGGGTTCTTGTCCCCGCTCAGCCATGAAACTCACTGGGTGACTTTGGGCCAGTCACTGACTCTCAGTCTAACCTACCTCACAGGGTTGTTGTCAGGATAAATAAAATGGAGAGGAGGAGGAGGAGGAGGATTATGTAAGCCGCCTTAGGTTCCTTGAAGGAAAAAAAGGGGGGTATAAATATAATATGTAAATAAATAAATAAAAAACCTAGATGCCTTCATATAAAATACTTTTCTTCTTCTAAGTTACGGTGGCTAGTTAATTTTTTATTTACTACTACTACTACTACTACTGCAACTACTGCTGCTGCTAGATTTTTGTTATATTTTGAATGAAGGCTTTAAATTGACAAAAATAACCTTTGAAAAATTCACACAGGAGTGCCAGAGCAAGGTCTTGTACTATATTAATTGATTAAGTGAGCCAAAAACTGCAATTTATTTAAATTTATAATGAAGGGCAGAAAAGAGGCCTGTGTAGTTACTTTCTTGGCATATTCAAGGCAGAAACTTTCTGAGGCTTTGGCCTGGTATAATTTTATTAGTTTTTGCTGACATGATCCTTATGTTACAACTATAATGCTTAGCATTTAGCTCATAAATGGATATAATAAAAGTTGACCTTCATTCCTGACTTTCATCTTTAAGAAATTTGATGGGTTTCCTTTATTAATTAATGTGAATTATGGTTCTGTCTTTAAAAACTTTTTGTATGTGTGGCCATCACACACATGAAGTTTGAGGAAAAGTACTTCTCCATGTAACTGAACTGACTTTTCTCTGATCTATGCAACCTTTGTTGTCTTTGTTCATGAACTGAAAGGCTCAATGAATATTCATTCTAGTGTTACATCTTCTGAGTCCTATGAGGAAAAGTTGAAGGAATTTTGTATGTTTAGCCTGAAAAAGAGACAGTAAAGAGGTGATACGACAGCCATCTTCAAATACTTGAAGGACTGTCACATAGATAATGGAGCAAATTTATTTTCTGTTGGCCAAGAGGACCTGAACCAACAGGTCCATAGTACAAGAAAGCTGATGTCAACTAAACATTAGAAATAACTTCCTTAGAAGGTAGTAAACCCTCCTTCATTAGAGGCATTTATTTATTTGGTACTTTATTATAATAGTCACCCTATAATCTAAGTTCATCCAGCAGAGGCTGGATCAGTGGTGCAGTTGTAATTTTAGACCCTTGACTTAATGGTCTTATATGCCCCCACTTTAGGCAGCCATTTTGAATGAAAGCATACAACTAATGTTTCTCCTCCAGACCCCACCATTCCATGCTTTACAACTGCTTCTACATTTCTGATATGTTAGAGTAGGGGTGGGCAACTTTGGGCAGTCCAGTGGCCAATTTCCCTCCCAGAATGGGTTGCACTCCTCCCACCACTGCCCCTGCCCCACAAAAACATGGAGAAAGGGGGGAACAAGCTAGATGTGTCCATTATAATCCTCCACAGTGGCTTCCCACAAATTTCAGCAGCAAACTGTGACTTTTTTTAAAGAAGAAGGGGGGGAAGGTGGCAGAGGCAACAGGGATGGGGCATGCACGATGGGAGCGCCCATGTTGTATACGGCTGTGTGAGAGGGGAAAAAACCTGTTTGCCAACCCTGATTTAAAAAAATAAATACTCTGCGTATGTGCAGTTTCACATTTTAAACTCAGTTAAATCATAGCACCATTGTGACTGCATGAATAAAATGGAGTCTGCTTTTGTTAGAGTGTTGGACTGGGACTCAGGAGATCCGGGTTCTAGTCCCCGCTTGGCCGTGAAACTCACTGGGTGACTTTGGGCCAGTCACTGCCTCTCAGCCTAACCTACCTCACAGGGTTGTTGTGAGGATAAAATGGAGAGGAGGAGGAGGATTATGTAAGCCGCCTTGAGTTCCTTGCAGGAAAAAAGGCGGGGTATAAATACAATAAATAAATAGATAAACACATTTACTTGAGAATAAGAATAATTTTGTTGTTAAAAAAAAGAAAAAGAAAAAAAGGATAATATATTTAAAGTAAAAAATAATAACAAGAGCATTTGTAACCATGTACACGTCTGGCTGGCTGACCCCTGAATAGAATAATAGAACAGTAGAGTTGGAAGGGCCATCGAGTTCAACCCCCTATTCAATGCAGGAGTCCAAGTCAAAGCATCCCCAACAGATGGCTGTCCAGCTGCACCTTGAATGCCTCCCGAGTGGGAGAGCCCACTACCTCCCTAGGTAGTTGGTTCCATTGGTTTTAAAATAAGAAAGAAAGGGTGCTGCAGTGAGCAGGGCATGCCCACACTAGCCCAGGTGCTGGTGATGGGCCAGTTTCCTCTTGCTCCCATCACCTGTCACTCTCTGGTAGGTCATATGGGGTGGGTGTTGGATTGCAGGGCCATAAACTTTGGCCCCAAGTCCCAGCCCTAGCTGCACTACTGGGCCTGATGACCCTCCCATCAGGGCTGCTGCAGCCACAGATTTCATGTATCAGCAATGGCTGGACTTAACTACCGTTAACATCCCTTCCAGGGCCAGCCCTCCTCATGAGGCAGGGTGAATTCCAATGTGACAAGGAGCAGAAGTAGTCTGATTTGTCCATAGAGGTGAATTTCAGTAACACATTTTCTATTCACCACAGAAATGTACTATCTCTTTAGTTAGATTTCTTTTTTTACTGTATCCCAAGGACTTGAGGGTGTTGAGGCAGGTTATTGCTAGGTTAAATAACATGTCCTCTAATTCTAGAAAGGTTGCATCTTGCACCTCTACTTCTGATATTTAACCCCATCAATGAAACCTAAACTGCAACAAATTGATTGATACAAAAAGGGCAGGCTTTGAGGAACTGGGGATAAGAAGGGTCTTTTGTTCTATTACAGCACTGTGCTCTGGGAGAATGGTAAACAATAGACATTTTATCTATTTCCAATGCTTGACCTTACAGTGTTTAGCACAAAAGTGTGAGTCAAAAAGCTTCAGAAACATACATTAGATGATGTGAAGTAATTAATGGCCAGGACTAGGAAACATTTTCCCACTTCCCTCCCTCCTGTTCCTTCCCAGATTTTAATGTCATTCATTCCCTGCTACTCTAGGCAAAATAGTTGGGGAAGCTGTGCAAAGAGATGCACAAAGTAGTGCTATATACACAGAACTCTACAATGTCATATAGATTTTCCCGCTGTCTTGTCTCTCTCCTTGCTTCCTCCTTGCTCTCCTTCCAGTATTCTGGTCATTCTGTTTTAAATATTAGCAGCTGGGTCTCCTTCAGGTGTATGACTTACCAGTCACATTCTGATTTTGCTGCCTAAATTGAGCTCCATGCAGGGCCGGATTAAGACAGGGGCTATTGGAGCTGCAGCTCCAGGCCCCTACCACAAAATAGGCCCACAATATAGCCGTGGGATCCGTGAAGCGAACAAGGCATGGGAGGGGATGGGAGGGGAGGGGAGGGGAGGGGGCTCCCCCCACGCCGCGAGGAAGGGGGCTCCCCCCCACGCCGCCTGCTCGGCTTCCCCCGGCTAGCCCAGGCTCAGCGTCACGTGGTGGTGATGCGAGGCGGGCAGCCCCCCAGCCCGGCGGGGTCGGCGAGGCGGCGGGCAGCAGGAGGCAGCCGCAGAAGCTCCGTCTCCTCTGCCAGCGCTGGCAGTCGCTCCGGGCGCCGTGACCGGCGGGCTTCCCCGCGATGGGCGAGCTGAGGAAGGATGTGCCGTCGCTGCCGCCCCTCTACCGCTGCTGCGCGACTGGCAGGTGGAGGACAGGTAAGAGGTGGGGGTGGGGGGAAGCCGCTGTGGGAGCCCCTCTTGGACGGATCCTGCTTTTTGGAAGGGAGAGGGATCGCTGGCTCCCACAGCCGGCTGGCTTTCAGAGAAGAGTTCCCCTGACCATGTGCAGAATTCCTCTTGCCCCCACTTGATGGTTAGCTGTTGATTTTTAGATAGTCGTGGCCCTAGATCAGCCTTCTCCAGCCTGGTGCCCTCCGGGTGTTTTTGGACTTCTGCTGCCCTCGGCATGGCCAGGGGCCAGGAATGATGGGAGTTGTAGTCCAAGACACTTGGAGCGCACCAGGTTGGGGAGGCTGCCCTAGTTAATCAGGGCCATGGGGAATACTCCACTGCACCCCACCTGGCCTGAAACATATCCGATTGTGCTGATGCCCTTAAGTGCCCCTTCTCATCTTCTCCCTGGTCTCTCTTCTGCTGTATGACTGTGGCAGAATCCCATCCTACATTAAGTCTGTTGGGTACCGGGTTCAAATCCCAAACCAGCCATCCATTTCCCAAAGTGAACCATACTGCTGGGAGGAAGAATCAAAGCCACTCGTGTCTGCCTTGGAGACATGGGAATCTCAGTGTCTCCTTCAACTGGTTAGTAGCATATTCACATACTTCTCTGTTGTCCTACTCCTGCTACTTTCCAGAAGAGTTCCCACTTCCAGGGTGATGTGAGGGAATAGGCAGAAACAGTCATTTCCCCAGGCCCATCCCTCCCATCCAGTCCTGCGCAGAACCGCACTGCCTCCAAGGCTGGAAGGAGCTCTGCTTCTAACTGGCGCCAGGTCCCTGATGCAAAAGTTCTGTTCTGCCAAGTTACTTTGTAAAGAGGTAGGCCTTGGGGTGTCACACTTGAGGGATGCTGCCTTTGTAGACTGGAAAAGTGAAGAGGGAAGTGCTGTTTACATGAAGGAAAGTGGCCTTCCCGTGCCTGGTGCCCTCCAGATGTGTTGGACTACAACACCCAGTTGGGAGTTGTAGCCCAACACATCTGGAGGGTGCCAGGTTTGGGAAGGCTGAAATCCACACAGACTTTAAACACGGAGCGCGGTTTTAAGCCAACAAAATATTTTGTCGCATATCACAGTTGATCTGTGGAACTCTCTGTTAGCAGCAGCAGCAGCAGCAGAGATGCCCAGGTATGGAATTTAGAGCAGTGTTCTCCAACCTTGGGTCCCCAGATGTTTTTGGCCTACAACTCCCAGCATGCCCCAGCCAGCTTCGCTGGCTGGGGCATGCTAGGAGTTGTAGGCCAAAAACATCTGGGGACCCAAGGTTGGAGAACACTGGTTTAGAGGGCATGAGGTATGTAAACTTTTGCTAGGTAGGGCATCAAGGCTTCTGGCTTAGCCTGTTAACCTGAAGCAACGAAGGATTGGTCTGGAACAGGGAGCAGAACCCCCGGTTCACTCGTTTGCAAAAGAGAGAGCGCACAATTTTGTGAGAGTTGGAGACAAGATATAACACCTTGGCGGGATTGTTTGGCTACTAATTTTGGCACCGGCTGCCCATAACTGAGATGGGGCAGTGCAAAGAGCCCTGACATTCAGAGTGACTTCTATTTCTGTGCCCAAAGAGAGACTTCTCTAATTAAAAGTAGCATCCCCAGCACATTTAACCGGCATGTGGATAAAAGAGAAAGTAAGGGAGAGTTGGGTGTGTAATTGCTGCAGAGAAAAGGTGAGCGTTCATTTTCAGCATTAAAACGTGTGAAAATGAACTAAGGTCTTCCATGGGTCAGGAGCGTTTAAATGCGCTCTCTCTGTTGTGCATTGAAAATGGTTTGCTGAACAAGCTTAATCTTGATTCTACAATTGAGGAATTTGCAAGTAAAAAAGCAAGAAAAGTTAATGTGTAATTTTATTTTAATCTACCAGCTTGATTCATTTAGTTTAAATGCAGGTTAGAGTTCAGTGAATAACCTGTTTGTGTGTTTAAAACTAGTGGTTGCTATTTATTTCAAGAGTTACTTTCTGCACCATAATCATAACACAGGCTGTATTGATTATGATGCTTTAATAATAATAATAATAATATAATAATAATATAATAATAATACTTTAGGAACAAATTTTATGAGCCAAACATCATACACTTATATTTAAATTGTTTATATGGTTTATGTTTATTTAAAAATGGTTGTTGTGAATGTTCTATTTATAACGGTTTTATTGAGTTAACAAGCTTATTGTTTACAAAAAAGAAATATTTTCAATATGTTTCTGTTTTGGCACTTTAATGGTAATTAAAATATTTAATTTGTTTTAATATAAAATTGCGTCTTCATTTTATTTATTTCCATAAAAAGGCTCACCAAAATCCTCAGCACCAGGCCCATAATGCTCTTAATCCGGCCCAGGATCCACGACCACACCCAAAAGACGTTTTTTAGTTTTGTATTTTCATCTTTAATGCAAATCACATTCCAGCTCCTTATGAGTTGCAGCACTGGCTCACCAGCTTCAAGCCTGTTCAATTTCCCCAGAATATAAAACTTATCAGACTTCTGTATCCTTGTATGCCTTCTCAGCTTGGCTTAGCGGTATCAGCCATCAACACCTTCCCGTCTTGCACAATTCAGAAATAGAGCCTTTGCTTATCTTCTTTTTCATCATAACCTGCTGCCTTCGTCTTTCTTTTTAAATAAAAATTATAAAGAGACAAAAAAACACACAGCAAAACACAAATTCTGCTTGCTTACAAGCAAAAAGAGGCATGGGCCAACTCACAAGAGGTTTCCACTAGCAATACAGTAAGATTCAGCTGTTTCATAAGGCAATAAAGGACCACAACAACATATGGCATATTTACTGGTCCCAGGCACTCCATCCTCCCCACCTGGATTTGGGCTTGAAAGACCAAGGTAAAGTGTGGATGCATGGAAGATAAGCAAGCACAATTTGGGACATTGCACAAGCTCATTACTGATCACAGGACATGTCAGCTAAGGCATGAGCCTTACCTTCCAATTTCCTGGCTTTGTGGAGCTTGATCCAACATGAGATAACCTTAACTCTGGTCTTAAATCAGCTGGTTGTTTTTTAAAATCACTGAATATTAAAATCTTCCACAACACATTCAAGTCCAAGGGTGCCTTTCTAACTAAAGAGAACTCATAATTGTTATGGAAAATACTTACTTAAATCATCATTCAACAATACCCTGATTCATTCATTCAATGATCCAAGAGCACAAAAACCTGAGCTTCTCAAAATTCTTCCATTTCTACCTCGAAGCTCATTCCAACTTCCGCCTGTGTTAGTGAGCTTTCTTTTTGCATGAAAATCCGTGTGCATTTTCATGCATATTTTTCCACATGTACACATCAATTGTGCATATTTTTAATGTATGCATTTTTCTCCCTTTGATTAAAGAGTGCTGTGTACATTTTTAAAAGGTACACATTTTTCACGTGCATTTTTCAATGCACTTTTTTTCTTTTTGGCCTCTGAATTGCAAAGCAAGATCAGAAATGTACGAACTTTGACTGCAGGTTGTGCTGGGCTCCACGTTCAGGCCCGGGAGGTGAAAACTGGATACATTCTGGTCAAAAACAAACTGAAATGAATTTTTCATACATCCCTAATTTGCAGTAAATTTAAAGAACAGTTGGGTTGGATCCAGATTTATGTGCATATAATTGGGCTGGTGGAAGCGGATTTTCCTACCCTTCCTCACCATGTCTGCCCCTGAAGACCCCCCCCCCCCCATGCTACACAGGGTAGGCTGTGGTGCAGGACAGTGGGATACCTCCAAATTGGGCAGAGGCCACTGTGGTGAGCAGAGCTCTGTTCACAGAAGATATTCCCACCTGATTTTTGATCTCATCCTTCCCCTAACAGCACATCCTACCCTCTTCATCAGGGTCCTCCGTCACTATGTGTAATATTTTTTTTGCAGGCTGGAGAGGCTGCCCCAAGGAAAAGGGAGTGAGGACATGCCTAAATGTGAATCTAGCGCATTGCTAACAGGTACACTAGAAATATAATTATTCACTGGTACCCATATTTCACAGATTTGTTTGAAATTGTTGTTAGCATTTTGATATGCATTTCATTTAACCAATAATAAATCCCACAATGTCCACAACCAATTGGATTCCGTAGGTTTATTAGAAGATTTCCAAAACTTGGCAAAAAGTCATCCTAGCCCCAGTACATAATTAGAATCTGAATACTTTGGGGATTAATATATCTCACAAAACTGAGTAATGTATTTGCATGATCTAAACTTTGCCTTATTTTAATATTTTATTAATAGCCTTTATAGCCTTTTCCCAGGGCGTTCTTGCCCTATTGCATAACCACCACTGTTTATCTATTTGTCAAAACTCTGAATGGTTTCCAGGCGTCTTCTGTATTAGCTGACAGCTCCAGTTCCTTAAGAAGCATTTAGCTGCTTCATCTTTGTAGCTCCCCCTGTTCTTCACAGTAATCTCTTGGAGAGACATCATGTTAGGAGAGTTTTTGTTTTGGCACCCCATTCCTCGAAGCATGTTATGTTCTCTAAAACTCTGATCTGTTAAATGAGAAGAGGTCTTAACATGAAATCTGGGGGGGGGGGGGTTACAAGTACAAAATTACTGTACACTTTGCCTAGCCTTCTCTGAGCTCTGGCACTTAGAACCAGTTCATATGGGCTTTGTGTTACAAGAACTAGAGATGGGGTGAACACATTCACAGCAAAGGGGTTTGCAAATGTACCTTTCCAGCCTTTCCTTGGCTGGAAATGACATTCTGATGTCATTTCCAGCCAATGGGATGAATTTGGGGGATTTCTCGCCAGGGACGGATTTATTTATTATATTTATTAAATTTATATCCCACTGTTTTTCCCTTCAAGGATCCCAAGACAGCTTACATAACCCCCCTCCTCATCCCCTCCTCCCCATTTAATCCTCACAACAACCCTGTGAGGTAGGTTAGGCTGGGAGACAGTGATGGCCCAAAGTCACCCAGTGAGCTTCATGGCCGAGTGAGGACTAGAACCCGGATCTCACGAGTCCTAGTCCAACACTCTAACTACTACACCACACTGGCTTTTAGGAGGAGGAGAGGGGGAGAAAGATATAAGGCCAGGAAAAAAAGAATGTGAGAAAATGCCTATCAACAAAAAATACAGTCCCTACATAATGGAGAGCATTGAATTCTGCACATACAGCTGTTCCAGGAGCAGGTGTGTCTCTGTGTTCTACCTGTGACACAGGGCAGTCGATGTTCTAGTGCTGTACAGATATTGCTATCAGTTGTTTATTGGCAAGAGCCATTGGGGTGAGTGGAGTAATAGTCCTGGTTGAGGTGGCAGTCAAGAAAGCTCAGAAGCAGCATGTCTTCCCCCATCTTCTCATGATGCTGCATCTTCACAGGTGGCCCAATGTATTTTGGGAAATAAAATAACAAAATATTTATTTATTTATCCTGCTCCATCATCCCCAGTAGGAAGAGAAAAGATGCTATGTGTACCCTTCCCACTTGATGGAGAGGTGTGTGACAGTGGGGAAGGGAGAGAAGCTAACAGGTGATACAGCGCTGCCCAGAGATTGTACCTGGGAGCATTACTAGTGAACAGTCATGACACCCAAGCAAGCATTGCTCACATTCACCAGTCACACTTGTAGAGTGCAATTGGGTTTTGGGTGAACACTTTTGTGCTCACCCATAACTAGTTACAACATAAACTGCACTTCCTAAAGCTTAGACCGAAAGCACACATTACTTTAAAGGCGCAGTTAGCAGTTGCATCTTTTTCTTTTACTCTAGAGTGAAGTAGAAGAACTTGGGACCAGGTAACTGAAAGTCCACCTTCTTCCATAGGAACCTGCCTGGGTTTTAAGATCTTCTGGGGAGACCCTTCTCTTTGTCCTGCCGCCATCAGAGGCATGTTTAGTGAGGACTTGAGAGAGAGCCTTCTCCATGGCCACTCCCAGGATGGATCCACACCCAAGTTTTATTGCAGTTCTGTATCATTGCCATGACTTGTTGTGCACACAACGCACGCAACCTTCAGTCAGTGCCAGTCACGCTAGCCCTGCATGATCATTCCTTGTTTCTTCCGGAATTTCCCAGACTAGGTTATCATGGCTTTTTCAGTTATTGCGGTTCACTACCGCAGTACACAGCTAGTGTGTACTAAAGTTGTGCTGTCGTTACCCGTATGAGGTGTGGCCATGAAAGTGTAGTCACTGGAGTTAGCCAGTACTTTTCGAGGGGCAGGGAAAATGTGGTGTGATGTGTGGCTCCCAAACTGGTGGGGAACAGAGGTGTCCACCATTTGTTGTCATGCGGTGGTTCGACTTCTTCCCGGAAGCTTCTTAATTTTTTTGTTTGTTTGTAACTGTTCCTGCACAGCTCCACACTGCTGAGCAGGCTGCTTTGGGAAGTCGTGTTTGGGTGCTTTCTAAAAAAAAAAAAGTGCTTTCTAAAAAAAAAAAATGCTCCTGCATATGTGTGCACCTCTGCATAGATGGCGGACAAGGGGGAAAAAAACCCTCTTGTGAAATGGACATTTCCCCTGCATGTGAAAGGCAGTACCCCTAGTATAACCACCATGGAGTTTGAGAGGGGACAAGAGTGGGATGCTTCCCCCCTTGTTTTAGCAGCCGCATTCACCCCATTGCCAAAAGAATGGGAGTTGTAAATTAGCCAAACAGCACGTCAGCTCAGAAGTAAATCACATTCTCTCCAGTGCCCTTACTCCCAAGTGTATCACATTGATTCAACAGGAGCCTTGTGCTCGGGAAACTCAGAACGGGAGGAACACTGCATTGGGAAATTGCATTTGGGTGGAGGGGAGGGGTGCAGTGTGCTTATCCTGCTGGATTCATCCTGACCCCATGGGAGGGCAGTGGTGGCAGCAGCAGCAGGTGCCACCTCTCCTTCTTTTTAGTGAGGGCCAGAAGAGCTTTTTCCTTTCTTTAAAGATTGGGCCTGTGCCTGTTTGCACATGCACAGAGATGAGGAAGTAAAATAAATTTTTTTAAAGCCCTTTTCAAGGGAACACCCAGTTCTACCACTATGGAGTTAGGTGTGGGGTGGCAAACCAGTATATATATAATATATATATCTTTCAGGCAGGCTCTTGGCAATATATACTGGTCTGTTGCTAAAGGGAGTTTAATTGGTTGGTGCTGTTTATTTCTTTCATTGTTATGTTTTTAATTGTGTTTTTAATTATTTGTTCTTATGATGTGTTTTTTTAACCTGTATTTTATTGTTAGCCACCTTGAGCACAATTTATGGTGGAAAGAGGCATATAATTATAGAAATAAATAAGCACAGGGACCCTAATCTGGATTAGGACCGCGGCGCTAGGGATGTATGAGAAATTCATTTCAGCTTGTTTTTGATCAGGATTGACCCAGTTTGCACCTTACAGACCAAACAACAGGCTCGGATGCAATCTTCGGTCAAAGTCCATAAATTTCTGAGCTTGAACTCTGATTCATGGACACTCTCTCCCTCACACACAAAACATTCAGCTGCATGCATACATTTGAAAAATGCACATGAAAAATATACTTTTGAAAAATAATCAATGGGAGAAGAATGCATACAATGGTAATAATGCTATTATGCTTTTGTGTAGCTGCCATTCATTTAATGGGACTTGCACAGGAGACTTTCTGGGTAGATTATGCCCAAAGTTTGGGAAACTATTGTTAGATGTTTGACCTTTCTGGAAATAACCATATCAATAGCTTTTGCCTTTGTTTTTTTCTCTATTTTTTTTTAATTAGAAATGAACTTCAGAGCTTCAGACTCATTTTTGATAAATGTTCCACTTTGTGGCCCACATGACTATGGTAGGAATCTAGATTTAAGCTACTTTATATCTGACAGACATGATCTTGATTAAGATGAACTTCAATTAATAAAGATAAATGAGGGCTGCTGAGTCATCCCTTTGACATGATGTGGTTTGTATCCTTGGAATAGCGCTGGAAGTAATGAGCATTTTCAGTTTTCTTAGTGAAAGCACAAATTAACTTCTCACCTGGGCTGAAAGAGTATGCTCCTCTTTGGAGAACTGAGGCTGCAATTTATATAACACTCTCTCAGTATAATGGGGTTTATCATCTTCGAAACATTTGAGTCAACTGATTCTAATTCTGGGGAAATACTTATTTAATTGCTACTAATGCAAATAGCATTCATATCTTCATTAATATGACAACTGAGAAGAGAAGAACTTTTTCTCATGTATGAAATTTCTTTGGCAATCCAGAATAATGTGCGATATTTTTTTTAAATTTTTTTTTAAGTGAGTGGACATGCATTTAGATTGCAATGCTTCACTTTAGGACTATTCAAATGATGAAAATTTTGGGTCCCCCCTTTAATTTACAGGCCACAATACTGGTGGAATCCATTAGCTGTTTGGAGATTTTCTTTATGATTCTTCATAACAGCAAATTATATTTAGTTTTCCCCCCCCCCCCGTAATCTGAAGGAAAGCTTTGATAGATATTGCTGTATATGTCTGTGATCTGAAATATGTTTGTATCTGAAATAAAATCCTGCCATACTGTATAAAAATCAGATATTTTAACTTTGTCTTTAGCTAATTTAAATTTACAACATGAAACTCTGTACATATATACTGTCTGTGACTATGATCTGAAGCTCCTTGTGTGTGTGGGCCTTCTTTTGCCAGTTGTGGAAGATGGAGTTGTGTTTGCACATATAACACTATTCCTTAAGTTTCTAAGAATGGGAGATATGTACATTGTTGAATCACAGGAAAAAGGCTGTTTGAAATGCTATTGTTGGTTAGGTCCTAGAGCAGGAGTGAAGACGCTCTGGTCCATAGGCTGTATGTGGCCCACAGGACTCCCCAATCTGGTCTGCCACCCCCACAGCAATTAGGGTTGCTGTTAAAAGCTCCTATTGATGTGGAATGCCCTCAGCAGGGATATCCAAAGCCTGAAGGAGGGTCATGAAGAAGGACCTCTTTGCGGTTTGCAACAAAACCCACCTCTGAAGGTGACGGTCTCAAAAGAAGGAGCCTCTCCCAAAGATCTTAAGACCTAGTCAGGCTCATATGGGAGAAGGAGGTCTGTTCAGGTAGCCTGCCCTGGTCCCAAGCTGTATAGAGCTTTATGTCTTTTATTATTTATTTATTTAACTTCTATATGCCATAGCCGAAGCTCTCTGGGCTGTTACAACACTCATACCAGCACTTCTGCCCAGAAAACAGAGCATTATTTTGTCCAGAAGCAGACCGGTAGCCAGTGAAGCTATTTGTCACAAAGGAGTCACGTGCTCTCTGTAACTGGCCCCAGTCAACAATCTGACCGGAGCATTATGGACCAAGCTAATTTTCCCACTTTGTTGAAGGAAATCTGGAATAGCAGAGCAGGATCCCCGTCTGAAGGCTCAACGGTTGCTTTGGCCAGGGACCCAACAATGTCAGGGGTGGGTCCCCAGACATCATGTGGCCCACAGGGGGATCAAGGGGCAATCCAGCCCCTAGACCCAAAACTGGTTTCCCACCCCTGGTCTATATGATTGCCTTAACAGACACATCTGGCCAATCTGACATTGCTTGTGCTCCTCCTGTGAATGATGCAGCATTGTCCATCTTTATTTATATGGGGCAGGTGAATCCCTCACCAACAGTACTCATACAATGTGCAGATTACACTGCTGCTCTGACTCTGAAATGTAAGCAATCTAGTAATATAGCTGGGGACTGGACCACAGGGGCTGGACACCCAGCCAAAAGCATCTGATCCTTGCATTTGTGCAGGAGCAAAACATGCCCCAAGGCCCTTTTTTAAGCGATAACAAAGAAGGCAATAGATTTATGCGCAGGAGGATCACAGAATATGGTCAGCACAGGCACCCTATCCATCACTGGTCTTTAAGGTAGACAGCAATGAGCTCATCCTGTGAGTAGCAATCTATTAAACTGCCATTTTTATCTTAAGGGAAAATAAAGTAAGGCAAATGGAAGTCGGACTTTTAAAGGGGTGGGCCAATTTCAGTCTTGTGAGGTCTACTTCAAAAGAAAGAAAGAAAAGAATTCCCCTGCTCAGCCAATGCATTTAAAATTTAGAAAGTAAGTGCACAGTAAAGCATAACTGACCTCTGTTAACAAATGTGCCCTTGTATAAGAACACAAAAGTGTCTTGCTGGATCAAGCCAAGGGTCCAAGTCGTCCTACATTTAAACCAAATGCCCAGCAACTAGCAGGCACTAAGTTGCTGGGCATTTAGTCCGGTGATCACCAGTGTAAGGTCCGGGGCGTGGGCGGCAAGGGTTCCAGGCTGGAACACCGGGGCCGGGGAAGATGGAGGCAGAGGTCAACAGTAGGCCCAAGGTTCAGCATGGATTCCGGGCAACAGAGTCCACACAGGGGCCAGAGGCAGAAGGCAAGTCAAGCAGAGTCCAGGCAAGGATCAGAGGCAGAGAGACAAGTCCAAGAGTCCAAAACACATACCAGGCAGGAGCACGGGTCAAGAGCAAGTCACGGGTCAAGAGCAGTCACGGGTCAAGAGCAGTCACGGGTCAAGAGCAGTCACGGGTCAAGAGCAGTCACGGGTCAAGAGCAGTCACGGGTCAAGAGCAGTCACGGGTCAAGAGCAGTCACGGGTCAAGAGCAGTCACGGGTCAAGAGCAGTCACGGGTCAAGAGCAGTCACGGGTCAAGAGCAGTCACGGGTCAAGAGCAGTCACGGGTCAAGAGCAGTCACGGGTCAAGAGCAGTCACGGGTCAAGAGCAGTCACGGGTCAAGAGCAGTCACGGGTCAAGAGCAGTCACGGGTCAAGAGCAGTCACGGGTCAAGAGCAGGCAAAGCTGGTCACTGGAAGCCGGAACCAGCTGCAGACAACACAGAGGTGTGTGTTGCTGTGGCAAAGGTTGAAGGCAAACTGCAGCCCTTATATAGGTCTTTCTGGCTGCTTCCAGCTGGGCTGCATTAGCTGGCCTGAAAGCAGCCAGGAGCGGGAGGCTTACACCCTGTGAGTGCCTACAAACCTGGGGCTTGCTCCTGCAAGGAGGTAGCGGATCCTGACAACCATTGACCCATGGCTATGTTCTCCCTATCCTTAAGCTGAATAGTGCTCAGGAACAGAACTGTAATGTTTTTTGAATGGAATTTGATGATGATGTGTTATGTATATTGTGAAGAGAAAGCCATAGCCCACACACACACGTATATGCACACATACAGCAAGATAGCATTCAGACACCCAAGAATCACAATAGGAGTAATTAACATGCCCCCTGGCAAGTCCCTGGTCTAGCAGCCGAAGGAGCTGTGGAATATTCATTCCCAGGTGTTGGATAGAAGAAAGGAACAGCCAAAGACTCCTAGGTGCCGGGCAAACAAGAAAAAACCAGCTGTGCCAGGAGGGGGCACGACAAAGGAGGGGCCCCAACGGAGGGTATAAAGCCCAGGGTCAGTGGCGGGAAAAGGGTTGTTGGTCGTGAGACAGCAAGCTGCACAAAGGTCCATGGCTCAGGACCTCCACCTCCAACCCTGGGGAGCTCCCAGTGAACAACGCTAACATAGAACAGCCCTTTCGAGTTAAGCGGCTTTCTAGGAACAAGGCATTTCCAGGTACGACTGTCTGTATTGCTTTTGCGGCTCGCTACCAGCTCAATTGTAGGTGTGTGCTTAGCGTGGCGCTTTGTATATATTCTGTTACGCTCCATTAAACTCTGTTTACCCATAACAGTGTAGTAGCGTCCATTCAAAACTTGGTCTCCTCGCTTTGCCTGCGTTATAATTGGTCGCAGCTTCTGCCAGAGAGCTGCGTACCGCTGATAGAGGGCTACCCGAGTCCGGGTACCCCTGTGTGGCCGAACCCGCCAAGAAGGACAGTTGCAGTCTTTCTCCACTTATATGGCTTACATATTACAATATATGAGGCTCTTGAAGGGAGTATGGATAGTCTTATAAGCACGAATCATGTGCGTGGATGGTTGGAATAGATAACATAGATTCTGCATATATCCTTGGGATATATGGTAAGTTTTGCTCTGAAATAATACCAGTGTATTTGAAGGTCTTCAATGAAAATGAATGTGAAAGTTTTCTTTAAACATGAAACATTCAAAATACGTTCTCAGCTTTCAAACAGATGTTATTCATTCCATTCCCTTTTTTAAAAAACATGTCATTTAAAATGATTTTGTCTGTACACAGTTTTGTTTCTACAAAAATTAATTATCTAGCATTTACTTTAAAGGACTAGGAAAATAAAGTTTGGTTTAATAGTACCTGTAAAAATAAATGGTGTTCTAGTTCTGAACTATACTTTCATTGCTTGGATGTTATGTGGTCCTCAAAGAGGAAGAGCGCTGATGAAATGGAAAAATAAAGCAACATGAAATTAAAAGGGCTGTTTTTCCTTTTACCTCTATACTGCATTATTCCAGTTCATGATAGTGATGATGAAAAAGATTTTCTATACTGATTTTCAATCAGTCAAACACCACACACACTTTGTCAGTTATCGCATTTGCTTACTTGTTCCTGCAGTCATGGTATTAAATTTTAACTACACACTGTACAGGAATCACTGTTCCTAAAAAACAATTATTAAGAGCTGAGTAACAACTATTGTAGTGCTGATGTGATCCAGAAAACAGCTGCTTAAGAAGCAGTTGGTCCTAACCTTGGGATGTTTCACATGAATCCTGGACACATGGCAACCTTTTTTTACAGTCTATTGGGTCTCACAGATGGTCATTTGCTTTGCAAACATGTTCCATGTTACCACAAACCCAAACCCCAAATTAAAGTAGTATGTGGTGACACACAATACTAGTGGATTCTATACAACAGAAACACGCCCATGGAATCCCCCCACCTGAGGAATTACTGTGGGCTGAGGGGAAAGACAGGCAGGACTATGAGTGCAGTGGTAGTGGGATCTGGTTTGCACTGCAGGTTTGTGATGCAACAGTTTGCCTTTGTACTGGAACAATAAGCCATCTCCTACTGCACAAACTGGTGTCCCCCCTCCACAATATCCACATTAGCAGTGACCGTGTTAATTTCAGAAGGAAAATAATCCTAGCCAGCTACCCATGGAATAACAAAGAAGAGGGGGAAGAATCCAGGAGGAGGAGGGAGGGAGGAGGAGGAGGAGGAGGAGGAGGAGGAGGAGGAAAATAACACACTTCTTTTTCACTATTTATGGAAATGAGCTGTTCACCGATGGCTCTTCTTCTTTTTTCCGTGTCTGCCAACCGTCCTTGAAAATACCCGTGAAATTTGTACTGTCAGTGCATTCTTCATTGTTTACAATTTATCATTCATGAGCCCTATTAAAAAACTTTCAATCATCCAGTCAGGAAGAGAACAAATAACCCCCATGAGATTGTGGACTTCACTGAAAGCTTTTCATACCTGAATCCATTCACTAGTTAAAGGCTGGAACAATTTCTTTCTATTATAATTTGGAGATGTAGTATTACACCTACAGAAAAAGTGCATGTGGCTGCAAGATAAGCAACAAGCATATTTCCAGAGTGGGTGGTGTACATGCAAACTTGGTTCCCAATATTCAGCAAGCCTCCCTCAAGAATAGTGCATTGTAAATAGAAGCCCTGTTCAGTGTTATGTCTTAAATTATTACAATTGTGTCATGAGGAGTGGGGGGTTGTGCTTGCCAGCCAGCACCCACTCTGAAGAGGGGAGCCTGTGTGCATTGGCTCCCCCCACAATATATAACCTGTTGCAATTTGGGTTCTAATTCATGTCGAGAGCCTACCCAGAGATCAGACTTTGTCCCTAAGGCATGGGTGGCAGGGGGAGAGGCAAGATGGCAAGGCCAGGATGTCTGGGTCTGCTCTTCCCCTCATGCGATTGCAATGGCATGAGGCATCACACCTGAACAGGTGTAGAGAGACCCTACTTTTTCCAGAAATAGGGATCAGCATGCTAGCCCCTTCAGTATTAGAGTGGGGTGGTGGTATAATTTGTGTCCTGATACAGCAATAGTTAACATTAAAAAATAAATAAATGATTAGTTGCACCATTAAGGATGGTTGGGAATTCTATTTCAGTTCACTTTTGATAAGAATTTACCAAAGTTGCAAATTTCTTGATGCTCGAGAAAGAAAAAAACTTGTGATTTAAAAACATCAAATGTGAGAGAAACTGAAACAGACAGATTTGTCCATCTAGGCCCAGGACTTTGAGTGCTTATCTCAGGGGAGGGCAATTTCGGGAGGTCCGGGCACCATTTTTGCTCTCTGGACTCCACCACAGGCCATGACAGATTTTCTTCATCCCAGGGATGTTGAAGAGTCCTTGGTCTCGAGTCACGAGTCGAGTCACGAGTCTTTGGACCCGAGTCTCGAGTCCGAGTCCTTGGTCCAAAATGGTGACTCACGAGTCACGAGTCACGAGTCACTCCCAAAACTGACTCCACGAGTCCCTAAAATCAATGGGGTTTCCCCCCAACAAATAAGGCTACTTCAGATGTGTGCTTAAATAAATTCTAGGCACAAGTGTGCCTTTTTATTTCAAAACTCTGCAACTGATTTTGGCAAGAACAGACCAGGCAGACAAACCCAAATAACCAGGCAGGCAGAGGAGGCAGGGAACCCCAAACAGGCAGGCAGAGGCAGCCAAACCCAAAATGTCTGACCCTAACCCAAACCCCCCACAACAACACATCAATCAAAATAAATCTCAACACATCGTTGGGGCTGCGCTCCTGGTTAGCTGTCCATAGTGGCCGAGCAGCGGCGCGCCTCGCTCATGCGCTCTTCACCGGTGATCGCGCTCCTTATGGCACAGCCAGAAGAACTCGTCAACAGCCCAGGATGTTGACGAGTGCCTTGGTCTCGAGTCCCGAGTCGAGTCTCGAGTCCCATTAAACTATTGGGACTCGAGTCCGAGTCGAGGTCAGAGGGGGGACTCAGTCCGACTCACGAGTCGAGTCCTCAAGTCCGAGTCCCCATCCCTGCTTCATCCCTAATCCACATATACACCATGGAATATGCATTATAATGCACATCTGAATATACATGCCATTGAAAGCAATGGAGTGCAAATAGGCAACATCTGCATTTAGATGTGCATTGTAATGCTTGACAGCTCCTCTGTGTTTGCAATCCTGGGAAACAGCAACATGCTTCTAGGGTTTTTTGAAAGTTTCAGTGATTTTTGAAAGCCACCAAACATAGCTGGTGGGATGCATTTGGCTTGATGATGCAGTCTTTACAAAATGATAAGATACATAGCAGGCAGAGCAATCTTATGGCCCTCTAGACAGCATCTAGAGGGCCATAGGATTGCTCTTGGACTCCCAGCTCTGAGGTCAGAAAAGCCCTCCGACCTTGGAGGTGGGGATCTGTGCTCAGATTCCCCTCCCCCCTTGCAGCTGGCTCAGAAAGAACCATGCTGGCTGCTTCTCCGAGGTTGCAAACGTGACCTCAGAGAAGGAATTTAGGGGTGTTCAGTGAGGCTGGGAGGGGAGGAGACCGGCACCGCCAAGACACAATGTATCCTGGCACAAAATGTATCCTGGCAGTGCCTCAGCCTCCCTCCCTCCCTGTCCAAAATACTGCAGTTAGATGGCTGAAATTGGCTGTCTAGCTGTTTTGAAGAGCAGGAGGAAGCAGGGAGGCAACCTTTGCTCTGCACCCCTCTGGCTCTCCATAGGATGCCCATAATCCTCTGAGTTTGGAAGGTTATGGGCATCCTCATAGGACTACACCCTTACTTATCCTTTGGAATATCCTGGAAAAGCTAACATGTGGAGCAAGTAACATGAAGATAATACTTGCATTGGGTCAATAAGCTTACAAAGCCATTTTACTGCATGGCAGTGGGTGAGACCCATCTGCTATAGCAGCCCCATAAGGGGACTATGGGAGTTGCAGTGCAACACATCTGGAAGGCACCAAGTTGGGGAAGGCTGTGCTATAGCTTCTTACTTTTTTTTCTAGAAATGCAGATTATTTCTCGGTATGCCTATCCAGTTTTCTTTAAGTGTGCATCTTACCGTAATCTTTTTTTTAATGCACAGGAAAACCTTTCCTTCACAGTGGTGGTATAACATTGAATTGAATGGTACTGTCAAATACAGAATTTTGTACCTTCCTATTCCCAGCTCATTACCAACCTTCTGCTCATCTATATCTTCACTGTACATGACAGATTTATTTGATGGCCTCAATAAGGCATGATAGAAGGCAACTGGCATATGTGGATGGTTCACTATTTCCTCTCACTGAAGCTGTTGACTACAATCAGTTCTAGAGTGCATCAGTAATCATCACTTTACAGCTGTATCACAAGAGCATGACCTTGTTGAAAACAGTGAAAAGAGAATAGACAGTAATAAGGGAAGAGGCTTATATAAATAGGTTACCTTTGCAATGTTACACACTCATTCCAGACTAGAATAGCTTTTTTGCTGACATTTTGAAACAGCAAAGGAGTTTGTAACAATTCTTCATATATGGAAAGGCTAGATGTACATCCAGGGCCCAAGCATTGGGAGAGGGGAAGAGTACACTGTACCAGCACCCGCAGGCCAGGCTGCAATCCATTACCATAGGGGCAGGGGGAGATAACAGAACTTGTAGTTTGAGAGACAGAAATATTTGCTTCCCTATGGGACATGCTCCACCAGTCTACCAGTCCCACAGTTCCTTGCGCATAGGCAGAAGGGAAGGACAGCTGGTAGGAGAGCCAAAGCACCATAATGATTGCTCTCAGGAAGAGTGGGAGCCAGTGCTGCCAGTTTGATTTATAGGGCCAAAATATATGTGAGTAATATATGTCAGTTCTTTTTTTCTTTCTCTCTCTCTCTCTCTCTCTCTGTATTGGTACATTCAAGTACCACTGCCATTTTCAAAAAGTTATTTGTGATACCTCTGAGATGCATTGTGTGGCAGCCATGATATAGGCAAATTCCATACTAGGGATTCTTGGGTAAGAGACTAATAATTAATCAGCCAGTATAATAATGCCCTTATTGCAGGAAAATGCAGAACCTCAACCCAGCTAGGAATGTCAGAGAAATCTGCAGTGGATTCAAATGAGTTCAAATTTCTAAGAATCCAACCCACGGATGCTGCAGCAAACTGGCTTTTTCCTGAGTCACACAGATTCTGCGGACATGTGAACCAGGTTTTGTAATTTTACGCAAATTTGGTCATAGAAAATACATAAAATAGAAAGACCACTGGCCAAAAATGTGCATTTCCCCCATAGGCCTAAAGCATGAAAATTTGCATTTTTCAGAGATTTGTGTATTTTGGAGGGATTTGTGCATTTCTGGGAGTGTGAATTTGCACAACTCCTAATTTGTGCAAATGTGTACAAATGCATTTACACAAAATCCAATTCCGTCAATGAGCAGACGATGGAATGACAGGCACCTGATAATACACGAAGCGTAGATGGAACAGATTTTATGACGTCTGTACATCCCTAGGCCCAGGGCCAAATCCGGCCCTCTGTGGGCCCCAGTCTGGCCCTTCAGGGTTCCCCAGAAAGCCACACCCCCTTACTTTGGCCCAACCTCCTACCCCCAACTACTGATTGGCATTTGTGCAGTTCTCCCCCTCCCCCATTCTAAAAGGTTGAAATGCCTCCCTAAGGCTTACTTACTGGAGTAACAGCTTTAAGTTAACAATATGCTGGTATGGAATTCAGCTTCCCAGGCTGGAAGAGGTTTCTACATCCCTGCCTTACAGTATTGTGTGCCACCCTTGGAAAACTGTGTACAATACTGTGTACTCTACAGATAGGAACCTGGTGCCCTCCAGATGCTTTGGACTACAACTCTCATCATCATAACCACTGGCCATGCTGACTGGGTCAATGGGAGTTGTAGTCTAAAACATTTGGAGGCACCAGGTTGCCTATCACTGGTGTACAGGATATGGTAGAGCTAGAAATGGTGAAAAAAAGCAGGGCCAAAGCGATCAAGAGGTTGGAAACACTTCCCCTCAAGGAAAGGCTAAACATTTGGGGCTTTTGGGCCTAGGTAACTGAAACTAAGGAAGACACAATAGACATTAATAAAATTATGCTTGGCTGGTGAAGTATAAGCCATGGAGGAGGACTATTGCTTTCAGAACCAGGTTATGGGTTTCCTTAAACTATCTGGCTGTCCTCAGTTGGAACAGAATGCTCTTGACTAGATGCACCTTTAGCCTGATCCAGCAGGGCTCTTCTCATATAACACCTTCTGCCTCTCTTGTCCTCTCCATTTGTTTTGTTCAATTCTTTTAGGGAGTAGCAGAAGCAGAACACACATGACAGCTTTCTTTTCTACAAGCCACCAAGATATATCCTTCAATGGGAAATGGCCATTAACTCACATACGACTGTTACAAGTTAATTGTTTTGCCAGCATTTAGCAGCTTTTTCATTTGTCTCAGTGCACCATTTCAGTTGTTGAAAATTTCCATTAAAGTGCAGTTCATTCACACAACCTTGGATGGAGACCAATAAGTTTGAACTCAAGGAAATGAATCCGTCAAATGCTTATTTCCTGGAAGACATTAGTTCCGATTTTTTCCAATGTGTGTCGACTTTTTACTGTGACACTACAGTGGCTTTTGAGAGTTAGCTACATGTGATACGGTAGCCTGGCATTGAAAAACTGGGAACTTGGGGACAAGGTGAAGTAATGTCAAAATCCAGTAAAGCCCAGCACAAAAATGATGGGAATGCATCAAGGATGATGTTCATCAGCCCTCAGGGTCAGTTTATCAGATAACTGCTGCTACTGTTGTTATCGCAGACTGTGCTTTTAGCCCACTGGATAGTTTCCAGACAACTTGTCTGAAGCTGGATGTCAAACTCAAACAGGATTTGAACAGCATTCACTAAGTGTGTGCATGTGTTTTCAACTATAATGTCACAAAAGCACATCTTTTGAATGGAGTTGCTTGCAGTGTGCATTCCAATAATTAATTAGAGAGGCTCCGAAATTTCTTATCCAAATTTCTCCCCATATTTTGAAGTTCTGAAACACCTGGTATCATTTCCAAAGGGGATCCAGTCATTAAAAATTCTCTATTATTCTTTTTTGTTTTGTTTTTAACCATTCTGAATTTTGTACGGAGAGTGGTACATGTGCAGTTTTCTGCAGGTTTTAATTCCCTTCAGTTAATTGGCCTTGTTCACACATAACTCTAACCCTTTGGTTTATTTAAACTGTGGTTTGTTGCCCCTACTTAGGGTTTGTCTGGCAGACGATCAAACAAACCATGGTTTGTTTCTCTCAGTCCCTGGGTTGTTTGTTCCCCTTCCCTCCACACAGATGGTCCCCTCCCCTCCTCAAAGTCATGGGGCATAGTACCCAAGGGCAGCCAAGTTATTTTGCACCTGAGGCAGAAAATCCTACAAGCAACTCTCCCTGATAGTATAATAATAATAATAATAATAATAATAATAATAATAATAATAATAATAATAATACAATAAAACTGACCATTTGCTGTCTTTCCTCCTCCTCCTCCTCCTCCCTCCTCCTCCTCCCCTCCTCCTCCTCCTCCTCCCTCTCTACCAGAGGCTGGACATCATCATGGCTAGACTATCTTTAGATGTGTGTATAGCCATGATGAGTATACTCGGAAAATATAATGTGGTGGTTTTCTCCTGTTACCTTCCACATCACAGTGCTATGGCGGATTATGATGGCTACTTTCATGCCCACAGTTTTCCATACTGAAGCCCCATTGGCCAGCTCTTGCCTTGGTCTCTGATTGGGGCTGACGCTGCTGCTGCCCAAGGTGAGGTGGAATTTAGAAGTGAATTCCTCAAGGCTACACAAGCCTCCTGGTCAAGCAACTCCACCCGAAACCCATTGGCCTTTCCCAGCTACTAGGTTATTTACCACTGCCTGATACTCGGTGTAGCTGAGGGTATGTGGTGGCGCTACTCACCCAAGTCAGCCCATAGGCCAACCCCCTGCGGGAGCTGTCTTTCATGCCCCCAATAATCAGCTACCTGAGGTGGATGCTTTCATTCTACCTAATGGTAGGGCTGGCCCTTCTAAATGTTCATGTATGCATGAGTAACATGGGATGGGGGGAACTGAACTGGAAAAAAAACCCTGGAAGCTACAGCAAAGAGCACATGATCCCAATTCTAGGATTAGTATTATGTTCTCTGACTACAGGATTCAGAAAGAGTAGAACTGAGGGCAGAGCCAAACCACAGAACAAGTGAAGTAGCAGAATGGAGGAAATATACGTATCCATATACAGTCATGCCTTGCATTGAGAGCATAATTCGTTCCGGAAACGCGCTTGTAATCCAAAACACTCTTATATCAAAATGAAACCCCCCCAAAAAAATTTGTACAGAGATTTTTAATTTAAGCCATACCACAGTACTTGTATTGCAAGACGTTGCTTGTATATCAAGTAAAAAAAAAATTAAATAATATTTTAAAATTTGCTTGTCTTGCAAAACGCTCTCAAACCAATTACTTGCAATCCAAGGTATTACTGTAGTTAAAGAAAGGAGTCCATCTAATTCCATAATCTCTTGCATACATTGCCATTCCATTTCCTCACCACATCAGGCAGTTCCCCCTGCCCACCATTTCCATGACATGTAAGTTCTTTCACAATTCTGAAATTGCTGATACATGTCCAGATTTTCAGCATCTAGCCAACCATTTTTGCAGTTACCAAAATCTTCTCTAAGAATATTTTAGCCACTATTACTGAGAGCCATCACATTCCTTTTATTAAGTTAATGACCAATATACTGTTTCCAAGACTTTTCTCCTTAAGTGCCTAATATATGGTCCCACTGAGCTAGGGATGTTGGAGAAATCTGCAATGGATCCAATGAGTTTGGATTTCTCTGAATCCAACCTGCAGATTCTGCAGCAACCAGCTTTTTCCAAGTCACATGGATTGGATTCCATGGACTTGCGGACCAGTTTTTCACTTTTGGTGAGGATTTCTGCTATTTGCATAATGTGAATGAGCACAAGTAGAACAAAATTCTGGTTTAAAAATCCCAATCCCATCAATGAGCGGAAGATAGAATGAAAGATGCTTGACAATCTGGGAAACACAGATGGAATGGATTTAAGAAAACCTGTACATCCCTAAATTGAGCCCCTGCATTTTCTAGCCAAAAGGTGAACACTTGCACTTCTAGTACTACCCAAGGCCAGCTGAGGAAAGAAGCTGCAGAGAGAGGAAAGTATCATAATAATTAACCATTTTCAGTGCTTTGGAGTGTACAAAGCACTTCACACACATTCTCAGACGTAACCCTTATAAGAGCCCTGTAAAATAGAGAAGCAATTCTATCCCCATATTGCAGACTGGGATAAAAGAGGCTGAAGTAAAGTTGAGAGCAGGGCCGACCCAAGGTACTTTGCTCTCTGAGGCAAAGGATAAGATGGCACTCACCCCCTATTCTGTGTACAAAACCCAGCCTGACTGGCGGCTAAATTACTCTAACACTGGTCTGGTTATAGGACGTATTTCTCCACTGCACCTGAGGGCATCAGGCTAGCTTGGTTCAAACAGAGCTCTTCCTTCCAACAGCTAACGGCTTCTCCCAGCAACTGCCACCTGAGACAGCCACCTCACCATGCCTGATGGTAGGTCAATCATGGATGAGAGTCAGGGACTTGCCTAAACCAATTAGTATGTATGTGGCTAAAGCAGTGTTTCTCAACCTTGGGTCCCCAGATGTTTTTGGCCTACAACTCCCAGCATGCCCCAGCCAGCTATGCTGGGGGGCATGCTGGGAGTTGTAGGCCAAAAACATCTGGGGACCCAAGGTTGAGAAACACTGGGCTAAAGAGAGATCTGAACCAAGGACTTCCCAGCTCATAATCTTATCCAGTCCTGGGCTGAAATAATTTATTTTCAGTGTCAGGATGTGTGTGAACATGCCCCCCTCACTCACTCACACACACACACACACACACACACACACAGTGGGTTAATCTTCAGGGCTGAGGGAATTTTAAAATGTGTCATCTTACCTCAGGGAAACTTCCATTAGTACAAATGGAAGCTTCCCTCTGGGGTGGAGGGAATAGCAGCTTGGGTGTGGTTGTATTATGACCAAAGTGGGAAGGAAAGGGTTAAACCTCCCCATGTGGTCTGATCCTGATCAAGCCCCCAACCCATGATAGCTACTTGGATTTTAATAAATGGATATTTCCAGGCATTGGATGTCATATGATGGGCTCGTCTTTAATGCATCCATCCGTTGAAAGGTTTACAGTTGTCACCGATATTTTAGTTGCTTAATGGGGGGGGGGGTATTTTAGTGGAGAATTATTTTTGGTTGTTTTCAAATATTGTATGCTGTTAATTTTGTTTTAAGTCACCTTGAGTCTTCTTCTTTCTTTTTTTAGAAAGGTGTCTAGAAATCTACAAAACAACAACAACAACAACAACAACAACAGCAGCAGCAGAAATGTAATCACACTTGGCCCCTTCTGCAGAACTCAGTTTAGTCAGGACTCTTCTTCATTATGTTTAGGAAGTGGCAGAACACAGAAACTGGTAATTTGAAAGTTTTCTAATGAGGCAATTTCAGATGTCACATATGAATTCTTAGAGTGACTTCAGACTTAACATCCATGACTTACGCCAGCCATATCAATCTTTTCTGGGAGAAATGTCTCAGAATGCATTTCCCCCTTTTTACTAAATTTAGACTGGCAGCAAACATTTATGTGAGTTACTGAGTCTGACATGTAATTAACACAGTCTTTACAGGTTTAATGAGCAGAGATAAATTTCTATCCTTTCTTTGGCACATTTTAATTAGTTGCAATTACAAGTGGAGTGACCTGAAAAGATTGTTGTCCCATGGATTCACAATAAATTTGTATAATTTTTATATGTGGGGACAGAATGAGCTTTTCCGGATGGAAAAAACTAAAGGTTATTTCAGCCATTATATCAGTCATATATCCTTCTGTAAAGCTTGAGTAACCCAAACGTTGAACACTAATATTTTATTGCACTGCAGGTGATGCTTCATAAATTATATTCATTGTTTTCGATCTGAAGAAGAAGTAAGCATTGTGATCTATGTCAGTCGGCGCTAGCTGGATTGTGTCTGTGGCCACTTTCTCTTTAATGTGGTTTTAGCTTTCAGGGGGAACTGCTCTGTGCATATTTAAATAATTTATTTGAAATGCTCTTTATTGCCGAGTAACTACTGAAGTGAAATGGATGTAAACAAGGTGAGCTATGGCATTCATAAAGATTAAAATACAGTTTTAAGTGGAGTCTGAGCATCTTCCACAAGCAAACTGGAGCACATCTATGTGGTTCATAGGTAGAATCCTATGGAAATTTACTTGGGAGTAAGTTCCATTGAATTTGGTTGCACTTACTTCCCAGGAAGTATGAACAAAATGGGGTAGTTAGATGATGATGATGATGATGATGATGATGACGATGACGACGACGACGACGACGACGACGACGACGACAATGTTATGACAGATAATCTGGGCATTAGAATCCCTTAAAGAAGAGAGGCTAACCCCCCACACTCTTGTAAAAGGTTTGGGATTTTTGGCTGGGGTAAAGACGCGAGCAATTGGGTGAAGTGCACACTTCGCCCTTTAACACTAAACATACACACACTGACATCAGAAATCAAGGAGTTGTTTATTAAAGGCAAAATATAGAGCAGATACAGTGCCTTACTTCTGGTGTTATAGTAAACCCAATGATTTCAGGCAGCAAAAATACACTTACCCTATTCCCAAACACACTCTATAATTCTAAGAGAGAAAAGAATTCCTCCTACCCCAGTAGCTTATGGATAGAAAGGGGTGGAAGAAAGCCTTCCATTCCATCCAAAGGGATAGTCAGAGAAAGAAGTCCGGGTTACTACCTTGTCTGCTGGTGTTCCCTGCAGTGGATTCTCAACCTTAGTCCCGTGGTTGCAGGAGGTGAGTAAGAGGTAGACAGCTTAGGGTGACTTTCTTGACTACCTTCTAATACTAAAAAACCTCAGCTATTATACCTTTCCCTGAGTTCCTTGCTACATGAGAGGGGCAAGGGTCTTCTTTGTTTCCCTGATGTTCTTAATCGCTGTTGATCACCCTGTTGAGTGCCTGACACCTTAATCTTCTTTGTGCACCTATTGCTGAGGCTGTCCTGTCCTTTGTGTGAGGCTGGGGCCTTTGATATGTGAATGGGTGTTATTGATAGGGGGAAGCCTTTTGTTGGCTCCCCTTACCTGACTAATTTAAGACACGGATTGAATCCTACCATTGGTTGGAGGCCATCCTTTTGCAGGGCTGCTTCAATTTCTTTTCAGCCATGCGTGTTAATCTGATCATTGCAAGACTTCAGCCACCACCAGTTCATGCCCTCATCTGCATCAGGACTCCAATCACTTTCCATTCAAGCCCTCATTTGCATCTTCTCTCTCACACTCACTCTGCCAGCCCAGCCAGTGGCTTAGTTACTCATTTCCCATAAACCCAAGCTTAACCAAACTACTGCTGGGCCCTGCTATGGTCTTCCTTGTGAGCCATAATCATAACCAGATGGCCAAGATTATATCTATTCATAACAACAATAATAATAACATACAACAACAACAACAACAACAGGTTGCTTCCAGTTGGGTTCCTCCATTGATGGAAGACTCATTGACCCAGTGGAAGTTTCCATCAGCTGAACGTGCAATTCCCCTCCCTACAGTCCCCTATCTACTCTGGAGGGTTGAGGAACCCTTCAGAACAGTGTGGAAAATCAATGGCTTGTGGGGGGCTGTAGGGGGAGGGGAATCAAAGGGTCTTCCATCAGCAGAGGAACACCAACTGGATACAACCCTAAACTA
>JAHFWL010000887.1:0-308320 GCA_021292165.1 Shinisaurus crocodilurus
ATTTTGAGGATCCTCTAGCTACTGTCCTGCCACCCCTAAAAATTGCACTTTCCCCAAACAGAATGGAGCCAAAGCAGGTTACAAAATCTAAATGAAGCAATAAAAAAATTAAAACACAGGTACATAAACACTGACAAGGTGCCTATTAAAGCAGTCAGAAACGGTTGACATAAAGTTAAAAGGGGGATTATCAAATCAAAATGATTTTAAAGAGCATTTTAAAATACGGAGAGCATTTGTAGATTTTGTTTAGTAAGTGAGAAAGGGTGTGCACCTCACAAGAGTCATTACAATTTTGGAAAGCTGAATAGTTATATAGTTATTTGGTCCTGGTGGGGTGGTGGTGCACTACTATTATTATTATTATTATTATTTTGTGTTTTTTTAATGTGTTCTTGTATTAATTTGTACGTTTGTGTATTTGTAGTTTATATGTTAAAATTTAATAAAATTTGTTTTAAAAAATGGTTGACATTATGAATTCCAACTGTATTTGCATTTATATCCCACCTTTCCCCAGGGAGCTTCAATGGTAACACAGGCTTCCCAGCTGGTTTCCTATCCGGCATATGATTAGACCAAGAGCTGCTTAGCTTCGAACAAGATTGCTGTATAATATGCCTTTAGACCAGGGGTAAGCAACTTTGGGGTAGTCGGGGCCCAATCACCTACGCTGGACCCAACGTGGGCCACATTCCTTCTGCTGCACTGCTGGCAGCAAAGAAGCAGGGAAGTAGTGGTTGTTCGCTGAAATTCAGCAGCAGACTTAGAGCAGACAAATTTAGCTTGAAAACAAGCTAATTTGGTCATTCTAAGCCTCCATGGCAGCTCTGTAGTGGCTATGGAGACTTAGAATGGCCAAATTTAGCTTGTTTTCAAGCCAAACTTGTCTTCCCTAAGCCTCTGTAGCAGTTTGCCATTGAAATTGTGGTGACAAAGCACTATTTCTCTCCTTTGTTCCTTTATTGGCAGGGTGGTGGTGGGCAACGGGGGGGGGGGCAAGGCCTGCACTGGTGGCAGCCAGGGCTCATGCAGTCTGTGGGCCACATATTGTCAGCCCGCTTTACAGCATACCCCTGGCCATGACTATGTGTGATCCACACATTTTATTTCTTATTTCTTATTATTTATATCCGCCTTTTTTCCTGCAAGGAATCCAAAGCGGTTTACATAATCCTCCTCCTCCTCTCCATTATCCTCACAACAACCCTGTGAGGTAGGTTAGGCTGAGAGTCAGTGACTGGCTCAAAGTCACCCAGTGAGCTTCATGGCCGAGGGGGGACTAGAACCCGGATCCCCCGAGTCCCAGTCCAACACCCTAACCAGTACGCCACACGGGCCTACATGTGATCATAAACTCAGTGGCCCTGATCAAACTATAACCATACCGGAAGGATGTGTTGGCATGTGATTAAATGCATGCAAGATTTGATGGGCGTGTGTATATGCACTTGCTCACCCACATTATGCAGTACAGATAGAGATGTACACCTGCACCTACATCTACTTTACACCAGGCATTTATTGTGAGCTTGTGTTTTTTTACTCACAGTAGTTTGCAGGGCTTTACACAATGTCGTCCTCCTCCGGGGCCTCTCCCGCACTTTCCAAGCATTTCCCTGATGTTTTTTTAGAAAAGGATAATCAGCTATATCTAGCTATCACGCTAAAACAAGCATGGTAATTCAGCAATTGCGCTATACTGTAGTGTCCCTTGTGGTTGTGTAATAGAACATATAGGAAGACATAGCAAGAAAAGCCTGGAAACAAATGATGTGTAAAGGACGTACTTTTACTCCCGCAAAGAAGAACAGCAGAAGAAGCCTCAGTAAAGCACCAGTTTAAGCGCCTCATGTAGAGAAGCCCTTAGAGGTGCAGAATGCCTGCTACGCATGTTGATTTCCTTTGCAAGATTGAGACAATAATCTTTTCTCTGACATATATGAATGGATTTGACAGGCAGGCAGTGTAGCTTCTAATCCCTGTAAAAGGCCAATCTGATTCCTTTTGGTCAGAGTAATTATTTATTTTTAATCTAGAACTTTTTATACTAAGAGATGAAGAGTCTCTAGCTTCTGCTTTGTAAAGTTTAACTCTGTCTAGCTGCTTATGACCTGTTGTTTGTTTGGTTTCTAAGCCCAATCTCCTTTAGAAGGACCTGGCTGGTTTTTACAGCTCATTGGGGCTTACTCCCAGGTCAGTGGGTATAGGTTGCAACCTTAATACGTTTAAATGGAGATGGCATTTGAAAAGCATACATATTCTCAAAAAGGAAACTGGCCATTCATTTAATCTAATCCATCAATTGTAGTGCATTCCCTAAATTACATTTAAAGATTACTTGTTCTCTAGTAAATATATTTCAGGAACATACCTTAACAAATAAATGCAAACTTCTATTTTCTTCACATGCACCTTACTGTACTATGCAGTGCATGCGCACGTGCACACACACACACACACACACACACACACAGAGTCTAATTAATGCTAATGAATACACCCAGTCACAAGGTTAACAAATTATTGCCTTTACTGTTTGGCCTCAACTAAATCTCCTGGGAGAATTCATGCAGTAAGAAGGCCAAGAAAGAGATTAATTATTTTACCTTTGATTGCAAACACACTATTAAAGAAAAAGAAAAACAAAGAAGAATGTAAAAGAGAAATTCACATCCAAGAATAAAGGCTAGAAGAGGAGACTGAATATGTGGCACAAGGAGGCACAGAGAAGTTGTGGACTGCAGTTATTTAGAAATGGGACCCAACACAGATAGCTTGTGTAAAAGAAATAAAATATGGGATTAAATGACCCCCCCAGCCATGTAAGGCTGGGGTTATTTAATCCCTTCCCCCTGCCCCACATCTTCCTTTCTATTAGACGTGGGTAACTGAAGAATATGTTAGCCTCTGCATATTGAATCAGTACCAAAAAGACTGTGGGATCCATACTAGGACCCTAAAGTGGACCTAGACTCTTTTGCTGCTTTTGCCAGTTTTAAAAGGGAACTCTCACTAAACTCTTCCCCTTGTGAAGGACCACATGGTTACAAAACTACCATTTGCATTTTTCACAAGTTTTTGTTGTTGTTGTTGAGTCCTGTGTTTCTGGGCTTTGGGCAAGGAGATCCAAAGCACCCTTTTATTTGTTCTCAGGGGCTGGGCTGAAGGGAGGAGTCCTTGGCGATAGGGCTCAGAAACTCCCTGAGCAGCTGGACAGACTAGGGTATGTCAGGAGTTTCATCCTGACTGGTGGCAACTGATCAGAACTATTTTTTTCCCCCTGGGGAACCCTTGTAAAAAAAAAAAAGGGTTAACCAGAAAGAAAAGTAATCTCTGCTTCCAGTCTACAACAGAAGGGCTTATGTGTGTTTTGGTACCAGGGCACAAGAGCATAGATCTTGGCCCATGGGTCATAATCAAACCCATGCATTTTGTAATACCATGGATGTGGTAAATACATCTGAACATCTGGGAGTCAGTGGGTCCAGTGTATACTCTAACACACACCCTCCATCCACTTCCATCATCATGCCCCCACCCTTCCCATTACCTTTGCTGCCACTATGTTGGCTCTCTGAAGACCCTATCTGCCCGCCCCATCCACCATCTGGTCTGGCTCTCAAAGAAAGGATTCTCAGTACAAGTCAAGGGCAGGTGACTGAGAGCAGTCATCCATCCTCTGTTTTGCTCTGAGGATCCTTTCAAACCTAAATAGAGTGTGGGCAACTGCTCCAGAGACTCCCACTGGCTGCTCTCTCATTGTGGCAAATGCCATGGCAGGAAAGTGGCTAGCGGGGCTCTCCGGAGGACCTGCTGGATACAGCAGGAGTGTGGGGGGAATTGAGTGGCATAATTTACTGCCTCTACCAGTCTGCTGCCTGAGACAGGAGCATCACCCTGTCTCATGGGAGGGCCAGCTCTGGAAGTCAGATCCATCTGACCTGCACTCTGTCAATGTACAATTTGCAAGAATAGTTTGCCTCAGTCCAGTTCCCCCCCCCCCCTTTCATTTATCCAATTTATGAGTTGCCCTTTAGCCAAATCTCTCATGGGGACATAATAATAAAAGCAAATACAAAACACACACACCAATAACACCAATAATAAACATATTAAAATTATTGTTTTAAAAGCAGCAACAAAATTAAAGACAATCTAAAAGAGGTTACCTTAAACTAATCAGAATAATCTACAAATAACCAGGACGAAACAGCGTCCGTCCCCCCGCTTTATCCCCTCACCTTGCAGCCTCACTAGTTCTCAGTTAAAAAGCAAAGAAATCCTCCAAAAGCTGCAATCACTGCCATTACTCCAAATGCTATTTATTTAATCACTCTTTTCTAATGAATGCAATTCTACTTCCCTTTAGGCATTTGGAGGTGCCTCAGTTCTCATATAAAACCAAACTATCAATTTGTCAATAACAGGGAGCATTAAAAAAAAAAAAGTGATTTAAGCATGCAGGTAGGTTTAGGGTGTGACTAGAAATGCAGCAAGCCAAGAGGGAGATGATTATTCTCAGTCTCCTTTTAAGTTATTTGGAGGGTGGCCCAAGCACAGTCATTTGATCTATGGTCCCGGAATTCTGGATGGGGGGTAAAAATGGCATGTATTCTATAATACTGAAGAATCAGAACATAAGTAGTAAATTCTCAGCTATGTATTTTATATGTGTGTGTCACATATAAAATATAGAATGGATGAATTTACAGTCAATCATCCAAGTTCTACAGTATTATTGAAGTCCCTTCCAAAATACAAACACACACACACACACCACACACACACACCTGTGCATCATTTCCCAAGGAGAAGCTCTCTACTGCTTCCTACCCCATATTCGCCTTCCCTAAGATGAGGTGTGGGGTTTTTTTCTCCTTTGGGGGAGGAAGAAGGGTAGCACAAGTGGTGGAGGGCAGTGAAGTGTGAGTAGAATTGAGGTGGGGGGTGCTCAAGGTGATCTGTGCCTACCTTGGTTCTATTCACCAGAATTTGAGAAGAAATGCTCACTCCATTGAGCATGAATGCTTCAGTGCCCCCTCCCTACTGTGAAATGCAGCTCTACAACTTTCTAAGTAGTGCTATTCTTCAATGGACAGGAGAGGTGGACAGCAGCTCATGGTTCTTGTTCCATTTATCATTTAAGCTACCGTAGTTTCAGAACTTGGAACATTTTTTGACAGGTTGGGAAATGAAGTCTTCTTCAATAGCATCTGCAAAATGAATGAACATTTCTGACCAAAGTAGCTCGGAACACTGTGGCTGGGATTCAGAACACTTCTTCAGGTATGCGCAAGGGAATGCTGAGTGGTTTTTTTTTAAAAAAAATCTCCCCCACAGTTGAACAGCAGACCTTCTTGCCATATCACATGTAGTGTCCCCTTAATTTCAAAAGTCATGCAGCTTGGGGGAAGCTGCTGCTTTGAGAAATATAAACCCAAATCCACTTTAGGCATGAAGAATTATTTGTGTATTTCAATGGAATCCAGCCACTGTGTTTATTCTGTATCCTTGCAAGGTTGGTTAGCATCAGGATATATATCACTGTTGCACTAAATCATCTCTAATGCTTTGACTGAAAGCAATTTAGAGATGATTAAAGCCAACATTTGGATCCTCTGTACCCCATCACTGTTTGGACAATCTGCATAATTAGCAAACAACAAGACTTTTGCATTGTATGTATTGGGCCCAATGCTTTTCATCTTATTCATAAATGATCTGGAATTAGGACTGAGCAGTGAAGTGACCAAGTTTGCTGATGGCACCAAATGGTTAAAACAAAAAGGGATTGAGAAGAGCTCTGAAAGGACCTCTCCAAACTGGGAGCATGGGCATCAAAATGGCAAATGCAGCTCAATGTAAGCAAGTGCAAAGTGATGCCCCTTGGGGCAAAACAACCCAACTTCAAGTATAAGCTGATGGGATCAGAGCTAGCAGTGACTGACCAAGAAAGAGATCTTTGGATTGTCATAAACAACTCAATGAAAATGTCAACCCAGTGTGCTGTGAAAAAGGCAAACTCCATGTTAGGCATAATTAGGAAAGGAACTGAAAATAAAACTGCCAAGATCATACTACCCTTAGACAAATCTATGGTGAGACCACACTTTGAATACTGTGTACAGTTTTGGTCACCACGCCTAAGAAAGGATATTGTAGAATTGGAAAAAGTGGAGAAAAGGGCAACTAAAATGATCAAGGGGCTGGAGCAACTCCCCTATGAAGAAAGGTTATCTGGGATTGTTTAGCTCAGAAAAAAGGCGAGTAAGGGGAGACATGATAGAGGTGTACAAATTCTGCATGCTGTGGAGAAAGTGGATAGGGAGACATTTTTCTCCCTTCTCATAGTAGTAGAACTCAGGGTCATCCCATGAAACTGATTGGTGGGAGATTCAGGACAGATAAAAGGAAGTACTTCTTCACACAGTGCATGGTTAAACTATGGAATTTACTTCCACAAGATGTAGTGATGGCCACCAATTTGGATGAAATTTGCAAATTTTGGTAATTTCTTATCAAAACCAAACCAAATCCAAATTCTCACCAATCTGCACTGGCCAAATTCAATAGATTACAGCTATTCCCAGCACAGAGAAGACCATGTTGTACCTTCCTTCCCTGTAGCTGTTAAAAATGAGCAGCCTGAACCCAGTCATGCTAACAAGCCATGAAGAGAGCCCGTGGTTTGTTGTTGGGTTATGTTCTATGGATTGTTCATGGATAACAAACCATGGTTTGTTAGTGCGGCTTGGTTCATACAACATAATCATCCATGTTTCAACAACAAGCCATGGTTCAATGACAACCCACACTGAAACCCATACTCAACCCTTGTGGGTTATCGTGTTGTCTGAACCCAGCCATTGCACGGACAAGCCTTTAGCCCAGGTTTGAGGGTACCTATTTAATGGGAAGGTCATATATTATTTGGAATGCTTAAAATTCTTGGGTAAAGCCTATTAAAACTTACACAGAGGGCCAATCCAATTGTGTGCACATAGTGCTGTCAAATAAGTTGCTTGACAAACAGTTATTTTGATTACGTAAATCAGCTCCTCTTCCCAAGGAGCTGGTTGCAGATTATTTGACAGGGCTATGCACACACAGCCCTGCTAGCTCCTGGGTTAGACTGGAGATTGGATACAGACCCATTTGCACCCATGATTTTTCATTTAGCTAAGGTCAAGGACACAGAAGTCTGTTTCTGTGCACGTATGGCCCCCAGTTGGACTTTGACAAGATATCACACCTTGGAATAACATACAAATGAAGAGCAAAATGATAACTGACTTAAATAATTATCAGTAGGAAAGAGAAGGGTAGTTTGTTGTCAGCAGCCAATTTAAAATCACTAAAGCATTCCTTTAAATACAGACTAGATGGCAAGAAGCATTTGAGTGAAGCCAAATCAATACAGCAACCTACGAAAGGAATAATTGGACATGCCAGTAGAATCATCCAGGGAAGCATCGAAGCCAAGAGCTAAATAAGGAACTTTCTAACCATGTTCCTAGCAGAATGGCATTCACCTGCCCAATCTCTCCTAATCTCAACCCCATTTGCTGCCTTCCCCCTTTCCATTTCCCACTCTTTCTGGAACTGCCACTCCTTCATCTTTTCTCATCTTGTCTCTCCCAGTGTTTTGCTGCCAAGAGACAACCAAGAAGGGAGTTGCCATGAGGATGCTCTTTCTTTGCTCAGGACATGGGACCCTGGTGAGAGGAGGACCTCTTTTTGCTGCTTGGGGGTGGGCTGCTTGACATGCTTATGGGTTTTTCTTCTTTTTCTTTTTTGCTGTGAGTTTGATGTGGATAAAGGATTTTATTGACTGGTCTCTTTACATGAATTGTTTAGTGAATTGTTTAATACGAGTATATGTTATTACTGGTACTGGATATTGTTGACTTTTGATATGTTGAGTTAATGTTGTATTATAATGTTTTATAATTATGGCAATTGTATTTGTTCACATTGTGAAGTGCTTTGAGCACAATATATTATGGAAAATGTGGTATAAAAATGAATTGTCTGTGAGCCAAACTACACTTTATGCTTAACACATGTAGCTGAGGGTTAGCTTTTTATTTGCTCTAGAGTAAGCATGCACAGCCCCCCTCCCCATGTGTAGGGGGGCAGGTAAAAAGGAAAAAAGCCTCCATTGATACCAATGGCAACAACGCCTCCCAGAGCATGCTTACATTACAGTAAATAAAAAACTAACCTTCAGCTACACATTGTCAGGCCCAACTTTCTGACACACTCTGGCAATGCAACACAGGACACAAATAACAGTGAAACTCTGTATTGAAGCAGATCAGCTTTCCAGAGCTTGCGGCCAAACTTACAGCATTTGTAGACCCCAATAAATCAGATAGCCCAGGCAGAGGCTATCCGCATGTTGCTTTGTTCAAGAGGAAGTTCCAAGGCTAGAATCCACACAAAGTCAGAGTTCAAGTCCAGCAATATATTCCAAGTCAGTGTCTTAACAATACAGGATTCAAGGCAGGCAAGAATTCGGGATTCACGAAAAGTCCAGGCAAGAAAGTATTCTGGGCAATTAAGATGTTGTTCCTATCAAAGGCTCTTCAGCCTCTGCACTGGCTTAAATACAGGGGATGGGCTGCTAAAGCTCCCCTTCTTATTATCAGTCCTGCCAGGAGAATCTGACCTGTAAGCAAGCACTACATCTAAGAGGGGTGTCTCTGTTCTGCCCTCTTTAGTTGATGCTGCAACCTGGGAGACACCCCCAACACCCCTCCCCTGCAGAGTACTTCCCCTGCTCGGTTCCCACAGGTTGTAAATCAGAGGCCTCACTCAAGGCTGAATCTTGCAGCTGTGGCTGATAGGAAGTATCACCCTCCTTCGACCTGTAATCAGATGCGAAGGCAGGCAGAGCTGAGCTCCCAGGGCCTGGGCTTCCCACAACTGGACTGGGCTCTAAATCATCCTGCCCTAACTCTGAATCAGACTCTGGCTTCAAAGCCGCGGGCTCCACAGGGCTTGGGCTGGGCTCGACACACGCTATGCCGGGGTGGGCAACCTTTTTGGGCCAAGGGCACATTTGGAAATGTCCTGGGCACCACCACAAAATGGCTGCCATGAGAGACATGGCAAAGGACAAGTCACCTGCCCCAAAGACTGAGTTCAAGGCAAAAGGTGAGGTCTGAGCCCCAACACACTAAACAGCTCCTTTGAACCCACAATTTTCAGCAACAACAGAAGCAAATTTCACAGCAGTCCCAGCTGCCAGTACGAAAATATGTGAATTTAAAAAAATAAGTGGGATGGGGTGCCAAGGAAGGTGTCCAGGGGTGCACTATGCAATTAGTGTAACATGTAGTTTGGCTCTGTGGCTCACTCAGAAAGCAGTCACCCTTCATTCTCATTTCCCTCTCCTTGATCCCTCCAGTGATAGTCCCCTACTGAAATATACCGCCCCATTACCACTGTTGCCCTGTCCTTTGCACATTCCTCCATACTTCATCCTAAAGCGTAGCTGGCTGGGGCATGCTGGGAGTTGCAGGCCAAAAACATCTGGGGACCCAAGGTTGGAGAACACTATCCTAAAGGCTGCAGTGGTTGTACTGGCCTTCTCCATCAAACAGTGTGGCATTTGCTGAACCTGCTCATTTATCCTATCCCTCAAGGAGAGGGAGCTGCCTTTTTCAGCAGCTGCCGTGCATCATGCCATATAATGTTGGCATAATGCCAGAATAAATAGCACCAGAACACTGTCCTCTTTACTTTGAAGAAGCAAGTGGCAGATTTAGTCTGTTTGTTCTCTTGTTAGCGTATGTATGTTCTTCACCAGGATGCATATATCTCTGAATGGGTTTTGTAAATAAAATATTTTGATTTCAGAAGGTAAATAGCAGTGCCACAAAAATGATCCCTCAGCAACAATAATGCCATTAGGAACACACAAGGCTCACAGCTTTGGGTTTAAAACCAAAAAACAAGAAGCATTTCTACATTTCTGTAATTCAGACTGCATGAAGTTCTGCAGCCCCAGAAATAACTGGGGCTACATGCAAGTGTTAATTAGGACAGTGATTTCATACAAATGGTTCCGGTATGTTCGCACATGTTTAGAAAAGGTTAAGAACAACAGAGTTCTTAACCTTTTCAAAGTTAATGAGGTTACTCTCAAAGCAAATAGAATTACAAGATATAGACCAAAAATGAGCCCCAAACCCACCCTCATGGGCGAAGCCATGGGAGGCCATCTTGAAAACCATACCTTGAATGCATATTCTTCAAGTGAGGGTCCCTGCAGCCAGAACTTGGAGCTGAGGCTTGAAGAAAATTTGGACTGGGGCCAAATTTGGACTCTCTCCTCCCCTTAGCACCGGTGCTGCAACAGCACTGAGCCAGCCACCAGAAGAGCTGTGAAATGTAGCTCTTAGTGCAGTGTTCTCCAACCTTGGGTCCCCAGATGTTTTTGGCCTACAACTCCCAGCATGCCCCAGCCAGTGTAGCTGGCTGGGGCATGCTGGGAGTTGTAGGTTAAAAACATCTGGGGACCCAAGGTTGGAGAACACTGTCTTAGTGCTTCTGGCATCCATCTGGAGCACTAGAAAATCACATTTCCCAGTGTTCCTGGTACCTGGCTTGTCATTGCAGTGCCAGCGACCAGGAAAGTGGGGGGGGGAGAAAGGCCTCCCACCCTCTCACTACTGCTAGAGCAGTGGTAGCAGCTACAAGATAAGTGTCTGTGGGGGGGGGGGGATGAGGTAAGGGGGTGAAAGCTGGGAGATGTAAAGCAGGCATGTGGGTGAAATAGGTAGTAAGGAGTTTTATGTGCTTGGCGAGTGGGTGTGTTTTATGTGCTTGGCGAGGGAATCTGTTAAAATCAGAATCCATTACAATTCCAGTCAATGTAACTCTAATTAGCTTGGGATAAACCAATGTATCTCTTGATTATTTGTACCCACTCAGTCCAAGAACAAACCCGTGGTGGATAGGTAGAGGGGGTACTGCTCCTCACTGGTGTTTAGTAGGATGTTTGCTCCCGATATATCAGAAGGTGCTCAGTTAGTGCCACACTAGTGGTCTCATGGTTTCTTCTCAGTTATTTGTTGGAGGAGGTCTCTGCAAGCATTCTTAAAAGATTCATAGCAGAGACGAGAGCAAAGCAGACTTGTGCTTAGAAATGGCATTAATTTTCTTCACAACACATTTATTACATTCTGCTTCCTTGCTCAGAATCAGCTGTCACCCTCAGCTGCCTTCAGGCTCTCTCTCCTTTAAAAAGGCTTCAGTGGTTGTCTACAACAACAACTGAAGATCTAACTATCCCATTTTTCCCCCTACAAAAAAACCAAAACACACAATCTATTCCATTGCTTTCTGCTGCAAAAATTTCTTGCACCATCTTTTAAATGATGGAGTACTAATGTCTTAAGGAAGACTAGGTAGCCTAGAAGATATACCAGTAAGATGTTTGGATACTTCCCACATTAAAACAAAGCCACAGAACAGAACAACCCTCCCAAGGGCACAACCCTGAACAAGCAATCAAAGACTGGGTTCAGACAACACGATAACCCACACTCAGGTGTTGTTGTTCAAGGGTGGGTTATCATGTTGTCTGACCCCAACCAAAATAACAAACCATAGTGAACAAGCCACAGTTCACAACCCAACAACAAACCATGGGTTCTTTGCATGGGTTGTTTGTGGTTAACAAGCTATGTCTTGATAGCACGGCTGAGTTCAGACAACACAATAACCCATGTTTCAACAACAACCCACAATTCAACAACAACCCACACTTGTCTGAACCCAGCCTCTCATGGCCACAGCCCAGGGCAAGGAAGCAATGCCTCTGTTCCTGGGCCTTTTCCAGGGCTGAAAACTCAGAGGCCAAATCTGTATCAAGGAGTGGTGGGCCTAAGAGAATCATGTTAACTGTAAGGGGTGGTGGAAGCCACGCCCCTTTGCTTCCAATCCAGAACCAACTGTGCAATTCCAAACTCCTCCTTCTCCTTTTTGTGTGTGTGCCCCAAACAGCAACTGCTCCAAACACTTTAGTCAAGGTAAAATTTTGCTGACAAACTTTGTTTCAAAGACCAGACAAGTTAGGCATCTGAAAGCTCTGTGACCAAACTCCTCATTGAATTAGTGGGATGCCGAACTGGAAGATTGGTGTGACTGTAAGAGGTGATCCAGCTTAGAACCAAGTGTGACAGAACCCAGCCCTTCTGAACCAAGGTAAGATACTATTCACCCTTCCTCTGGCATCACTCAGGCAGTCGCTTCCTATTTACAAAAGTCAGTGCCTCCAGCATTCAGAAAATAAATCCTCCTTGTGACAAAGTATCACAAAGTATCACTGAGTTCAAGTATCCAGATTCTGCTTAAGAAATGTACATTTATTGCATCAAAATGCTCTGGAACTCTTCAAAGTACAGTTTTGGAAACAAACACAGTTCAAAGTTCTCAAGCCACCTTGCTTCTCATAGACACCAGAAGCTACTAGAGTGGCAACTGACCATAAAACTATTGAACCAGCAGGTTTAGGGTTACCTTCACACACACACCCACTCCGCCATTTCTAGACAAGAGGAGGAAAAGCCAGTATTCTCACCTCCATGACTTTTTTTTTAAAAAAAATCTTCATTTTGTATATGCGCATGTTGCACGCAAATACACATTGGGCTGCTGAGCCAGGGAAACAGCTGGGGTAGCAACAGCTGAACAGTACAGTGTAGCTGTTGTATATGCATAGGGTTCCAAACCACTGCTTGCCTACTCTTCACTCCAACTGAGCCTCTTTGGTGGTAGCCTCATCCCAACTGCTGGCCCAAGCACATGTCTTGGGCCTGGGCTTAGAGCCAGCTGCAGAGGAGCTGCAGGAGTTGGAGACAGCTTGGGAATCCTGAGAAGACAGTGGGCAGTACTGTTGTCAATGGAAGCAGCAAAGAGCCGGTACTGCTGGAGCTGGCCTGAGGGCAGTGGTATCTACTACTCAAGTAGAGGCTCATAGCAGTGGTAGTGGCTGTCTGCTGGAAAAGCTGAGAATGACCAATACAATGGAGAAGGTCCCCCAAATAGTAAGACAACCATACACAATGTTAGTGGAACCTGTAGCAAGTGAGAGAAATAAGTATTATTACTATTGGAAAATGACAGCAAAATATATTACAATGATACATAAAAATACACATGCTGGGAATGCTGGGAGTTGGGGTCCAAAACATCTGGAGATCTACTTTGTGCCCCCCCATGACCAGAGACTTTTCTGTGGGCTCCACCCCTTTTCCACTGGGTTCTACCTCACATGCACTAGCTCTTCCCCTTAACTCTGCTTTGCTCTGCTCCCTGATCCCCACTGCCCGGAAGCCAGCCAGGTACCAGAATGTTGTCTTTCAAAGTTAGCCACCCTAGTTAAAGTGACATTTGACCAGCATGAAAAGAGTAGTGCTTTCAGTGGTATGGTAAAAAATTGCCAGATGTTTGTGGAAAGCTGCTGCACTCAAAGAGCTTGCCAGATGGAGCAGCTATTGTGCTCGTGTTTGTTTATTGAATTGATCTTGAGAGTCAGTAAGAACATTGTTTTCACCATAGGTGGAGAAATGTTGGGGTTGGGATGCGGAGATTGTTATCACCTTCAATGTACCTTAATTAATTACTCTAGCTGCTGATTGTAACGGAATATTTGCATAGTTTCTCTGTATTGTTTGCTACATTGGTGTAAAAGTATTTAGAGTAAAAAGCTAATGAGTTGTGCAGTTACCACTAAGCTTATTAATTCATTATAAAGGCATAAAAAGGAACAGGCAGAGTTAAATCATCTGTCCCTTGCTCAGAGACATTGTACATTAAAAAACCCAAGCCATAAATGTGAACTGGCTTTCGTTCCTGACAGCCATCTGCAATAGCCTCAAATAAAATCTCAGCTGTGAGGAATACTTGAATCCATCTACAGACCAGTTGTTGCCTTACACTGAAATGTGTCTAGTTTAAATCAGCATTTAAAGTAGCCTTAATTAAAACTGGCGAAATACATACCATCCTATTTAAATCTTTTGGTCAAGCAAAATAGTGCAACAACTAGTTGTCCAGGATGTAAAATAAGAGCATAAATCAAGCCCTCTGTTCTAACTTTAAATAAAACAAAATGTCAAGAGCATAAAAAAGGGTTATTTACAACAGTGCTGACAGGTTATAGGTTCTTAAAATTTTACACTATGTAATGTAGTAAGTAAATCAAGAACATTAGCCTATGGATTCAGAAGATGGCCCATCTTTGAGGAAGATCCATTCTGCTCCAAGTTCAAACACAACACATTTATCTGAAGATGCAACACAGAATTGATCATTGCTTAGCTTCTAGGCACCAAAAATGTTACAAGATAAGATTTGTTTCAGTTGTCACCTTGGTGTGAACAGACAGACAGACAAGGTTTCCTTAAGTGGGGTATTTAATCTGTGTTATGTGTGCTCATGTTAGATTGAAGATGCTTGTTTGGAGGGCATGAAGGATATAGTTGGCCAATAAACAGCATTTTCTGATTATTATTTTTCATAGCATCACAGACATGGCTGATATATAAACAAATAAGCAGAAACTTGGAACATCTAGATCAGGGGTGGGCTACTTGTGGCCCTTCAGATATTTTGGCTAGAACTATCAGCCTTAGCCAGCATAGCCAGTGATGAGGGCTGATGGAAGTTGTCATCCAAATCTGGACAGCCACAGCTTGCCCACCCCTGATCTAGATGGAAGGTAGAATACCTGAATAGATCTCAGTTGCTTTGATGCATTGGCTATATATACACCACAAAAGGAATTACCCTCAGCCCTATTTTCAAAGCACTCGTACCAGCTGAAAACCCACTACATTACTACTTAGTTCACTACATGCACATTTTGTACATCACCTAGCATATGACATAGAAGTCACATGATATTTGCCTAGAGACACTGAGATCTTAGTAAGACATACAGGACATGAAAACCACAGTGCTGGATACTAGCAAAAAAAGGGATAAGGGAGGAGCTATCTAGTAGTAGATATTCAGCAGAAGAGGTTATCCTCTCAGGTTACTGTAATTTCAAGTTTCTACTAAAGATGAGGCTTTGATAACTGGGCAGATCAAAAGAACAGATCACTGGGTTATGATGAGTTGGTTTCATAGAAGTGGGTCACAGAGGAATTTTAGACAATGTTCACAATCTGGAGCCTCCTTCATATGTTTTAACAATTCTTAGATGTTAAAATGATGGGTTTTTCCAGAGGCAGATTAGGAATATAGCTATGGAAACTATATTATTTATCATTATTAATTATTTATCTTAAATATCTAGGTAACTGAAAACAAATATGAACCAAACACAGGAACCCACACCCCTGCCGGAAAAAAGGGAAGTGGATTTTTTTCTTCCTCTCATTCTGTGTGTGTTATTCTCATACGCCTGAAACCAAATTTCAGATTGAGTTCATCTATACATACATTCATATGCAGCTGAGCTCACTTGAATCCATTATTCTCTAGAAGCTATTATTTCAAGTTGTATAGAACTGTCAGTGTATCACTTTATGCTTTCTTTTGCATTCATGAGGGAAATATTTTATTAATGAAAGTCCTACCCACCTTCCCACCCACAACAGAGTTGTCTCATGAATCCAGGAACTGTACACTCTATATCCCATTCATGGGTATATGAGCTCCAAATAAAACCTGCAATGGATTAGGAGCCCCACCAAAATAGGAGTCACCAGACTTCCTTGGACATCACCAGAGGAAGTCACCAAACCTACCCACATAACAGTGTGCAGAACCGAAGCCATATGTCATTATCCATACAGTAAAGGAGTATATGTGGGTTGGCTCCCTCCATTAAAACACACACACACACACACACACACACTTGGTGAAGCTGTTTAGCACTTGTACTGGATCTGCTTTACCAGGAACAGTTTGTTAGATGGATGAGATTGTTTAGAGGGGCTTTGTGTGTGAGGGACCACAACTCAGTGACACAGCACATGCCTTGCAGTGGCTACTAGTCATGATAGCTACATATAAACTCGAAGACCAGAATGCCTCTGAATACCGCTTGCTGGGGGACCACAGTGGAAGAGAGTTTCCTCATAGGCCTTCAGTTGGTCATTGATGGAAACAAGATGCTGGACTAGATTGGCCTTGAGTAGGATGCTTCAAGTAGGATGCTCCTTATGCAGAAGGTCCCAGGTTCAATCCCTGGCATCCCCATTTAAAAAAGGACCAGGCAGCAAGTGATGGGAAAGTCCTCTGCCTTCAACCCTGGAGAGCCACTGCCAGTCACAATAAACAATACTGGATTAATGATCTGAGTCAATTACTGGGTTCAGAACAGCCCACACTCAAGGCATGAGTATGGGTTGAGTGTGTGCTGTTGTTGAACTGTGGGTTATCGTGTAGTCTGAACCCAGCTGCACTAACAAGCCATGGCTTGTTAACCACAAACAACCCATGAAGAGAACCCATAGTTTGTTGTTGTGTTGTGAACTGTGGGTTGTACACCATGGCTTGTTACCTCAGCTGGGTTCAGACAACACAATAACCATGTTTCAACAACAACCCACGGTTCAATGACAACCCACACTCAACCCTTGAGTGTGGGTTATTGTGCTATCTGAACCCAGTCAATATAAGGCAGATGCATTGAGATTTAACAATAAATCTGAAATATTTGTTCTGGAGTTTGAAAATATCCTGCCACAATGAGCCAAATAATCTTTATTTAAATATTTATAAGAGAAATTCGTAAATGCTTATAATTTATAAAGATCCAAACTACATGTACCATGACAGAATCAGTGTACAGGGAAAAAAGGCATATTACACAATTCAACAGGACTGAAGATAGTTAAATATCCGCTTGTCATGGTTCCTGCACTTTTGACTTTCTCCAGTGTCAGCACTTTACCAGATCTTTCTGCTGATAATGCAACTGTTCCCCCCACCCCTAAAAATCAATACACGAGAAATTTTCAGAAGATCTGCTCTTATCAGATCTATACATTGCTCCAGAAATAATTTGCTCTATAACTTATGTCTTCAGCTGTAATCCCCCCCCCCACTCTCTATATTCTTACCTAAAGGACAGCAAAGCCAAACCAAAACCAAAACAAACAGACAAACACACAACAATAAACACCCAGGCAAAATTCAACTAATGCATCATTTTGACACATTTGTTGTTTAGCCAATGGTGCACACTCTGCTATTTCTCTTATAATAAATGTTTACTGTATTTCAAGTTTAATGAGTGCTCCAGGCAACTGCAATTGTTAATATACTTCTGCTGAATATTTCTGTGCCAAGACAAGACCACAGATTTGTCTATTTAAAGCAGCAAAAAGGAAAACTTGAATGGGGGGAAAAAAGATTAAATGCAAGTGCAGCTGCCTCAATGAAACTTTTGCAGAGCATCAATAGAGAGCTGCAGGGAATGTGGCAAGTGAAGAGTGGCAACTGCTGGGTCAGTCAATTAAAGTGGCGGCACTGATAGGAACTTCTTTTAGATGTCAAACTCGGCATAATGATGTATGGGGAACACTTGATTCCTTCTTAGTAGCTCTAGCTGCAGAGTTGCAAAACAGACTTTGATTAAAGGTCTTGATTCACAGTCTTACAGAAGCTTTACTAAGTATTATAGGCTCTGATTCAGAGATCTGATGAATCTCAGATGAAGGCACACAGGGTTACCAAATTCCTCTGAAATGTAGGCTGCGAAATTCACATTATTCCAGCCATGTAGGGAGGTGTCGCAGCTTCACTCCTTCCCTTGCTGGACTAGGAGGATGAGCCAACCCTTGGGAAATGAGGCTAATATTGGCAAGGGAAGGACAAGGGCTCTTCTCTCACAGTTCATCATTTCTCACATTACCCTGGTGCTGCGGAAAGGAACACTGCAGCAGCTACCACATTACCAGAGCAACATGAGTACCAGGTTTCTGTAGAACATAAATACCAAGTTGCTGTAGAACATTCTAGCTTACAAATTATATGCTTTTTTTAATGTTATATTTATTCTGTTTTTGGAAATTACAAATGCATCAAATGAGCACTATCAGCTTGAGAATTATATCCTAAAACAAAAATAAGTTAAATGAACAACATGAAAGAGACTGAAAGTATATAGTCCAGTCCACCATCATATGCCTGTGTACAGAAGATAATATCATAAACCCATGTTGACTATGGTGGTACATGTGTTAAATCCCCCCCCCCCGTACCACTCTGGGCTTTGGTCCAAGAGGCTTCAAACCTATTACAGAAACCAACAACATTTGTTTGACCAGAAGCAATAGCACTGGGTGGAATAAAACATGTTTGCCTCCTGGCCAATGATAGGGAGCTGTCATCGCCATTGAATCTCTTAAAAGGTCTCTTCTGAACAGGCTTAGATCTATACATTTGCAGCAAGAGTGGTTTGCGCAGATACCACTACCACCACAACATCCTGTACATAACATGGCCTTCTGACTCAGTTCTGTGTCAATGCAACCTTTCTTTCCTGCATTAATTACTAAAAAAAAACCAAGTGCGTGGTCATAGCATGGTAAGGCTGAAAGCCCCTGGGAGATCTTCCTACTAGTTACCAGCTGTGCCACATCAACCTGCAGCATCACTGTAGCACCTAAGGGGCAGGGAGCAATGTGGCACACAGCAGATCCAGTGGAGGGCATTTCTGTACACTTGAAGACCTCAGCTGCATTTTATCTTTTGCACAATATTGGTACGAGCCCCAGCATGCAACTAGGAATGGACAAATCGGTCTTTTCCCAGTTTGTGTCAGTTTTGCATGGATTCAATCATAAGTCATAGATTCATAGATCATAGAGTTGGAAGGGTCCTAACAAGGCCATCGAGTCCAACCACCTGCTCAATGCAGGAAACTAGAGGAGGGGTCTCCCATCCAAGTAATAACCAGGCCTGACTCTGCTTAGCTTTCCACGCTCAGACAAGGTGAGCCAGCGTGAGCCACAGGCTGATCCATCGTGTCCAGTTTCTGCACCAGTCTGCATTTTTTAAAAATTATTTATTTTATTTATTATATTTATACCCCACCCTTTCCCCTGCAAGGAACCCAAGGCGGTTTACATAATCCTCCTCCTCCTCCTCTCCGTTTTATCCTCACAACAACCCTGTGAGGTAGGTTAGGCTGAGAGTCAGTGACTGGCCCAAAGTCACCCAGTGAGTTTCATGGCCGAGCGGGGACTAGAACCTGGATCTCCTGAGTCCCAGTCCAACACTCTCACCACTATGCCACACTGGCATTTTAAATGCATGAAAATGTGTATTTTTGCATACAACTTTTCCTAACATGAATTTTCTGCACATCTTTCCCTAAAATGGACAGAGAGAGATGAGAGGGAGCACAGGGCCATTCCACCAGCCCTGCTGAAAGACCTCCCTCATGAAGGCTCCTTCTCCTTCAACTGCCACCACCAGCAGCCATTCCAGCAGGCTGTGCAGAGGGAGAAGAGAGGGGAAGTGGGGCCATTCCACCAGCCCTGCCAGAAGAATTAATTTCCCCCCTTCTTCCCTCCCCATTCCTTTTTCCTTGTGTGTTGTGTCTTTTTAGATTGTAAGCCTGCAGGCAGGGGCTGTCTTGTTTAAACTGATTACATGTAAGCCACTCTGGGAGCCTTTTTGGCTGAGGAGCAGCATAAAAATATTTCAAATAAATAAATAATATGTGCAGTTTTGTACACAGCCTTTCCTAAAGTACACATTTTTGTATGCAATCTTTGAGCCAAGAGCTGTATCGCAAAATTAGGAGAAATGCAAGCATAGCTGTGTTCTGATCTACATATTAGTCCAGGAAGTGAGAACTAGGTCAGTTCATTTAAAAATGAGGACCAAATTAAATCCACCCCCACCCCTCAATCGCAGCACAATCGGCACATAGTGGATGGGAGGGGATGGCTGCATGTCAAGAGGACAGCCGTGCTGGTGTCCCTATCCTCTCCAACTTTTACAAGATTGTCTGGAAGTCTACCACAGCTTGGAAGAAGAGTTCACGGTCTCCAAAGAATCTTTTTAAAGCTTTCAAGATGTCCACCATGTCAGTTCAAACTGTAGTCCTGCTGCTCTGAGTTACTTTTCAGGAAAAGAAAAATCCCAGGTAAGTGTTCCTGTGTGGGAGGCTTGCCCAATGTGAGCGTATGCAACCAAATGATTAGAAACAAAGTAGATCACAACATCGGCACAGGCAATGGATGGAATACATGTGGACTATGAGGTTTGTCACTAACAGTGAGCTTTTCTACATGAGGCTGTTCATCTGCGGTATCTACTTTTGGTTTTGTCGCAGCATTGAGATTTGTGCACTACGCAAAGAGCATTTCCTTTCCTGATTTTCTGCTACATAACCTCTAGGTGGCACTGTGGTAAAGTGGAATAGCACAATGGGACAAATGGAAAAAGTGTTTCCTTTCACTTTTAAAAATAATACTGCATTTTTCCTGCTCTAAAACAAACAAACGAACAAAAACAAAAAACTCTCTGAAAGTGCTGTTTAAAAATAGAAGCGAAACTGGAGGGTCACGTCATCTAAAAAACCCGTAAACAACCATGACTAGGGAATGATGAGCACACAATAAATGCCTTGTGTAGAAAAACTGAACGTCGGTCCTGTGTCATTCATGCATCTACATTCTATACATGGAGAACAAAACAGCAATAGATGTGTTCCCGGGGGTGGGACAAGGATCACATTGTTTCTTGGTACACATTGCTGTCCACCCAGTGCTCAAAAAATGCAACATGTACTGCATAACAAAAGGCATAATCAGATGGGAAAGATATATATTGTGCACAATGGAAGAGTAACAAATGTGGATTTATTGCACACCAAAAAGTGTCATATAAAAAGGCCCCCATAAGCCAGGGCACTGAGAAACGGAATTAGATTGCAAAAACAAGTGAGGCACAGGGCATAGAACAGCAATAAAATGTTCACAGCCCATTTACTGAATGCCACTGTCTATGGTGCAGCTACAGTAGTATTACCTTGACAATTTGGATATTCCATACACAATAGTTTATTAGGGCCAAAACATTACGTTAAATCTGTGTCTAGTAGCTCTGTATTTTTTTCATTTTTACTCTAGAGTAGGTACAGGGTCACCCATCTGGATCAGGACCCTAGCATGGGGGTTAGGGGGGCTTTTAAGGATTGGGCCCCTTGTGCCTACTCTGAAGTAAAAATGGGGGGGAAATGTAGCTGCTAGATGGAGATTTAAAGTAATGTCTGTTTTGGCTCTTGCACTCTAGACCTGTTCAGTTGTTAAACAAACTATATGGAATAGAAGGACGGAGCAGAAGCAGGTCTGCCCCCGACCTCCACATGTTTAGCCAAACCTTTGTACATAGCTGACCCATGTACACTTTGTATACATGTAGGCTCTCTCTACGTGATCAGGGACCTTACTGCATATGTGAAAGCTCTGTATGGAGGCTTGGTTGAACATGTAGAGGCTGGAGGCGGGCCTTAGAGCTGGTTCCAGTTTGGAGGAGGCCCTGGGCAAAGTGTCATCTGGCAAGCCTCCTCCTCTGTCAATGCCTCCTGGCTGTGGTGGCAGCACTGCAAAGAGTGCTATGCTGTAGGGCTGAGTCCAGCCACTCTTTTTATTTCCCAGAATGCTGCAGAGCACTGCTAGGTTGGGCCCATTGTGGTTATTAAAAGGATAGCTAGATCCAGCCACCTGGCACTGCTCAGAGCGCCAGGACAGAAAAAAAATTAAGGGAGAGGGTCAAGGGGAAAAATTAAGGGGGGCATCAGAAGCTCGTCCTATCAGGCTGCTGGAGCTCTTGCTATGCGTTTTAAGGTGCAATCCTGTGCATGTTCACTGTTCAGACAGAAAAAAAAGGCCTACAACTCCTAGCATGCCCCAGGATTGCACCCTTAGTTATGATCCTGCTCTATCTTCCATGCATTCAGATACTGTGTTCATTGTCTGAATAGAGCTATATAGCGTGACAAAACCATACATCAAATACATTTTGCATCTTTCTTTCTATTCAAAAGGAAATTGTTAAGAATCACAGTAATTGTCTTTATATGTGTAGCTTCTTTTCATCTGTTGAATCAAACATAAAGGACTATGATAGTTCTTTGATATGACTTATTAGTGAGTGTTATTTTCCTTTCTATCTTTTAAAAAGCCATTTTATGGTAAGAACGTTTAGCGTTAGACTGTAATCTTGTTTAGCATTCAGAAGTTGCCTTCCTAAAAATTATGTTTTCAAACCAACTGTCACAACTCTTGATTATATGTCATATTGCTTTTTACGAAACCCAACATTTAAACTAAAAAAAACCCACTGCTTTGGATTCATACCCAAATAATTTGTGTACCCTGCCCTTTGGTTTATACTGACCTCAGGGCTTTTAACCTTTCAGATATTTTTTAACATTTCCCCCTGCTGTCTCCATGGACTATATGGACAGCTACAATACACAATGAAATTGCCTCATCTCCCAATTTGTATTCTTGCGTCCATATGACATTAACAATATCTGCAGTAATAAGACTTCATAAAAAAAGGTCAGAAATTGCCACTGGCAATGAAGGAGCTCAGCCTGATGACTTAGAACATACAACGCTAAACACCTCATATATCCGCTACTATGATTAATGACTTATTGATTATCAATATGCTAGCTCACTATATTTGTGTAAGGGGTGGGGGGAGTGGAATCCTGCATTTATTTTTCATACGACAAAAAAATAATTTAGATTAAGTGATCTTCCTGTACTACTCCTTTTCTCATTGTTTAGTTTCTTCCATAATTCCCAGTTCATTCCCTGGAATAAAAAGATAGACACGCAATCCATATAACAAAATGTAAGCTGAAGTCCATCAGTTACCTTTGACAGAGTCTCTCTGCACAAATTGCGGCCAGTTTTAACATAGCTTGCGCCATTTTCTACGTAAAAAGTGTACTGGCAGGAACCCGGAAGTCACTTCTCTGGCTCAGTTCGTGAGAATGTGAGTCGAGCCAGGGAAGCAGGTAGGCCGAGTGGAGCTCAGGGGGTCGAGCCCGGTGAGTTCGCTGGACTTCCACCCCCCAATCGAGCTCCACACACATCCCTACTGGAAACACCCTTTTCAACTATGCTATGAAAAGCAAGTTTTATTTTTAAAATGGAGATGTATTGTAGCATGTAGTGCACTCTCTTATAACATCAGCGGTCAAGTACAGCTAGTAGAGGGATTAAGAGATTTCATCAAAGACAGAAGGGGAAAAGAGGCATGTGAGAAAGGGATTGTGAAGGTATAATCATGTTTCTGGATATGGGCGCCCATGTGCTGGAAGTGGCAGGTCAGGTTCCACCTTGATGAAGCTATTTCTCTAGTTGACACCTGTCAACGAAGTCTCAGGAACCCATGAATATTCAAGTGCTGTTCTGTGGCACATTTAGCATTTTGAAGCCAGGAAAATAGAACTCATGAAATATGAAAGGACTGCTCCATGTTGCCTTGTAGCAAATGTTTCCATTAAGATGATATATGGACAAATTCCCACCTTCATCTTCCGAGAGTACTCTACTGTATTTTCAATCAGCTGTATTACTTTGCTCTGAAAGCATTACTATTGGTCTACATTCGCTTGCCTGACAGGAAGATCTCTAAGGCTAGGATTGCAGCTTGTATGTTAAACGTCTCTTAATATTGATAGATGTAATTTTAAAAACAAGAGCACTTTTTTCATAATGCAATTGCATTCGCTGCTAGAAGGAACTTTCTAAAATCAGGGTGTTCTTCCTAAATCCTTAACAAGTCACCCCAGTGGCTGCCACTTCTGCCACCATTCCTCTTTAAAACTCTGATCATTTGGAATATACAAAAAACAAAACAGAACAGTAAGGGTCATTTTAGTCAGCACAAAATCAAAATCCATTTTATCCATTCTAGGAGCTGGAGTCTCAATTGATTTAGGTTTTCATGGCTTTTGGGTTAGGCAAAAGACTATGGAGCAGTATCTGATAACTTTAACTCTGTTGTATGCTTTTTCCTCAGAGGTTTTAGACATGAGATTTCAGAGACTTCTCAGATTGTGAGTTTTGTTTTTATGTTATAATCTACCCTGAGTTATGCCCTAAATACAGCCAGATAAAAATATAAATAAATTATATGATTCTAATTCAGATTCTCCCCCCCCCCCCTCAATGTACAGGGTGAATGTCACTTTAGGAGACTTACCATGATTGCAGAGAGATTAGTAAAGATGAAATATGCACAGAGCACATAGATTTGCTCAAAAATATTTGTTTTGTCAATTAACAGAGGGGAAACTAACATAAACCTTTAAAAGGACAAAACTGAAACTAGATACCACCTGCAGCCTTTTAGTTTTCCCTTGCCAATGGTCCACCTGCTGTTGGGGTGGCCATGCATTCCTACTTTACAGAAGCCTGCATCTGTTTGGAGAGCTGTCCAAAGTCTGGTTTAAAGACAAAGGGCCATAAGAAAAGAGAGTAGGTACCTGGATAAGAAAAGAGAGTAGGTATCCCATCTCTGGAATCAACTGTCCAAGGAGGTGCGCCTAGCGCTACTCTTTATTCCTTCAGGCGCCAGGTGAAGACCTCTTTATTTACCCAATATTTTAATGGTTGGATTTTTATTCCCATTTTTATTATCACTGCTGTACCTCCGGTCTGATTCATCTGGCTGCTTGGTTTTATTGTTTTGTATTATATTGTATTTGTATTTCTATTTTAATGATATATTTTTGGTTTTAAGATTGTTTTTATCCTGTTTTTCTTGTAAACTGCCCAGGGAGCCTTTGGGCTGATGGGCGGTAAATAAATATATTAAATAAAATAAATAAATAAATAAATAATGCTGCTTATTCACAGTGAGCACCTGCAGAGCAGACTGAGCAGGCATACAGGTCACCTGGTGATAATCTCACCCACTGTGGTGAGATGTGCAGTGTATTTCTATTTAAATTATAGTACACTTTCAAAATTTGCATCTATTCAGGTAAATCACAGCACATGCACATTTTATGCAAATCTGTGTGTTCAGTTTTGGTAATGGATTTCCACTTTTTTGGCAATGCGTAAGAGGACACTTACCTACCATAACATATAATGTTAGAAGCTATTTTTTTAAAGAAAGGATGAACAGGTTAAGTCCCCGCCCACAGAAACCAATTAAATGGAAAAATCAGTCATATCAACCAGAGAGTCAGTATACTATAGTGGTTAGAGTGTTCGATTGGGACTTGGAAGATTTAGTCGCCACTCAGCCATAAACCTCACTGGGTAACTTCGGGCCAGTCACTGACTCTCAGCCCAACCTACACCACAAGGTTGTTGTGAGGATAAAGTGGAGAGGAGGAAGACCATGAAAGCCACCTTGGGTTCCTTGTGAGAGAAAAAAAAAGGCGGGATATAAATGTAACAATAACAAATAATGATAATGTATTCTAAAGTTTTAGTTTTGTTTTAAAATGTAATTTTCACATATTGTACTAGAGACAATGTAAAGCATTTTCTAATTTATGCAATATTTATTCTTCCCCTCTTCCCTTGTCAGTCAGCGTTATGTGAATAAAAACTAGCAGCCAAAGTTTGCCATCCCTAATTAATTATGGCCTCTCGACAGCACCCGACCTCGTAGCTGAGGATCTGCACACAGATCTCCTTCCCCCCCCCCATCGAGCACGGAAAGTCGCCAGCTGCTTCTCCAAGGTCACAAGAGCAACCTCTGAAAAGGGCTTTTGAGGGTGGGGAGGGGAAGAGACAGGCACCGCCAAGACAAGGTGTATCCTGGCAACACCTCAGCCTCCTTCCCTCCTGCTCCGAAGCGCCACACTTAGATGGCTGGAATCAGCTGTCTAGTTGCTTTGCAGAGCGAGAGGAGCACAGAAGTGACCTTTGCCTCAGTGCTCCTCCGGCCCCCAATAGGATGCTCGTAATCCTTTGAGTTTGGAGAGTTGCAGGCATCCCCATAGGATTGCACCCTAAGGCAATTAATAATTAGGAGAGCCCTGAATTTAGGCCCCACCAGAGACCAAAAGACTGTGAGCAGTGCTATTTTGTGCAGTGCTGGCCCAAAATATTGGGTTGGCACTGCACTGCCAATAGCAGTGCCGGTCAAAATCCTGACTCCCCTCTCCTCACTGCAGAGGCTAACATTTCTTCCGGCACCATTCAGACAGCAACTCCTGCCTTCATCTGTCCCCTCCTCCTCCTCATGATTCCACCTGAATCAGGTCATTTCACCCTGTTGTATAGAGGACCAGGCCTGCCTTTTGGAGGAATGAGGGGGCTAAGAAGCAGAGGTATCATTAGTGCAATGATGATCAACTGGTCAACTAAGTTTATGAGTAATGGAGCAGTGCAGTTATGTATGTGAATGTGGGATTATGAGCAGAATCAGAGTATGTATAGCGAGGAATGTGTAGTTGTTAGTGTACGTGTTATGTGACCCACTTGTCCATCTCCAAAATGGAGGTGCCCAAAGCAGTGTAGATAACAAAAATAAACAGAAACCATATACATATGCCTGAGTTTACTTTATTCCCCCCTCCCATTCCTTTTCCTTTTGTATCATGTGTTTTAGATTATAAACCTGAGGACAGAGAGTAATCGGTAAGTCTGCATCTGACCCCTCCCTTTTGGGGCTGAAGGTAGAGGAAAAATACTTTCAATATGTACATATATTAAAAATACTGGGAAAAACCCTGCATTTAGAATTTAATAATTCTAGATGAGTTTTTACTCAAGGATATTAGATTTACAATATGCTATACATGTGAGAAGATTGATTGATTGATTTTTTTCACAATATTTCCTGTAAAGAGCTCTGAAACAAGATACCACTAACATTCAAAAACAAAACAAAGCAAAACATATGGCAGTATCCAACTGTGCCATTCTGCTAGTGCGAGTGATGTTGCGCTAGTGGAAACTAGGTTCTGAATTATGCACAAGAGAAGAATCTAACTAAAGTTATATCCGTGCATGCGCAACCTGTTGTGCAACCAGTTTCTCAATACGCTTGTGCAACCTGTTGCATATTACACTGGCGCAACAGGTTGCACAATGGAAAGATCCTGTGGAGCTCCACCAGTGCTGTTAAGAGTTTGTAGAATGACACTGTTGGACACTGCTCCCAGTGAACTTTTAAAATTCAGATTCTCAATTGCTAAATCAATGTCAACATACCCAATTTTGGCAGATTATGTGATGAAACAAGGGTCTTTTGACTGAACTGGCAATTTTAACAGTTTCATTGAGCAATACATCATATCATGTTGACAAGATTATGAGAATCATAAAGCTATTTTTTTGCAAAAACTAAACAGAAGCACATATAACCTGACTCTTTCATATTTCTATGACAGTTTTTCTCTGCATTGAAAAAGAGATGAGACTAAGGATGAACATGGAATGGCCATGGATTAATGGCAACTGGCAGCTGGACTTGCACCCAATGAATGCTAAATAACACTGCTTCAGAATAATTGATTTTCTTACCCAAGAGTCATGTTTGTTGTTCTTTGCTACATATTTAGGTCAAGGGTTTTGTTTGGTCTGCATTTTTAAGCGAACCAACCCAATTTGCACTTTCTGGACTATTATGCAGATAGGAACATATTTATCATTCAGTTTTCACACTTTTATAAATTTTTCAGTATAGTTCTCGGCTCAAGTCAAATACCAAAATGCATACAACATGTGTATTTTAGGGTAAAGTGCATACAAAAAATGTATATTTTGTGAAAAAGATATGTTAAAAATAATGGAAATGTTCCTGCAATATTTAAAAAATTGCAGAATGATCTAGAAATGATCTCGGATAGAATGGACTTATGAATGAACACATGTGAAATTGACATGGACTGGAAATAGACTGATCCTTCCATCTCTCTGTCTCTCTGATTGGGTTTGCACAACACGACAACCCATTGTGGGTTGTTACCCATAATGGGGTTTTGTGTCATGTGAACCCGGACTGATTCCCACAGGGTGGCTTGTTTGAGGGCAACAAGCCACCTTGACAACCCATGGGTTGTTGTACCCATGTTGACTTGTCATGTCATCTGAACCCGGGTGACCGACTCCATCGTGGGCACTGGGAATCATCTACTGAGCCACTTGACAAGAGCAGCAAAAACCCCTTGCTGTGTTTTCCAAGCTTGCCCGAGCACCCACCAGTGCCAGCCGCACTTGGGGGCAGGTGGCACTGGTTTACTGCCCTCCCTGACACATTTGCAAGCCATTGCCAGCTCACCACAGCTTTTTGTCCCTTCCCCCCTTTTCCCCCCAGAGATCGCAAAGTCCAGCTTGACAGCCAGTTTTCATGATCCCCGTTTTGACAGCCCCTTCAAAATGCCCAAGCAGCAGCTTAGAGGTGCTGCCAGTAGTTGGCAAACATTTTTTGTTGTTGTCGTTGTTGTTGCAAACGTTGTTGTTGTTGTTGTTGTTATTATTATTATTGTGCCTACATGTTCATTTTTTTAAAGCCCAGCAGTGCAGTTGTGTGAGTGCGGAAATTGGGACCCTCGGTTGGACAGTTTTTTTGGGGGGGGGGTTTACCTGCTGTCAGACTGCAGCAGGTACCAATCCTGCACATGGACCTAAAAAGGGTTCAAATAGGCTTTTTCTTCCCTTGGCTTTCTAAAGGCAAGCTGTCAAGGGAAAGCAAAGGTACAAGTGAAAAAGGTGTTAGATTTATACCCGCTTTACGGCAGGATCCTCATTTTCCCCCTGATAGGCAATACATATGGCTGTATATATCCCAATCAAAAAAACACAATTGCCCTGTCAAAAACCTCTTTTAAAGAGGATCCTTTTTCCTGAAAAGGGGGTGGGATACACTTTTGCACTTTCCCGAGCAGCTAGAGTCTCGGGAAAAAGTACAACATGTGCATTACCCTGAGGATTATCAGGGCAAAACAAAAAATGAGGGTCTCGCCATGAAGGGGGTGTAAATCTCACCATCCTTTTTTCACAAGCAAAGATCACTTGTGCCTTTGCTTTCCCTTGACAGCTTGCCAATGTTTGCCAGCCGCTGACAGCCCCTCCACAGTGCCGCTCAGGCACTTTGAAGGGGCTGTCCGTGGCTGTCAAAATGGGGATCTCAAAATCTGGCTGTCAAGCTGGACTTTGTGATCTCCCTCCCCCCAAAGGGGTAAAGGGGCAAAAAGTCACAGCAAGCTGAAAATGGCTCAAAGTCATGATGGGGAGGGGTAGACAAGTTGGTCCTGCTGAGGGGTCCCCTGGGATATCAATGGGAGGACTGAAGGAAGGGAAGCGGTGAACAACTGACAGTGAGCCCGATCATCTGTCAGGCATGCTGTGGGTTGCTTGGCCAACAACCAACCCACTGTGGCTTATTGCCAGGATGGGTTATTGTGATGTGCGAATGTGCCCTCTGTTTCTCTCTGTGTTTGTCTGTCTGTGTCTGTAAACACATGAGCACAACACAGTCACACAACAAAGGATACAGCAAATTGCCCACCAAAGCGGTGAGGAAGGGAATCCCTTTTTAAAATGACCCCAACTTCAAAGCACACTATACAGTGTATATTTTCATACATTTTCTCAATTAAGTGTCATCCATCCATCAAGGATTTGGCACGTACTGTTTTTGAGACTCTGGTGATGTCAATTGATCAGAAAACAAAATCAAACAAACCCCAGAAACTGTTTTTCATTGATCCCCCATCCCTATCCTTCTGATATGTTGCAGGTTTGTTATTTATTTATTTATTTATTTATTTATTATATTTATACCCCGCCTTTTTGCATGCAAGGAACCCAAGGCGGCTTACATAATCCTCATCCTCCTCTCCATTTTATCCTCACAACAACCCTGTGAGGTAGGTTAGGCTTAGGCACATCTCTGTGATGTATGCATACAAATTGCCCACAAAACACAGCAGAGGGTTTTTTTTAGTTCCCTCCAAATCAGTTTAGAAAGAGCACAATACAAAACCCCTGAACCTATCTTTCCAAAATTTTTCAGCTTTAATCTCTGAGATACGTTGTTTTCATAAAGATTGCCCCCCAAAACCCAGGAGAGTAAGCCAATCCCTTTATGAAACCCCCAAACTGAAATGGCTGCTCTTGCGCGCGCACACACACACACACATGCACACACACATCCGTTTAAAATTTGGCAGGCTTTACACCCTCAGAAGGGGCAACTATGCCTGCAAATTTCATCCAATTCTTCCAAAAACCAAAAAAAGGTTATAGCTGTTTATCTCTAATTATAGTCAATGGGGAGGTATGAAGTCTTGATTGGCTGTGAACAGTTGGCCCAGCCCTATTTTTTCTGTAGGAACTATGATTGTACAAGTGATAAGGAAGCCTACTAAATAAATGGTATCCATGTTGACATCACTGTCTGACATATCACAAGTCCTCTCCACTTACCCTGAACATTTTGAATTGTTGACTTGCTTTGACTATGTTGACTTGCTTTCCCTGGCTCCCCTTAAAAATAAATATATCTGAGTCTGTATGATCACCTTCTCCAGTTCTCAACCACAAGCTGTAAAACAAAACAAAACCATCCATTTCTATCTCACCCAAACAAGACTTCCTCAGCGGGAAACATATCCCTGGGTGCTCCCATTATATCTCTTGAATATGGGAATACCATATTATGTAGCCTCTGCTAGTACAGTCCAAGATAGGAATCCATCATCTGCTCTAGAGAAGGTTAGCATTTCGAAAAGCCAAATTCTTCAACCAGTGTATTTTAGACCAAATATTCTAACAGCACAATCCTGTGCATGTTTACTCAGAAGTTAGTACCACTGTGTTCAATGAGGCTTACTCTCAGGTAAGTGTGTATATGATTGAAGCCTTAATGTTTTCATTACAGGTTGCTGGTGGAATGTCAATAAACTGTTTAAGCAGTAGGGATTTAATTAAGATAAACAGGCTACTAAATATTTGTTTCCTTATCTAATAGATATTCTTTTTGACACTGTGTAATACTTAACTGCTTCTACAAATAATCAGTTATAGGAACATAAAGTGGATCCAATGCAGAGCTTTATAACCTCAAATACACTTCTTGAATTGACTGCTAAAAGTCTCTCTGAAGCAAGATACTAATATTTAGCCACCGATTTTGGCAGAACACTTTTTCTGTTAAAGCCATGCCAGAAAGTACACAGTGTTGCATATATTCTACAAATGCAGATTTTGAAAAGTGACTGTATGACCCCTAGTCCAAATGAAGGAATCCCTGCTCTTCTAGTATAATAAAATGGTTGGTATGAAAGACTTGTCATATATCTGTATCTTTAATAACTCACTTTCAAAAGCCAACAGTAGCTGTAGGCACAGTCTTATAACTACTGTCGGAAGCAATGGTCTATTGTGTATCAATAGCATACAGGCCCTGGGAATTTTCAAGGTCATAATTTCTTTCCAGATGTTCATCTAGTCTTAAATAGCCATAATACATTGCCCAGGTTTATAGTAGGTGTCATATTTGTTGCCTTATAGACACTGCTTCAAACCCCCCAGCAAGATGTTTTAGATTTAACAAGAAACACATAGCGGTTTTAAGCAGAAACAAATTGAAAGGCATATTCCCCCTAGACATAAACCAAGGCACCATTTTAAAAAGAATCCTCAAAATCAAATATAAGCCTCAAAGGCTAGAAGATGCATTAAACTATAGCTGGAAGTAGTCAGGAAACTGAGATGCTAATAAAAATCAAACTGTGAAGAATTGGGGGCTGTTTGAAAGAATGCCTTATTTCCTACAATTGCTTTTCAAACAGCTTAAATAAAAGCTGGATCACTTTTGATGGTGAATGCTTTATTCTCAGCTTTCCTAAAGTAACCATCTATGGCACACCACTCAAATCACCACCACTGAGAAGCTGTATCCTCTGCAGTTTAACATGAAAGAATCAGCAACACAAGTTTTTCTTTGTGTATCCTTTTTTCTAGGACAATCGCATTTCAGTAACAATGATTGCACACACAAAGGTGTTCAAGAGTGGGCAATCTAAGGGAGTGGTTGTTCAGTTGACGGCGTTGTTTGTAAAAACCAAATGCCAAAACACTTTACAAAATTAAACACTGCCAGACAGCAAGTACACATATAATTAATTGACAGCATAGTACTCAAAATGTAACGATACACAATCAAGCCAGAGTCCTTAAGTGTGCAGCTTTGGGTTTGGCCCCCAACAGCTTGCACTCTCCTCTTTAGAAATCTGATCCTATATTGCAGAGTGACACTGATTGGCTGTGTTGCTGTGATGGAATAGAAAGTTTAGCAACATTCCAGTTACTTAGAAAACAAAGCTGTCAGAATGTTTGAAATCTACCTTCAGTGAAGGAAAGGGAATCTGTCAATTGGGCTGGGCTTAAAGTCTCACACATGTCTTTAATTTCTTCATTTCTGTAACCCACCAGTTTAAAATTCAGTGCTGTCCTTATCTCTCATTAAGCTCCTCCTCCTCCTGTGCTTATGTCTCCCAGATGTCTTAGGCACAGGAGAAGCTTTGTAGAGCAGGCTAATGAGAGAGAAGGGCAGTGCTGAATTCTGAACTGGTTTGGAAATGAAGAGGTCATTTACATGCTCTGCTCTTTTAGTCCAGCAGAGTCAGGGCAGATTGAAGATGCCCTCTGATTCACTTGCTCCTTTTCTCCCTAGATGGTGACTAAGAGTCAAACCACATGTGATGCGGGAGTTCCATAATTAGATCCACAGACACCTTTTTCATTTCCTAAAACCACCCACCAGGGAATGTCATTTGTACTGGGGCCATGATATGGAGAAATTAACCCTTTCTCCCATGCTGATTCTTCATATTCATATCTCGCTTGTCTATCATCATCATTATCATCATCATCATCCACATCTAATAGCAGGTCCAGGTGGAGGGAAATTTGCATCAGGGAATAGGTGCAGGGGAGAAGCGATTAACTCCACCCTACCCCATGTCGTGGCCCCAATCCACATTGCCTTCCCCACATGGCTGCTTTTCCTCACATGGCTACTATGTGATGGCTATATATTACCTCCAGTATTAGAGGCAGTATGCCTTTGAATACCAGTTGCTGGGGAACATGAGCAAGATGGTGCTACTGCCCTCATGCCCTTCATGTAGGCTTTTCCCCAGAGGCACTTGGCCACTGTGGGAAAGTGGATGCTTGGCAAAATAGGCTTTTGGTCTGACCCAACAGGGGTCGTCTTGTGTTTTAGGAAAAGAAAAAGACATCGGGAGATTGCCACTGATTTCCTGCATTTATGTGTACTTTGACCCTAATCGGTAATGCTATCTTTCAGAGTGCAGAATATCAGTCACTCTTCTTTCAGACTTGATGGTAGGCCGATTACTTGTACAGAGAAGCTGATGCAAAGAGAACAGACTCTAAACCACCTGCCTAGATCAGAAAACCAGCTAGGGCTGGCTCTTGCCACACTACCTCTGTGAGGGCTGTCTTCTCTGCAAGTATTCTCCACCTAACCATGGAGTACTTAACTTGTCACAGAGGAAGGAAATCTGTGCACGGCAAGACTGATCAGTGTTTTCAATTATTGTTCTAGATGGGAAGCTCTTTCCAAATATCCTCAAGGACGAATGTTCAAGGCTGTCAAGACCTCAAGGCAGAGATGGGCAGCCTGTGGTCTGAGGGCCAGATGCAGTCTTTGGAATAATTTCATGTGGCCCTCTTTCTAAATTCTGCAGGTGGGAGAAGCACACAGAGAGTGAAGGGCAGGAGGGGAAAAATAGGTGGTGTGGGGAGCCAAACCAGACAGAGCAATGGAAGGGGCAGGACAAGAGTAAGTCTCTGAACCTCTGCAAGTTCAGAACTCTGGCAAGGAAGGGCGGATAAAAGTAAAAAAAAAAAGGATGGAGCAATGAGAGGAGTGGGGAAGCCTTCTTCAAGTGATAAGTTCAGGCCTCTGGCAGGAGCAATTTGTCCCTCCCCCAGCAATCTGCTTATGTGGAGGAAGAGGGAGAAAGAAGTAGAGAAAAGGGGTGGCAGAGAGAGAGAGAGAGAGAGAGAGAGAGAGAGAGACCCTGCCCACATGTGACTCCAGACCCACCCACCACCACCCTGTAGACCCTGATAGATTACCCCAAAAGAATCGTGGCCCTCAACAGAAAAAAAAAAAAAAAGCTAGTTCCCTACCCGGACTTACGGCTTCTGTTTGTCGATTATTTGTGTCCTTGCATCACATGAAGCATAAACATCATCACATGAAGCATAAACAACATCAGTAGCTGTTCCTGTCTTCATGTTATGAATTAAAAGGCCTCTGGAAATCAAAGATGCCAATGTGGGAAAACAAAATAGCACACTTCCTGGTCAGAAGAGGCAGCTAAGAATGACAGCACATCTTCCTAGTGAAAATACAAAACACTTATTAAATCAGGGTGCTGAAAGGTTAAGAAAATCCCTACAGAAAAGAGGCTGTCATTGACTAATACATTTTCAGGTTCCTGAGCCTATATCAGTTTGATGTACTTTTACCCTGGGGTTAATCCAAAGCGGAGCTGTGTTGTTATCCCTACAGCTGATCAATCATTCCTGTTTCAGGGGGTGGGGCGATCCTATAAACCACTGTCTAGTTTCTTCACACCCGTCAGACAAGCAAAACAAAATGGTAAACTTGGCAAACACTGCCTGCTCGTGGAGAGCATTAATCTTAATAGCTAGCTATAATTAGGGACAAGATATATGAGCAAACATAAAGCAATAAATAACTTTGAACCAGAAAGGTGGCAAGATTTAAACCTAGAGAAAGAAATCTGTCAACACAAATTCCTTTCTGGCAGTTCTTTGGGGATGTACACATTGACTAGGCCAATTTGAGCACATCACTGTTTTCCCTCAGATACCAATTATTGTGGACCGGCTTGGGGGGGGTGGTTGGGTTGGCCTTTCTAACAACGAAGGAGCTAAGCATACTTTGACTTAACCTTTGCACCAAGTACACACCATAGAAGGATTAATTAAAAGGGGAGGGAGAGAAAACTGTGGTCAGGAATGCACGCTTTCCATGATACAATGATCACAGCAATTTGGTACAACTTGCCAGACTCCGCATGCACAATATTTGGTATACGTTGCCCACCCTTGCACTTCAGCATTAGCTGCAGCCATTTGAGATAACAGCATGACCAACAGTAGCCACAGTTTTGGGACGGGGTGATCGGGTGACATGTAAGAATATTTCTTTTGCCCTAAGGCATCCTATGTCACATTCCTCCCCACCCCTCTCTCTGTATGTGTGTGTGTAACCTATGGGTTTGAAGAAGCCCGAGTGCAACGTGCTAAGCGAAAAGCATGTTAAACGAATCCTTTACAGGACCACCTTCCATCTGGTAACCTGTGTCCTCCTCAATGTGGGAAGCTGTGTGGATCTAGAATTGGCCTCCACAATCACTTACGGACCCATCGCTAGAGTCTACACAATTTTAAACAATTTCCTCTTTATATAATTTTATTTTTGTAATTTTATCCTGGAAGACAATCTTACTCGGTCACGAGTGATCGCCTAAGTCAGTGGAGGCTGGTGACTCCTATTTCAGTGGGGCTCCTAATCCAGCTTTTATTCAGAGCTTCATAGGAGCTATCCATGGTGGTGAACCTATTTTGAGGATGGAGTTCAGCCCCATGGATAGCTCCTATAAAGCTCCAAATAAAATCTGCAATGGATTAGGAGCCCCACCGAAATAGGAGTCACCCCAGCCTCCCCTGTTGTAGTAATACATCAGATGATCAAAGTGGCAAAGGCATGAGATGCAGATTGAGATCAGCTGGGTTGACATGGCAAGGAACTAGACTAGACTGCAATTGAAGCCCCCATATATTCCTATTCCTAGTGCCTCTTCTTTCTGTGTCCCTAAGGTGGCCATGTATCCTCCTTTACAGAGAACACTCCTCTATTTGAAGGGCTATCCAGCAAGTCAGGTTTAAAGTTAAAGAACCATAAGAAGGAAGAACAAGGGCCTTGAAGTTGCCCATCAATGGTTAGCACCTGGACAGAGGACTAATCAGCAGGTACACAGGTCACCTGGTCACAGTCTTCCCCACTATGAGGAGATTGTATTTCTATTTAAATTATAGCAATTATTTCTAAATTGGAAACAATCCCTGTAAGTTAGCTGCATATGCATTTCCTCTTTTTTAGTGCTGTGTGGGTGGTTGCCCTATGCGTCCCTTACCCCATCCCAGCTCCCAGGAGCCTGCCAGTTGTTGCATTTACTCAGGTGCCTCTGCAAGCATGTCTGCCTGGTGTTGCTCTGAGCTCGGGTGACTCCGACAGAACGTAGTTGAACTTAGGACCTGGCCACCAATAGGGCAGAAGCACTGATGCCTGTCCTTATCCACATGGTCTCCTACCTCCAGTCTCATTAATATAATTAAGTTCTACAGTCTTGGTTGCACAGTATGGTATTTTCCCAATTTAAAAATTAGCCAAACTGTATTTTTCAGCCAATAGAATTTTAAAAAAGAAAGAGTGCACGAGTGCTGTACCTTATGCAATATTATGGATAACTGATAGATCACTTTGGCCTCAAAATGAAAGCAACCTGTACAATTAAAAAATGAACAGCAACAAGAACAACAAACTCTAGAAGTAATGTTCCCAAAGGCCTTTCAGTGAGGAAATGAAATTCTTAAGTCTAGAGCAGGGCTCTCCAAACTTGGGTCCCCAGATGTTGCTGGCCTACAGCTCCCAGCATGCCCAGCCAGCATGGCTAATGGCAAGGGATTCTGGGAGCTGTAGTCCAGCAACATCTGGGGACCCAAGGTTGGAGAGCCCTGGTCTAGAGTATACAGTGGGGCAGAATTAAATAATGCTGTTGCCAGTTGTTGGTAAACAAACCTAGAAAGTGCCAAAACCTATATTTCATCATGTGTTTCAACTTGGTGTGAATATGAAAGAAATCAAGAGAAGAACTGTCACAGAATTCACCATTTACCTACCAAGAGGTATCAAAGTAATAATGGAAAATTAAAGGCTTGACTTTACACATGAGAGATGAGTATTGATCTGTTTGTTTGTTTGTTTGTTTAAAGTGAATCCTGCTGCATGAAGTTGCACTAGTTAATCTGAGATCACTTACAACTGTTAAGACCCTCACTTATTTTTCAATTTTTATTGAATGGATTTTTAAACTGCCTTTCAGAATAGATTATATCCTCCACCAATGTGGTTTACAATAGTCAGTAAAACAAGATAAGATCACACAGAAATAACCACTGTAAAATATTAAAACCCATCTTCAGTAAAATATGAAAACACAATATTGACAGTGCAATCCTATGCACATCCATGGAGTTCAATGGGACTTACTCCTAAGTAAGTATGTATAGGATTGGAGCCTAACAGAGCAATCCTTAAGGTGAGAAGACCTATCAATGGATCACTCCTAAGCCTTGCTGGGCTCTTGCCAGCAAAGCAGGAGGACTGGTGGAGGCATTTTTGTTTTGTTTTGTTTCCCCATCCTCGAAAAGGGGATTTCCATTAGATGGGCCTCTGTGCCGGTGGTGTTGTTTGGAGCTGGAAAGGCTTGGGATATCTCAGATCCTCAGCAACTCCCTCATTGCCCACTGGTACACTCATAGCACTCCCATTTCTTCCCCTCTATGAGGTGGGAGGACCCAGGAGGGGGCTCCAGTTTTGGTAAAAAAAATCCCTCCAAAATCAGAGATCGGTCTAAGACCTTGGAGGGATTTTTTTCTATATAATCCTATACCCCTTGGATGCTATCTAAGGACCATAAGATTGGTGTGTAAGGGCTCAATCCTATGTATGTTTAGACAGGAAAAAGTCCTACAACTCCCAGCATTCCTCAGCCAGCAGTGCACTGCTAAGGGATGCTGGGAGATGTAGGACTTTTTTTGGTCTAAACATGATAGGGTTGTGCCTTAAATCTCTTACGCATTTGGAAATAAACTTGTCTTCATCACAAGGATATAATCTGCCCAACAATTTCTTATTATAGAACAGAAACCTATCCACCCCGACCCCATACAACCTGGAACTAAATGGCAAACCTTGGAAACTTGTGGAAATGAACCTCTGGCAGTCCACCTGAAGGACTAACTTCTTCATCTGTCTAAAGATGATCTTCCTTGTCTTGAGTTTTTAAATTGTAAATAAACCAAAGGTATGCTCTATTGCAGACAGAAAATAAAGGGGAAAATATCTACTTTCTGAAAGCCGGTTCTTTTAATAAAGCATAGTTGAAGTTAGCACTTAAGGATTATTCCCAGATCCAGCATGTAAAATTGAAGCTGCAGAAACTTAATTGGCAGCCCTTTCATAGCCTTCCATTAGATAGTAATCTCTTATAGGAATCGTAATGAGAATTGCTTTTCGAGCCAGTAGCATTTTATCTAAATAGCTCTAACCAGAAGAGCTAAAGTTGCAATCACAATGCCTTGTTTAAAGGAGATAAATATTTTCTCATAATTCTTGATTAGTCACAGCTTCACAATAATCACGAAGAAGCTGCCTTTAGCACCCAAGCAGATTTAGCTATTCTATTGACATTTTGAACCAATGGAAATGTTGCAGCTCTTTATCAAAAGGAAACAAACACAGACATCTTCTTGCTGGTTGCTGTTTCCCTTGCTCTAAACTTACAATGCGGCTGCAAAAATCTAGTCCTCAAATCTTAAGGAATGTTTAAAGAAATAGTTGCTGAAAACCAAAATAATTTCTTGCAAATCTGAAATCTAACTGATAATTAACCAGCACAGCAGTGAATACAAGAAAGAATATATTTGCACTCAGGAACAAGCATGTTTATTGGGAGAAATATGGAATTTTTTCCCCAGGGGTTCTTTGTTTGCTGTTCTATATCTATATGCTTAGATACTAGAATTACTTGGAGAGTGTTTAACTTGTCTGTCTTTGTAGAAAACAAATGGTGCAGAATGCAAAAGGGAGGGCTTAACAGTGTATAGAAAAGGACTCTACCTACCTAAGCTTTAGCTCAATTCACTTGGCCATGCTCTGGGAGTGGGACTAAGCTCACTTTCTGTTATGGTCAGGAGCTTCCTTTGTTGTGCCTTCTGGCCTAATTCAAGGCCTGGACAGTTATCTGTCCAGTTAGCTTTAAAGAAAACTCAAGCACCTGCCCATTCTTTCCCAATAATTAGTGAAAGAGAGAAATCAATTCATCAAGACTGTTTCTACTCAGCCTTACCACAACACCTCTGTTACTGCTGCTTCTTTTGTTTCCTTAGTTGCATCACTGACACTCCTCTGTGCTTGACTTCCATCACACTGTTACCCTGGTAACATCTTGTATTATGTGGTTACAGCTCTGGTAGCCCTTTTGGCTCCACCAAAGGAGAGATAGCATCTGCATTGAGGAGTCACCCTTCGTGCATGTTTGCCATGTAGTCTCACCATTATATTGTAAAATACCAGGGAGGCATGGCAAGCAGTCACATTGAAGCATCAACAAGGCACGAAGTAATACTGAAAAACCATAAGGTCCTTTTCTTAGGTATATTATACTAGCAAGGATCAATGCTGTGCAGATATAGGAGAGCACTCTAAGGTACTCCTTGAGATCTATCCACATTTCCTGGATGGGGGGGGGGAGAGGAAATGGTCCCCAAGATAGCTGCCCCCACACCAGCATGTTGCCCCTGCCCACTGTTATGTTACTGGGGGTAATTTAAAGTGTACGGTATATATGGTAAGTACAATAATGTGTTGTTGTAATGAGTACTGTATACGGTTATACGTATGTATTCCTGTTGCATCTACGTGTTTTATATTAGGTAAGTCTAGTGTGAGTGAGAATGATGGGCAGGAAGAATGGTGTATTTGCATGTGTGAGATGATTGGCTGAGAGGGTGAGAAGGGGGGGGGTAAAGCCTGTGTTATATTTTTAACTGGGTGGTGCTGTTTAAGCAGGGGTGTAGGAGAGTGTGTGAAGAGTTGAGGAGTGCTAGAGTGCTGTTTGGGAGTCTGTGGAGCTAACTGGAGAGCGAGTTGAGAGATTGGGTTAGGATTGTTAGGAGATTAGTGAGTGAGTGCAGGGATTACTATTTTCTGAACAGTTGGTGAGTGCGGATTGGAAATAGAATAGGATAGTAAATTAATTATTATTGACTGAAACTTACGTATGAAACTTGTGTCAAGAGACTGTTGTATTTTAAAATAAACTTTACTTTGTTTATCGAAGTGTGGGAAGCTGTGCTTTATATTTGGTCAAAGAAGTATCAAGTAGGGATAATAGAAATCCCAAGGTCAGTGTGAGAGGTGTACGGGTTAGAGAAAGAGAAAGCCCCAACCTTGCAGAACTGCACCCATAGCTCCAAAAAGGAGGGCAAGCTTGAGGACCCTATGAGAGGAGGTATAGGGATTGGGCCCAATTGGGAGGTGCAGTGGAGGACCTGGAAATGGATTTGGAGGAAGATGGGGAGTTGGAAGAGGGGGAAAGAGGCACCTGGCTCTCCAAGGTAGACAGCTTTAGAGATAGACTCTACAGGTGGGGAGGAATGGGCAGTGTCAAATTCCATGGGAAAGCAGGTTGAACTCTCTGATGGGGAAGGGGGGTGTATCCAGCATCACAGACCCATGTGTCAGAAGGCAACTCAGGAGGAGAGAACAGCTGACAAGTATCAGGCGCTCTGCGAGATTGGCTCTTAAGTATAAGGACCCACCTTAGGAGACATGGCTGGGTGGCTGGTTGACTCTGGAAGGCGGGAGAACCCCTCAAGTTTGGAATCAACTTCTCAGCTTTAGGGTGAACTTCCTAAATGGCTCTTATTCTAACTAGCCCATTGCTTGTTGTGATTGACTCTGCTAAGCACTCCTTTTGTAATTCAAAGCCAGAGTGCTGGCCTGGCCTGAGTAAAGCTTTTCAGTTAGAAGCCTGTGTGTGGGTTTCTTCTCTGGAAGGAAGGGGGGGGGAGTTTTGCCCTGGACAGGAGGGGTGTGACACCACCACCCCAAAACCCCACTGAGGGGCTGTGGTTCAGTGGCAGAGCATCTGCTTTGCATGCAGAAGGTCCCCAGTTCAATCCCCAGCATCTCCAGTTAGAGCTGCAGAAATTCCTGCTTGAAACCCTGGAGAGCTGCTGCCAGTCAGTGTCAATGATACTGGGCTAGATGGACCAATGGTCTGAACTCAGTATAAGGCAGCATCCTATGTTCCTAACCACACTCCCCCTTCCCTTCCTTTGGCAGCAGGATCAGAAACGAAGGCGCACATGGAGGAGAGCAGAAGGAGACGTTTTTTCTCCTACCCACCCCACCCTCCTTGAAACAGTATGATGGGGTGCAGGGGACTATGGGAAATATAGTTCTCCCAAGAGCACCTGCAATTGCAACAGATGAAATGTAAGATGGTTGCCTCCTTTTTGAGGAACTCTTTTTGTGCAGTTTTATTCTTTAAAATGGAAAACCTCATCTGACTCAGGAGAAGGTATACAGCACGACAATTACACCCCAAAGGATTCCCTTTTGTAAAATGAAGTTAGCGTGATGGAAGACTCAGGCTCTTAGTCACAACTGTGTAGAATCCATTACAACCTCGCTTTTATGAGCCTGTATCCTATTTATTATTTCAGAAGGCCAAATTATTCATCCCAAGCAATGTATCTGTCCCATTGATCATTCCTTTCTCTCCAAATTTATCCACAAACATATCACTTTTTTTTTTTTTTTTTTTTTGCAAATGTCTTCATTAATCAAAACAGGTATGTTGGATACTATGTGAGGGAGAAAAAAAGGAGTGTGTTTTCATTCTGCTGAAGTCATAAGAGAGATAAGAATTCATAAGCGAAGTTGGGCACTTGATTTAAGTGACCTCATGGGGGTTTGCTTTACTTGACCACTGCCAAGGGAGGGGGGGGAGAAAGCCCACATGCTTCAGTGAGTTTAAGCTGCCCTCATGTAAACATAGCTGAACTGAAGGCACAGTGGCTCCTCTGGTGCAATTGTTATCAGGGTGGAAGAAATGGAGAAATCAGAAAAAGCGAAGAGAAAGTGTTGTATTTTTTATTGCTAATTCATCATGAGATGCAATTTATATTGCAATTTGAAATGTAGGCATGTGGTGTTCTATGGGCAGGAGTAGACTGCCAAAAGGACATTGCTGCCACTGAAAATAGTAGCTCCAGGTCTATTTGTTCCTTCTCTTCCCTGAAATGTGTAGTAGATATGTCATTATCATAGCATGCATTTCATCACCATCATCATGACCACCACCAACCACTAATCCACACACCCTGCAGCGGGCAATGATGTCAAGCAGCGTGGGGAAATGCACATCATGACATCACCTGTTTCAACACTACATGTTATGGGAGAAGAGGGAGAACGAGATATGGGACCACTTTTTCAGCAGTCCCATGTTTTTGGTAATGATTCATCACTACATTGGTAATGGTTCAACGCTACAGTCTTCTAGCATGCTTGTTGTCTTGCACCAAGTCATAATTTCCTTGTGTTGGATCCAGACTCTGGCTAGCATCCTACTGTGCACATGTGCTCATGTGGGAACCACCGCTCATGCAACAGGGCTTTGGCATGAGCGGTGGGTTTTAAAAATAACCCAAAACAAGTGGAAATGTTCATTTCTGGAACAGGGCAAGTCAGAGAAGCTTGCACAAGGAAGCTCCACTGACCTGTCCCGATTCAAAAAAGAGCCAAAGCCCTGTTGCATGAGTGGTGGGTCCCAAAAGTTGAACCTCAGGCCCATGGTCCAAATCTGGCCCAGGCCCTGGGGTTCCCCAATTTGTCATGCCCCCTTCCCCTGGCCCCACTCTCTTTCTCCTGATCACCAATTGTTGGGGGGAGGGGTTTCCAGCTTTTGTGTGGTTTGTTTTCCCCATTCTAAAAGGTTGAATTGCCTCTCCTAAGGCTTAGTTACCGACAGTAAGAGCTTTAAACTAAAATGTAGTGATAGTTTGGGTGGGTTCGGCCCAACCCTCTTGGCCTTTGGCCCCACCTTCCACTAGAATGCAGCTCCCAATAACTTCTCCAAAATTGAATTTGGCCCAGCCCCTGTTTCACATTAAGTAGAGGGTTGGGAGGCAAGGAAACTACCTAGGGTGGCCAGATATCCTCTTTTTTCCTGGACTGCCTGGTATTTTATGGGCTGCCCAGAACAGTGTCCGGATTCAAAATGCCTGGTACCGGACAATAAGGAAGGTGGCAGCTTACCTTTTAAAAACATAATTAGCGGCCAAAGGCTGAGCTGACTGATGTGTGGCACAGCTTGAATAAATGTCCCTGTGTAGGGAGGGATGGGAAATGACATCATTTGTGATAACCGACACTCGGGTTGAGTATGGCTTGTCATTGAACCATGGGTTGTCGTTGAACTGTGGGTCATCGTGTTGCCTCAACCCAGCCGAGATAACAAAACATGTTTGGTTAACCACGAACAACCCACGAAGAGGACCCATGGTTTGTTGCTGGGTTGTGAATTGTGGGTTGTTCGTGGTTAACAAACCATGGCTTATTAGCATGGCTGGGTTCAGACAACACGATAACCCACGTTTCAACAACAACCCATGGTTCAATGACAACCAACATTCAACCTGTACTCAGCTCTTGAGTGTGAGTTATCATGTTGTCTGAACCCAGTCACTGTGTGGAAAAGAAATGGCTGCACCTATGGACAGGCTATGGAGGGTGTTTGACTTTAAACTGACCTGTAGAGGAAATGGAAAGCGTGCCATTCCCCTTCCCACCCTCCTCAGAGGCATGTGGAGCTTCCATTCATGCTGTGCCACAGGCAGCTCAGCTCAGTTGAGCTGCTCTAATGCCTTGGCTTTGTCTGTTAAAAAAAGAAAGAAAAGACAGACACATCAACCCACCTCGTGTCCTCATCTCTTAGTAAGAATCCTAGAACTGCCACTAGAAGGGAATTGCAATGCAGACCCCATTTGTCATGACTGTAATTTGATTCAGGAGGGATAATGATGTGAATGACGGAACTGTATGGGGGCAATTTATTGAAGGGAAAGTCATTTTGGGGCAGAAACCCCACTCTGGTTCATACCCCACACTCACTCTAAGCAAACCAAGACTGAGTTTGCTCAGCACAACAACCCATCATGGGCAGCTAGCCATGATGAATTGTTGCGTCATCCAAATCCAGACTGGTTTCCACAGGGTCGCTTAATTTTCAGGAACAAGCCACCCTAACAATGACATCTACAGCCCTGTGGGGAAGAAGGAACGACGGAGGCTGGAGCAGGCCGAGGGAACATCAGGGCCTGCTCCAGTTGGACTGCCCCCCCCACAGGGCTAACTGACATCTACAGCCCTGTGGGGAAGAAGGAACGACGGAGGCTGGAGCAGGCCGAGGGAACATCAGGGCCTGCTCCAGTTGGACTGCCCCCCCCACAGGGCTAACTGACATCTACAGCCCTGTGGGGAAGAAGGAACGACGGAGGCTGGAGCAGGCCGAGGGAACATCAGGGCCTGCTCCAGTTGGACTGCCCCCCCCCCACAGGGCTAACTGACATCTACAGCCCTGTGGGGAAGAAGGAACGACGGAGGCTGGAGCAGGCCGAGGGAACATCAGGGCCTGCTCCAGTTGGACTGCCCCCCCCCCCACAGGGCTAACTGACATCTACAGCCCTGTGGGGAAGAAGGAACGACGGAGGCTGGAGCAGGCCGAGGGAACATCAGGGCCTGCTCCAGTTGGACTGCCCCCCCCACAGGGCTAACTGACATCTACAGCCCTGTGGGGAAGAAGGAACGACGGAGGCTGGAGCAGGCCAAGGGAACATCAGGGCCTGCTCCAGTTGGACTGCCCCCCCCCCCACAGGGCTAACTGACATCTACAGCCCTGTGGGGAAGAAGAAGGAGGCTGGAGCTTCTTGAGACACAGAGAATTACATAAGTAATATTCCCCCTTCTTCCCTCCCCATTCCTTTTTCCTTGTGTGTCGTGTCTTTTTAGATTGTAAGCCTGCGGGCAGGGACTGTATTGTTAATTGTTGTAAACCGCCCAGAGAGCTTCGGCTATTGGGCGGTATAAAAATTAAATAAATAAATAAAATAAAAAAAAAACAATGCATGGCTTGTTCTAGGGGTTATCCTACCCATGATGGGTTGCCATGTCATCTGAACCCAGAAAAGCAATTTTATCATGGGTTCCCAGGATTGGCTACAGAGCTGCTCAGCAAGAGTGGCAAAAAACCCTGCCACTCTTCCATGATCCTGCCCATGCCACCTCCAGCCTCTCTTGCCAGTGACTGCCCCTCCACGGATGGCTAAATGGCACTTTGGAGGGACCATTATTTGTTCAACACCCTTTTTTCAGTCCCAGAAAATTGCACGAATATCGTTGTTGTTACTATTATTATTGTCAGTCTTACAGCTGTCTGATATCTGTAGTCTTGCCTTGTCAATGTCCCTGTAAGTTTAAGCTGTCAAAGGGAGCAAAGTGCAGTAGGTAAGAGTCAATCCCACCCCTCAATAGGGCTTAGATCATAGATCATAGAGTTGGAAGGAGCCTACAAGGCTATCGAGTCCACCCCCCTGCTCAATGCAGGAAACTAGAGGAGGGGTCTCCCATCCAAGTAATAACCAGGCCTGACCCTGCTTAGCTTTCCACACTCAGACAAGCTGAGCCAGCGTGAGCCACAGGCCTGTTGGGGGCCTCAAGCTTGCCCTCCTTATTGGGATCTCTGGGTGTGCTTACGTAAGATTGGGGGTTTCTTTTCCACTAACCCTTACCCTTACACTTCTCACACTGACTTTGGGATGTCTAATCCCTACCTTATACCACTTTGACCAGTACAATAAACACAGCTTCCCACACAGGCTGCTTCAAATAACAAAGAAAAGTTTATTTTAAAATACAACAAATTCTGGAAATAAGTTTTATGTGTAAGTTCAGATAATCCTCAGTAACATACTATCTTATCCTAGTAGCAATCCTCCCTCAGCAACTGTTCCCAATATCAATCCCTGCACTTACTAGCTAAACTCTTAACAATATATATATATATATATATATATATGAAAGTATCCTGACTGACTGATTATTTATTTATTTATTTCATTTTTATACCACCCAATAGCCGAAGCTCTCTGGGCGGTTTACAGCAATTAACAAGACAGTCCCTGCCCGCAGGCTTACACTCTAAAAAGACACGACACACAAGGAAAAAGAAATGGGGAGGGAAGAAGGGGGAATATTAATGAATACTCCTGGCAGGGCTGGTGGAATGGCCCTGCACTCCATCTCTTCTCCCTCCTCTCAGCCTGCTGGAATGGTTGTTGGTGGTGGTGGCAGTTGAGGGAGACTCATAAACGCCCAGCTCAAACCGTTTAATCTAGGAACGTGAAATTTTGAAGGAACATTGCTTTTATGACATAGAGCCCCACTAAGGAAGGATTTTTGGAAATTCCATCCCTAAGGGGGTGAAAAAAGGGAGCAAAATCGCCCCACACTCATATCTCCTAAGGGCAAAACAACAGGGCAGCAGCTATGCAAGAATTCCTGCAGGAGCCAATAGGAGCAGTTATGTAAATAGCCCATAGGACACTTAGAATGTTCGTATGAATTCCTGCAGGGGCCAATAGGGCTGGGTATGCAAATCTCCCCTAGGCCATTTAGAATGTTCTCTGAGGGGGTGAAAAGGGAGGGAAACTTTTCAAATTAACTGCCTGAGTGAATGACTGCTGTGTGCGGGGCATCGTCGCATAGGCTCCATCACATTTTGACGGATCCGCCCCACACTTGGCACACATACTCTCCATCACCCAAGGACAAAGACTGGTGGGTTCAAATCTCCGAAAAACCCTCGCTGCGCCTGTATGGCCCAAAATAGATTAGAGCCAATGGCATCACTTGGAATGTTCACAGGGGCCATTCAGGAGCAGTTATGCAAATCGCTCCAAGGACATATAGAATGTTTGTATGAACTGCCACAGGGGCCAATCAGGAGCGGATATGCAAATCTCTCCTGCATCAAAACAGGATGTTCATATGAACCACAGCCGGGGTGGAGCTGGGATTTCATTGTGCAGTCCTGGATGGGGGCGGGGGGGAGCAGGGATATCATTGTGCAGTCCTGGGGCAGAGAACAGGGATTTCATTGTGTAGTCCGGGGGGGGAGCAGGAATTTCATTGTGTAGTCCCGGGGGAGCAGGTAGTCCCAGGGGAGCTGGGATTTCATTGTGCAGTCCCGGGGGAGCTGGAAGTCCCGGGGGAGCTAGGATTCCATTATGTAGTCCACCTTTCCTATGGAGCGATTCAAAACAGCGGTCAGCGACCTTGAGGAATTTTGAACAGATAGTGCCTATAGGAAAATGACGACCCATGCAAACTTGGCACGGTCATTCTTCATCACGCGAGTGAAGCTGCAGGCAAAAGCTAGTCCTAAGATAATTGCTCAACTCTCTCCAGTCAGCTTCACAGACTCCTAAGCAGCACTTCACAGTCCACACACTCCTCTCACTCCTGCACTCTCTTCACAATCCCCACAAAACCCCCTGTCTGAACAGCACCGCCCACTGTTTAATAACACAGGCTCTACCCCCCTTCTCACTCTCTCAGCCAATCATGTCACATATGTAAATACACCATTCTTCATGTCTATCCTTTCTCACTCACCCAGATACAGCAGGAATACATACTTATACAGTAATACCTTGGATTGCAAGTAACTTGGTTTGAGAGCGTTTTGCAAGACAAGCAAATGTTTAAATATTTATTTAATTCTTTTTGACTTGATATACAAGCGACGTCTTGCAATACAAGTACTGTAGTACGGCTTAAATTAAAAATCTCTGTACAAATTTTTTTGGGGGAATTTCGTTTTGATGTAAGAGTGTTTTCGATTACAAGCACGTTTCCGGAACGAATTATGCTCTCAATCCAAGGCATGACTGTACTTAATACACAAACACATTATACTTACCACCTATACACTTTAAATTTATCCCCATGTAACATAACATCACAGAAACATACCAGGAAATTGATGAGGCGAGACTGCATATACACTAATTTGTGCACATTTGCCAAGGACCAGGGGAAAAGTAATACTAAGGGAGTGGAAAAAGGGGGGAAAGCTAGAGAAGCAGGTGCTCCAAAAAGGGGTGACATGACAATATTCTATATTTCCTCAAGTCTCCAGCAAGTCCAAAAAGGGGAGATATTGAAGTGTTGAATGGAAGCAGGACAGTGACAAGTGCCAGTTCAACACTTACTGTAAAAGTGAGCAGATTACCTTGCTAAGTGGGAGATATTGTCCCTCCTCCCTTTTTTGGTGCACTTACTTCTCTAGCTTTCCCTTTTTCTTCTCCCTTAATATTACTTTTCCCTTGGCCCTTGGCAACTGTGTGAAAATTTGCCTATATGCAAATTCCTTCTACAGTAATACCTTGGATTGCAAGTAACTTGGTCTGAGAGCATTTTGCAAGACAAGCAAATTTTTAATATAAATTTTGACTTGATAAACAAACGACATCTTGCAATACAAGTCGTAGGGATGTAACCGCTCGCCTCGAGCGGGTGTAGCGGGCTGAAATCAGCCCCGCTCATGCCCGCCAGAGACTCGCTTTGATATAAGAGTGTTCTGGATTACAAGCATGGTTCCAGAACGAATTATGCTTGCAATCCAAGGTATTACTGTATGTTACTTACTGCACTTTGTTCCATTTGAAAGCTGAAACTTGACATTACAATACCACACATATTGGACAGCCTTAAGTATGCACTTGCGAAAGACCGACAAAATAATAATAATAATAATAATAATAATAACAACAACAACAACAACAACAATAACAACAACAACAACAACAACAACAACATTTGCACAATTTTCTGGGACTGAAACGATAAAAAAAAAAACAACCCAGAAAATATGACCCAATTTGCATCCTCCCAAGGCACTGAATTTTTCTTTCTTTTTATTTTTTAGGGGTGGTGAACAAAAAGGGGTCACAATTGGAGTGGGGAGGGGGCCGGAAAGAGGAGACAAGACGGGTTCTGCCACGAAGTGCACTAGGATATGGGCTGGAGGACTAAGAGGGAAGGAGGGGGGAGAACAAGCCACGGTAAGCCTGCTTGTCTGTCAGGAGGACCGTGGGTTGTTCTGTGAACACAGGGTGTGTTCTGTCAACAGAGGGCAGCGGTGACACGTGAGTGCAACCCAAGTCTCCTCCTGCAGATGGGTGTGAACCCATCATCTTAATAGCCAAGGTGATCAGCTTGTACTGGTTGCCCATTAATTAGCCCACACTGTTAGAAGCCAAGCCATGTTACAGCTAAAGGAAGACTTTCCGATAATAAGACAGCATATTCATAGCATGCCTTATGCACTGTCAGTGAGCAATTGGCCTGCTAGAAGCAAAAAACCAAAAATAGTTCGATATGCAGTAAAGCAAGCATTGAACACCAAAGCACATGCTGACACTGGCATTTGAGGAAGGAGAGAGTGTGCTACATTTTCTTATATCTCTTTTAAAGCATCTAGAATTGCTGAGTGTCATCCACACATTGTAAAAAAAAAAAAAAAAAACCCTAAAGCCTCCAACTTTTGACAAAGTGCTGAAATGTGAAAAGAGTGGAAGAAGTGCAAATTTAAAGCGGGTAACCCACCGGCCAAGGAGCTTGGCAATAACTCATCATAAATCATGGCCGAGAATTGCTTCTATGTTAAGTGTACAAGCCTTCAGCTGTCTGTAGCGCCGCTGCCGCATATCACCATTTCATAAGAAACCAGGTGGACGGCACCGCCTGGTTTTAATAGCAGCCATGTTGCGATGTCCTGTGGAGGTGAGGAAGTAGCTTTTGTGGTGAAATAATGATGCGATCCTAGTAAAAGGCATATTTGTTCTTAACAAGGGTGTCAAGCTGAATACAAGTTGGAGAAAAAAAAGAAAAGAAAGATAACCGGGGTTTATAAGTGCCTCTCTATATTCATAGAACTGGCTTTATAGGATGCAACCAGTTTGAAAGGACACAACAGCCCCATTCTGGAAATACTAATTCTGTGTAGACTACTGCATGAGGAGAGAGGAGAGATCAGGGATATGCTGACTAGCTCCATCCCTGGCATCACATAGGGGACTAGCCCTGCCCTCTGGCATCCACGCATACGGTGTGCATATCTGCACGCAGAGCCTTCACACCTACAGCTGTTCACATGAAGGCTACTATGCAACCTGGAACTAGGGCCATGCATCCACCTTGGATGAAGCCAGAACACAGAACCAAAGTGGGCTGCTTCAGAAAGTCTTTTGGCCAAAGTGAAATGGTGCTTCATCAAAAGCAAAGTGAAGCGAATTGGACTGCTCCCAAACCTCTGAGTCTGGTGTAGTTTTGTGACTGACAGTTCTAGGTTCCAACCATGGAATAACGACTTTACTAGGGTTCTCCTTGTTGGAATATGCGACGAGAAGGTGTCTATTCTGCAGGGAGGGTTTTTAAGTTGACTGCCCAGTAACGCGTTAAGATAGGCTGCTATAGTCTAGTTAAAGGGCAAAGGCAGAAACCAAGCTTCTCTGAGAAGTCAGCGGGCAGGATCCAGTGGAGCAAACCACTTGATGGAATCAGGGGAGGGAATTCTGGATGTTGCCTAGCAACAAGTTAGAATTCTTGTCTATAATTGCCCTGACAGTTAGGATGGTCTACAGCAGGGCTCTCCAACCTTAGGTCCCCAGATGTTGCTGGCCTACAGCTCCCAGCATACCCAGCCAGCATGGCTAATGGCAAGAGATTCTGGGACCTGTAGCCCTGTGACATCTGGGGACTCAAGATTGGAGAGCCCTGGTCTACAGTTAACGGACTTAACTGAGACTTGCTAGGGTTTAGTAAGGGATTGACCTGTGTGTTTTCCTTTCCTCACAGAATAAGTAACTTTTAAGAAACTGCACTTATAAAGTCTGTAACCATCAAGCTTAAAGTACCTGAGAAATCATATGTTACTTTTGTTATTTACTTTAAAAGCATCCACTTAGAAACAAATCCTGTGTGCGCTTGTGTTTGTTCAGGTGAAGTCTGCTGCTGCTATTGTGCTCTGCCATCACTCCTTTCTACTTCTAATCCCAGGGCCTTGGGAGGGATCTAGAGGGAATTTACCAGAGGCTGCTCCTATGTTTTTTCGCTGCATTTTGTGACAATGTGTCGATGGCAGCAGTGGCGCTCCAAGATTCCAGAAATGGCCTGAGAGCCAGTACTAACTGGGAGATGCCTGTACTATGTGGAGTTCCACTGAGTCCCCACAACTTGAGATAAGCTCTCCCAGCACTTTCTCTCTGGCTGAGAGTCCAGGGAGGGCAGGGCATGCACCGTCTTCCTCCTAAAGGTGGTGCCTGCCTGCAGTCTATAACTGGAGGCCACACATGAACTCCAGGAAGCCAAGGAGAGTAGCTGGAGGGGGCACCTCTGCTGGTCTTGCCACCTCTGCGGCTTCTTCCCCCACTGTTTATAATGTAGCACCTTGTGATGAGGTGGGCTTCTTGCTCTGAAACAAAGAGCGAGAACGACACCCCATCTCTGCCTGAAGTAATATAGGGGAGGGGATGCTCAGACAGCCTTCCCTATCCACCTGCCCTCCAGATATTTTGGACGTCAACTCCCATCATCCCCAGGCAGCATGGACAATAGTCATGAATCCTGGGAGTTGTAATCCAGAACACCTGGAGGGCACCAGGTTGGGTGGTGGCGGCTGTTCTGACAGTTTTAAAAGCACAGAAGATTTTAGATGCACAGTTGCACGCTTGCTATTGATGTAAGTGTCAGAAGTCTTATTTATTTATTGCATTTATATCCCGCCTTTCCTTCAAGGAGCCGAAGGCAGCATACATGATCCTCCTCCAATCCATTTTATCCTCACAATAACCCTGTGAGGTAAGTTAGGTTGAGAGCCAAAGTCTGCCCCAAAGTCACCTGTACACTTCAGGGCTCAGTGGGATCTAGATCCAGAGTATCCTCAGTCCAAGTCCAACACTTTAACCACTAGACCACACTGTTGTTGCATTGAATGTTGCGGTATTCCATACCAGCAGATGTTTCTGGGCATCTTTAAGGGCAACCTACATAAAGCATATTATGGCCTGGTTGACACGTAATGCTAACTCATGGTTTATTTAAGCCATGGTTTGTTGCCCTACCCAGGGTTTGTCTGGAAGATGATCAAACAAACCATGATTTATTTTCTCATTCCCTGGTTGTTTGTTTCCCTTCTCCACCCATTCCCTCCCTGTATTCCAACTGCTTTTGAAGCACTACGCTACTGGCATGTAAAGGGGCTGGTGGGTTGTTGTTTTTTTAACCACTCTTGCCCACTGTCTCTGTAGCCTGGTGAAACAACTCACAAACAACCTACAATTCTGGGTTTGCATCCAATGACAACCCATGATTTAAACAACCCACAGTTCACAACCCAACAACAAACAATGAGTTCTCTTTGTGGATTGATTGTGGTTAACAACCCATAGTTAACCCATAGTTCTGGGTTCACGCATAACCGCAACCCACAATTCAACAAACCATGGTTAATTAAAACATGGGTGGTCATTACATGTGAACCAGGTCTATATCAGTCACTCTGAGAGGGTACAATAGTATGCATTACTGTGGGCATATCCTTAGCTTCCAGGAAAAGGTGCATCTGAAATGCCCCTCTCCCAATTTTGCTGCCCTGTTTACAAGCTAACACTCTAGGGAATTGCCCTCACTCACATTTGGCTTTAGTTATGAACACATAGCCAAATCACACCTTTTGAAAACCAAATCCCAACCTAGCCCCCAGGGTGGTTGTGAGGGTAAAATAGAAGAGAACTACCTTGGGTTCCTTGCAAGAGGAAAAAAGGCAGGAGATATTATATACATTGTGAAGGACTTCGACCGGTCCTTTGAGTCTGGAGTGGGATCCAGTGGAGCAAACCACTTGATGGAATCAGGGGAGGGAATTCTGGATGTTGCCTAGCAACAAGTTAGAATTCTTGTCTATAATTGCCCTGACAGTTAGGATGGTCTACAGCAGGGCTCTCCAACCTTAGGTCCCCAGATGTTGCTGGCCTACAGCTCCCAGCATACCCAGCCAGCATGGCTAATGGCAAGAGATTCTGGGACCTGTAGCCCTGTGACATCTGGGGACTCAAGATTGGAGAGCCCTGGTCTAGAGGCTTCAAAATGCTAACTTTGATCTCGCTGTTCCCAACTCCCTTGGCTCAAACTCGGCCCCGGTCTAAGACACTGAGATTTAGCACTGACTCACAGAGAACCTACACACACTCGGGGTAGCATAAGGCGAAAGGAAGTTTATTTAGGGATTAGTCAGTGACAAATTGGTTGGGGAGATAAGGGAATGAAACTGACAGAATGAAATACCTTTGTTACACACAGTCAGAACTATAAAAAAACAACCGAGAGTGTACGCTAAACTAAGCTAACAACTGAGAACCTACACTAGACTAAACTAGCAACTGAGAACTTACACCAGTGTACCCAGGCGCTTTGCTTCTGGGTTGATCATCCGGGCTGGTCTCAGCCAATGGCCCACTCCATGCCTCATCACACCTTGATCCAACCAAGAGCAGTAGCCAAGGCTGCCTGTTTATCCCTCTCCCTTGCCCCCTCCTTCCGATAGCCCGACCCCTCCTTTCTCAGGCAGGACAAACAGGTCCGGCCAGGTAGGAGGGGTGAGGTGGCTTCAGGTGCATTCTTGACCATGAACCATTAAGGGTGCTTGGGGAAGTGATTGAAGGGACCATTGAGGGTACTTGGGGAAACCATCAACATTTGAATGTGTCGCAGACTCAGAGGCCCCCACCTGGCCTCTTTGGAAGAAATGCACAGTTCACCTGGGCTCCTCCACCGCTGGCGGGGATTATGCAGGTGGTATGTGGGGCAAAGTGTATGAGATGTCAGGCTTTTTCTACACACACACACTCATAATAATTTTACAAATATATAAGCTCTTATTTTCTCACCATCCCCTCCCATTGGTCCAAGTGGCTGCAGACTCTTGTGCTAGGAGATAAAAATCAGGCAGGAGAAGATATGGCTTTGTCTAGAACAAAACTTGATAGGCAATGAAGGAGACTGTGACATCTTTTTACCTCAAATTATGTATACTTATGCATGAACTTTTGGTCAGGCACTTTTTCACCTGTTGTAGAAGAAAGCCAAGCAGAAATGTTAGTGAATAGTATTTTGAATGAAGCACATTACCAGTCATTAAACACAATATAAACCTGTCATATTTACACTTTGGCAAATGAACAGCACATGTGGTTTGTTTATGCTTGGTAGAGTATCAGAAGAAAACACATTCAAGCACATGTGCAGTTTAAATTTTACATGACTGTGCTCATTTTCACTTCAACCCTATAAGATGCTCAGAAAGCAACTAATCAAATGGTACATTTCCTTATTACCAGCATTGACTGCACACTCTGACAATAGTAAACTTATAACTTACAATAGCAACACCATCCTGAATCCTTTAGAATTCATGCATCATGGAAAACTAGTACATCAGGGAAAGGCTAAGCCAAACATCTTTCCTACTTTCTCTTGTTTGTTTGTTCATTCTCTGTGTGTGTGCGTGCGTGTGTGTGTGCGTGAGATCTTTTGCCCTTTTACATGAGAGCATTTAAACATGTGATCCCACAACTGAAGTCAGAAGAGGTATGCTTTGTGCATTCTGCCCATACGCATCTTAATAGAACTGCCATTTGAAAAAGGGCTGGGTGTGGTGTGGCGTGGTGTGCCTTGCTGTCCTCAAATTCTAGGCCAGGGTTGGACAGGAAGTAGGTATCCAGATGGTTTGGACTTCACCTCCCAGCATTCCTACTTTTCTGCTCCCTAGATAGTAGCAACCAACACAGAACATCATTTTTTAATTCAACATCGTATTTCAGAAAATGAGTCATACATTGGGTATAATAATACTATAACCTGTGGATCTGTGTTGTTAAGATTAATGTCTAAAGCAGAAAATCCAAAATTGTGCCAACCTTGTTCCTACAACATAAAATTAAAGCCAACCTCAGATTTTAGAAAAGGAAGCCATTTGTCAACTATATAACATGCTGCCCTTATGCCACCAGAGGCAATGGCCTCACTTTCCCGAGCGGCAGGCGTGTTCCTGGCTTTACTCTCTAGAGCAACCTTCCTCAACCTGGTGCCCTCCAGATGTGTTGGGACTACAATTCCCATTGTCTCCAGCAAGTATGGCCATTTGAGTGATGGGAGTTGTAGTCAAACACACCTGGAGGGTGCCAGATTGGGGAAGGCTGCTCTAGCATATACACCAAGATTGCAATAGTATATAATCTACTAGATTTCTGATTAAACATTTGATTGGATGTGCCATGCCACCAGAAAGCTTCACTGCAGGCACACCTTGGAGTGCAGAGTCTCATGTTCTCATAGCAGGCACCATTTAGGTCTGTTATAAAGGGAGTTCTCTCTCTCTCTCTCTCTCTCTCTCTCTCTCTCTCTCTCTCTCTCCCCAACCTATTTATTCTATTAATCAGTTATCATTGTATTACTTTATAGAGCCTTTGGCACCTTTGTTGTTGAGCTATCTTATATTTGGTTAGATTTGACAAGGGACTCGTTTTGGTAATGTGGTAATTAAGACTTGAACAGATGTCAGCATTAATAAGAGACACAAATGAGGTGTAGGGAGATGAATGTACTGTTTTAGCTGTGCTGGCGGGCTAGCCATCACTAATAGCTGTGGATGGCAGAGATTCAACAACCCTTTGGTTGAGAGAGCTTTTGGCACAATGTCCCGAAAGCAAGTTTATGGACACCAGTAGCTATCAAATATGAAGCAAAGAAATGTAAGGAAACAAAAACGAACACATAAGCAGAGATTAGGACTTTCATTCTGGCAAGTACGGAAGTTCCTGGACCAATGGAGCATTGTTACAAAAACACTTATTTCATTATATTTGGGGAATTACGGTAATTGCCATATAATAATGCCTCATTATATGGCAATTATAGAATGCCTTTCTCCTTTGCTTAATTCCCAATATTTTGCAGAGGTTTCATCTTATTAATACATGCCATTGTAAAATGCTTCTGTCACAAAGTTGAGCAAACTCTGCACCATTTTTGTTGTTGTTTTAAAGAGGCAATGTATTTATTTCATTAATTATATTTTCACCTTGGCTCAACCAGATTTTAGTGTTCTGCTTTCAAAACAACCTTAGATTACATCCTGGGGTGGTTTATGGATGACAAAGGAATAATGTAGAGCTTCACCCAGAGTCCCAATCATAATGGGGTTCCTATAATACATTATCAGAATTTCTCATAATCCATCGCTGAGACCCACCGCTACCCTTTTATAAGGTTTGGCTGTTCTCACTCTATGCCTCTGCCAGTCCCTCCCACATGACCAGGAATGGAATCAACACCTGGCATCCTTGAGCAACTGCTTGTGCTCCAGCACTCTAGCATGGCCAACTGACACTTACTCAAGCCCTCCTTGCCAGATGGCAGTTGTCGTTTGAACATTTCCCACAATACTCCAGAGAACCCAGTGTAGCATTGCACTGGGGCATTGTGCAAAATTTAAAAAGGCAGCCACCCAGCGCCAATCAGAGGAGTGCTACCTCAGGGCAAATCCACCCAAAAACAGCAGGAATGAGCACAGGATGATGCCCACGGGCAGCACCATTCTGAGGGCTCTCTCAGACGTGGAGCTGGCCATGAACATGTTTCAGTTGGGTTCATCACACAAAAGTGAGAGCTAGGTCCAATGTAGGTGCTTTTAGTTTTCCACTGTCTGTGTGTGATCCTTTTCAAGGGCTTGTATGTTTTTGTTTATTAATCCACTTTATTCCTGTCACAGGATAAATGATATCTGGCAGAGTCTTAAACCCCTTGGGTCCATCTGATAAGGAATCTAAAATACATGTGCATTTTGGTGGGGGTGAACAACAATCATATATTTGTGAGCCATTAATTTAAAATATTAAAAAGCAAACACAAAAAGCCCCTTCAGGCATTGAAAATGAACGTGTCAAGAGGGGAGCGGAGGTGTGCATTTTAGCCATGCCCCCAACACCCACAACCCCATTGAGAGGGCTTCAGTGTCCTGCTTGTGTGGGGAGGTGTTCAAGGCTGGAAGAGCTCCTTACAAAGAGTCAGAGGTAGTCTGGGGTCAAGCCAACAGGGTTTACACCAAGAGCACAACAGCAAACAGAGGAGTACAAACACAAAGACACAGAACAGTCTGAGGTCTAGGCCAGCAAGGTTCAAGCAAAAAGTATAGTACCAGACAAAGAAGAGTCCAAACACAAACTCACTAGGCAATCCAGGGTCTTCTCACAGAAGATCCAGATGAGGGAACACTAGGGAGTCCAAAAGAAGTTGCTCGGGTACAAGAACGGGTGTAAAAACATCGTACCAACAGCCCTCCCTGCTGAGAACTGAGGCTTATTAGCTGAAGCTTCCATAGCCTCACCCAGGGCTCAGCTGCAGAACATCAGAGCCTTACAGGAGAAGTTCTCCTCAAGAAGTGTGCTCGGTCACGAGGTGGGGTGGCAACACCCCACCTGTGTATAGGGTGAGGGGTGCGCATCGCAAAGGATTTGCCCATGAGGAGCCATTGACTAACAAGGAGTCAGCTAGGCACCTCTTCTTATGGTGACTGTTCTGGCCTACCTCTTGAGACATTACCACTCTCAGAGGCTATGTGGTCACTAAGCCTCCGTCTATAAGGGAGAGCTCCCCTCCTCTTGGGGGGATGGACCAGGCTCCTCCTGGTCTACCTCCCAGTCTCCTGGCATGGGCCCAGGCTCCTCCTGGTCTACCTCCCAGTCTCCTGGCATGGGCCCAGGCTCCTCAATGTAGTTTGTCTCTGGGAGCTCTTTCTCTGAAGAGGATCCCTTCAGTGGGGACATGGCATTCAGACCTCATGTTTAGTGCCAAGGTCTGTTGGGGGCCTTGCAGTCAGCTGAACATGCTTAGAAGTCTCCGCACAATTGGGAACCCTGATAATGCAGTTCCCTGATTTCCCAGAGACTTTAAGCACATTCAGCCAAACATGCGTAGAAGCCCCCTTCAGACCATCATGATGATGAATGCATGAAAGTCTGAAGTTCCCTCCCGCAGGGATGGAGATGAATATTTTGAACACCTGAAGAGGCCTGAAATCGCTCTCAGATCTGATTGCCAGGTGTGAGAAGCAGCATCTCCATTTGGGTCTGGACCTTGCTAAGTGTATCAGCGGGATTAAAACATAATGCAAGCTAAATCCATCTGAAATCTGTGCAGAACTCTGTGAACAACCATAGCCACTCACAACAGAGTCAATTTCCCCTTCACTAAACCGATAAACTGCCTTTCTTAATGAGCCATGGCCTCCATCTTGTGGAGACTGGCAACATGGCTTTCTGGCAGCCAAATAAACATTCTGAAGACAGGATCAGGCGTTCAAGTCTCTAGTCAAATGAGATTCAGTGCATCTTGCATGATGATGATCAGCAGCTGGCTGAGGTCAAGGGAGACGATTGGATGAACTGCCTCTACATTGTATTATCCTGCCTGCTGGCACCGTTATGGGCCAGATATTAACAGGAGCTTTAGAGGTGGGCTCTAGTCCCAAATGTAAACCAAGGCAAACCAATTTCATGAAATGATTCCCAATGCAAGACAACCATCTTAATATGGCTTCCTCGTTGTATTCTCTTGGAACTTGATTTGCCTACATTGCCATTAGAGCTCCCACTGCAGTGTGTGTGAAGTAATTATCTGCATGGATGTGCAGCCGCGTTGCTGCCATCATGCAGCCTCTCCAGCTTTGGCTAAAGGAAGTTGATGCCAATGGAAAAAACTATTGCTGCACCTGAGTTTAAAGGGCACCCCACAGCCAAACTACATGTTATGGTATTTGCGTAGTGTGTGTAGCTGTTAGCTAGCTTTTTATTTGCTCTGGTGTAACTGTACACGGCCCCGACAAATCTATTGCAGCTCATGCTACAATAGATCTGTCAGCAGGCAACGTGTTGTAGCACATTTTGTCTTTGAAATAGAGATATTCCCACTAAATTGCATGCAAAATACTGTCAGCAAAGCAATCTATTACTTGATTAAATAATTTAAGTTTCATGAATCTAATTTTTTTTTACAACCCCCCCCCCCACAAGTCATAACACTTAAAACATTTTTTTAAAGCTGTCAGACTATATGACACAGGACATCTGCTGGCAATTAATTCAATTACTGAGAAATGTATTTGATTTTGCTTCACACTCCACTTTTAGTGATATAGCTCAAGGGTCCTGCTTAGTTTCTGGTTTTGCCTCTCTCTTTTCTTTTTTTTTTAGTGCTCTTCTCCTTTCCCCCAGCCCTGCCAGTCACTTCACTCATATTCCTTTCTATTCAGCTTATGCCAGGTATCAGACATGGCAGGAACTACAGAAACTGACTTAATGTGAACATGAAAAGTCCTCTCAGCTGGATTTGGAACTGGGCTAGGTAACATGACTTTTTACAAAAATACTGAGCCCAATTCTGAATCTGGATCCGGTCACACTGTCGATGTCACTGGAAATTTATTATTCATTTATTCATTTATTTATTTACAGTATTAGTATACTATTCTATATCTAAGCTGATTCTGAAGTGGTGAAGAATAAAAAGATGAAAAACCGATAAAAGAAACAAAAATGATACACTGAAAACAAGGTATCATTATAATGGTGGTTGGATAGCAGAGAAGGCTTCCCGGAAAAATGAGGTCTTCAGCAGGTGCCGAAAGCAGCACAATGTCAGAGCCTGCCTGACCTCCAGAGGCAGGGAGTTCCACAGAAATGGAGCCGCCACACTGAAGGCCCTTCTCCTGGTGGACTCCAATCGGGCCAAAGGTCCATGAGGAACCACCAGGAGAATGTCCTCTGATAACCTCAGTGACCAGGCAGGCTGATAAGGGAGAAGGCACTCTTTCTGGTATCCTGGTCCCAATTTGTTGCAGGCTTTGTACGCAAGTACCAGAACCTGAAACCTGGCCTGGTAGCAAATAGGTAGCCAGTGCAGTTCCCTCAGCAAAGGAGTTGCATGCTGAAAAGGGGCAGTTCCTGACAACAGCCAAGCTGCTGCATTCTGCACTAGCTCCAGCTTCTGGAGCAGCCTTAAGGGCAGCCCCACATAGAGTACATTGTAGTAATCCAGTCTTGAGGTTACCAGTGCCTATATCACTGTGGCCAAGCTATCCCTGTCCAGGAGAGGCTGTAGTTGGCAAACCAATCAAAGATGGTAAAAGGCACTCCAAGCCACCACAGTCACTTGGGACTCCAGTGACAATGATGGATCTAGAGTACTCCCAGACTAAAATATTGTTTGCATTTTTGATCTGAGAATTGCATCACAAAATGTGGAGAAGTGTTCAATCTGAAGGATAACTACATTCCATTCCGCATATTAATCTGGGAAGTCCTCATCACTTAAAGATGAGGACCAAGCAGAATTCTCCAACACCCATAGTTACTGCTGAGACATGTGAGTTTCAGTGTTTTTACAGAGTACCACCAAGGGCTCTATCAAGACAAATGCCCTTTCCTTCCTGAAGTTAGGGAGTCTGATTGGCAGTGATTTAGCTAGGTAACTTTAGACCATGGATGTAATGGACTTACTGGTGTGTGGGTGTGGGTGTGGGTGCTCTTCAGACACACTTCAGTTGTGTGTCTAAACAACTATTACTTCAGTTGTGAAGCACACAACTAACATTTCTCTTCTCCCCTCCCCCATTGCCATTCTATGCTCTACAACTACTTCCACAGCCCTTATATGTTAGAGGAAAACGACCACACCCCACTGTTTGCCAACCTTGATATATATAAAAAAAGACTCTGAGGCTCAGCATGTTCAGTCTCACATTTTAAACTCACTTAAAGCATACCAACATCATGACTACAGAAATAAATGGAGTTGCTACATCTGGAATAAAATGGAGTGGCTAAATATGTTTACTTGGGATTTATTTATTTATTCTTAATAGAAAAGGGTACTATATTTATTTACTTCATTTAGGGTGCAATCCAATGAGGCTGCCCATAACCCTCTGAACTTGGAGGATTACGGGCATCCTATGCAGGGTGGGCGGAGTGCGGAGTCAAAGGTCACCTCCGTGCTCCTCCCACCCTGCAAATCAGCTAGACAGCCAATTTCAGCCATCTAACTGCTGCGCTTCAAAGGGGGAGGGAAGGAGGCCGAGGTGCCGCCAGGATACATTATATCTTGGTGCTACTGGTCTCCTCCCTTCCCAACCCCCTGGAACACCCCCTTTACGCTTCTCCAAGCTTGCTCTTATGACCTCAGAGATGCAGCCAATGAGGTTCTTTCCGTGCTGGCTGCAAGGGGGAGGAGGGGGCACTTGGAGTGCAGATCCTCAGTTCCAAGGTCAGAGCCGTTCTCCGACCTCGGAGCTGGGAATCCAAATGATCCTATGGCCCTCTAGACGCTGCCTAGGGACCATAGGATCGATCGCTCTATTACTTATCTACTTTTACTTATTTACTTTATTTTTAAAGGGAAAATAATAAAATGAGCATCCGTAACCATGTACATGCTTGGCAGGCCACCTGCTGACTATAAATGTTTATATATATGGAGAGATAAAGGATGCTCACTGCTCAGCAACCTCAGCCCCAGTGAGCTCCAGCATGCGCCCAGGTGCTGATCCCAGGCCTGTTTGCCACTTTCCCCATTGCCTGCCTCTCTCTGGGTGGTCATCTGGGGGGCGGGGGGGCTGTGTGGCCCTGGACCACCCTTAGCTGTACCACTAATGACTGTTAAGCCTCAAAGTTTCAAAGATCTAGTGGAATGGCGAGGTCAGGAGGGAGGAAAGAGTGGAAAAAAGAAACTCTTTTGCAGAAGCTGTGATCCAGAATAACCCATATTGCAGCATCAGACCTTGAAAGTGATGCACCTGTTGGCATTCAGCTCAGGGACTCGGGAGAGTTTTAGATAAGCTGCCTGCCATTTATCAAACTGAAATACTTCTTACACAAAAGGGATCACCCAAGTAAATTCTAGCAAAGCTTGATAGTGCAAGTGGAAATGTAAACAGTTATGGGGAGATGGCCGTTGTAATACATTTAGAGCATTTAAAAAAAAGAAAAAAAAGAACTACCAATGGATTACTACTCATACTTGGAGGCTTTTTAGGCTCCCTGAAGGAGATTATGGATGTAGCATCTGTTCCCTCATACTTCTTTTATGCTGCCCTGGTTATTACTGTAAATATGCCTTATATTTCAAGTGACTTAGAGGATTGTTTTGGGAGATAATTCTTGCTTCTCAGACCTCCATTATGCACTGACAAAAACATCGCACTTGGCAAAGGTAGTAGTTATATGCCTTTAGATCTTTTTATTCCCTTTTGCTCGTAGTTCAGCTCAGTAGTCAGCAAATGGGTTTCTATTCAGCCTTATCTTGTACTAGTTCCGCTGGCAGAAAATGCGAGCAACCCCTATCGCACACTAATCCTCTTTCCCTCGTTCTCTTCACAGAGCTTGTTCTTTTGAACAATTTTCCCAGTTGCATTTATTACTGTCCTTTAAACAGTTTTTACTCTCCCGCCCCACCATGACGGTCATTTCTTCATCTGAGACCCCTTCTGAATAGGCTGCAGGAGAATGAAACATGGTTTGGCTTTTTATGAAGAGGGCAGAGGCAGAGTGCTTACGCTGTGAGGGAGACTCACAGCACAAAGCCACATGTGTCTTTTCAAAGGTAATTCCCACTGAACTCAATGAGGCTTACTCCCAGCTAAGTGAGTTTACTTACAATTGCAGTCTATAGGGCTGTTCACCACCAGCTTACCCTCCACATATACAGTACATGCAGAGTGGGGCTGTGAATGCTAGATGTGCCCCAGGGAAGCTGGTGACTCCTATTTCGGTGCTGCTCCTTTTCCATTACAGGTTTTATTTGGTGCTTCATAGGAGCTACCCATGGCATATGAGCTGGCAGCTGTATGGGACGGAGAGAGTAGGACCCATGGGGCCAGGGGGGGGGGGGCTGGTGTAAGTACTGCTGCAGTGGGTGCCCCCATTTGCTCCATCCTGTTCTACCACCCTCTTAAGGTTTTGTGTTGTTGTTTTTAAACTGTTGGGAATACTTGTGAAAATTTAAGCACTGGGAAGTAATTGGAGGGGGAATTTTCTCAAATTTAAGGGCTGGGAAGTATATGGAGGGGAAATCTGTGGGCCTGCAGTAACTGCTCTGAAAAGGAACTGCAGAAAGTGGTGGTGGTGGAGCCAATATCTCCCCTTTCTGGACCGGCTGGAGACTCGGGGAAGTGTTGAATTGGAGGAGGACACTGAGAAGTATCAGTGCAACACTCAAAAGCAAGAGGATTGCATTGGGAAGTGTGAGGTATTGTCCTCTCACCTTTGATACACTTACTGCTCTCACTCCCCCGCCCCATTTTTGGTGCTTCTGAATTGCACTACTGAGTGAGTCCTTCCTTTCTCTTATTATTTTTTCTCCCCGGTCTTTCGCAACTGTGTGCAAATTCGCCTATATGCAGCCTCATCTTGTCAATTTCCTTATATGTTACCTACGGTACTCCACTTCAGCGTGCCCCTTGACAGTGGCAACATACAAGGACATTGACCAGGCAAGACTACACATATCGGACAGGCACACGTGCACTCTTGCAAAAGAACAGGAAAAAATAATTTAAAGATTACAAAAACATTTGTATACTCCTGAAGCACTGAAAAAATAATTTTTAAAAGGTGGTGAATGAAAAGGGTAGCAATTGGAGCGAGGAGGGGGACGAGGTGAGGAGACAAGATGGGTTCTGCTGTAAAGGCGCCCGGGATATGTGCCAGAGCCGGCTAGAGGACTGAGGGAGAAGGAGGGGGAGAACAAGCCATGGCAAACCCCATCGTCTGTTGGGTGTACCATGGGATGCTCAGCAAGGAACCAACCCACCGTGGCTTAATTGCAGGATGGCTTAGCATGACGTGTAAACCCATCCAGAGAATTATAATGAATGTATGTGTGTGTGTACGTGGCCCCTGACTCCCCAGCCATGACCACATGCAGTCCTTGGGCCAAAAAAGGTTGTGCACTCCTGGTTTAAACCAACATCCCACGGAATCTAGGGGACTGTGATCAGCAGAACTAAATACTAGTCATGCAGTCTCATTCTCTAGGTCAGTGTTCTCCAACCTTGGGTCCCCAGATGTTTTTGGCCTACAACTACCAGCATGCCCCAGCCAGCTACACTACGCTGGGGCATGCTGGGAGTTGTAGGCCAAAAACATCTGGGGACCCAAGGTTGGAGAACACTGCTCTAGGTACAACAACTTCTTGCTCAGCATAATAAATTCTGGAGCCCAGCCATTACCTGAAAGTAATCCCCACTGGCTTCAATGAAACTTACTTTCAAGTAATAGTAGTTCATAATCATCAGATATTCCACTAAAAACAAAAAACAAAAATCTTCATGGTTTACTGCTATGTTTCCTTAAGAGAAAGTGGACCAAACAAATAAATATGGGCATTCAAAAGTAGGAATGGAGAATCTATTCACATCAGGTAACACACCTAAATTTGCTGCTATTTTTTTCTTAATGTTTTCATGGACAAGAGAATTGCTGTAAAATATTGATGAGGCCAATCCATTACTGGTTCCAATCTGAAGACTGCATCAAGTCCAGTGAAAATGGGGTGAGAGAGTACATCCCAATTGTCAGTAATCTGAAACAGTGATTGATTTCCACCATGGCAATGAGGCTACTGATTAACCTGACTGTGGAGAGAATCATTTTGACCATATTTTCATCAGTGGTACAAATCTGGAGGTTGTACATCACTTCGGATGGCCTGACAGCCCCTTGCTTAAGGCACTAGGGCCTGGCTGACAGGACTTACTAATAGTAATTTATAGTTGTTTCCTGCACAAAGGGGCAAATGTGTGAATATTCTGCAGAAATCGCATGCATGCAGTACAGAAAGGGACAAATAATTACCCGATAACCTCTTTAATGGCACTTCATTTGCAAGTCAAAGAAAATATTTTTAGCTCAAACAGCTTTGAATAGCAAAGTCAGATAATGAAATGTCTGGAACATTAAATGAAATTGATTGGCAGGGGGTTTCAGACAAATCAAAGGAAGCATTCCTTTGTGCAAGGCACAGTTATGGAATTATAGTGATAGCCACTGATTCAGGGTTGTTATTTTTTTTAAGGGGTTTGGAAGAAAAGGGGGGGAATAGCTGAGGATAGATATTCTATCAACAGGTAATAGTCATGATATCAAAATGGAACCTCCCTGATCAGAGGCAGTATGCCTCACAGTACCAAGCACCTTGGAGGAAACAGGCGTGTACGCAGGATCACAGAAGGGGAAATAAGCTATGGTGTCTTATTTCCCCTGCTGTGTGTGCTGGTCATGTGCCAGGGGGATTTGCATAATTACCCTCATAAATACCCTCACTGGTGTGGCACCGCCTTTCAATTTCAAAGTATTTTATAATGGACATACAGGCATCACCTTATATCAGAAACCTGCTGACAGCTATTCATACTTAACATGCTTCCAGCTTCTAAACACCACAAAATCAGATGTCTGGCCAGATGCTCATGTGCATCAGTGAAAGTGCATATCAGTGCTAATGTGCATTTGCACACACACACACACACACACACACACACACAGTAAAAATACCAGTCGACAAGTCCATGGAATCCATGCAACTCAGAAAAAGCTGATCCACTGTGGAATTCACATTTTGGATTCATAGAAATCCAAACTCATTTGAATCTGTTGCAATTTCTTTGACATCCCTTCTTGAATTATGTTTGAGGACTCTGGGAGGCCTGTGCATATGGCTTCCTGATTGTTATGCCCCCCTGCCAGCACTCTTACTCTTGGGATCTGCAGAGAAGCAAGGAAGGCCGGAGAGATGCTTAAGTCGTGGTTCCACTGGCATGTCCCAACAGACAGGGTTCACTCCTGAAGCTCCTATGCTTCCTTCCCCTTCCTGGCTGAGGAGATCCCAGAAGCCTTCCCCCTTCTCATTTGCTCTCTCAAAAGCTCTGGACCTGGATATTCTGCACATATTCGGGGGTGGGTGGTGGGTTATAAAGAGCTACAGTAGTTACTCTCACGTTCTAGAAGGGGAAATGCACATTACTGGTGGGGATCATGCTGCAGCTCAGATCTTCTAAAAAGGATTTGGAAGTGACAGAAGGACCATAACACTTCCTGCATGAGCATCCCTTACAACATGACAATAATGCCTTCATGAAGTAATACGCATGACTGTAAATCAGCAGTGTAGAACATCAGGCCTGGGAGCCAAATCCAGCCTGCCTGGAATCCTAATCCAACCCTCTGAGGTACAATAGGGTGAGGTGTGTTCCATTTTTATTTAAATTATAGCAATCATTTCTAAATTTGCATGTATACATATAAATTAGCCTTCTTCTGGCCCTACCTCTTTTCCCTGACCACCAATCATTTGATGCTTTTCTAGAGCTTGTACAGCTTTCCCTCATTCTTCTAAGGCTTAGTTACTGGCAGTGAGAACTTTAAGGTAAAGTACGCTGGCATTTTTTGTCCTGTGTGCCCCTTTGCCTTTGACCCAGCCCACCACTGGAATTCAGCCCTTGGGTCAAAAGAGGCTCAACACTCCTGCTGTATAAGAAATACCATGGTTCAGATACAAAGGTGTAACAGAAGGAGTCCTCCCATCAGAGAAAGGAGTCCTTTGGATCCAAGCACCTCCTTGTAGAAGTTTCATAGATTTCATAGATCATAGAGTTGGAAGGGGCCTACAAGGCCATTGAGTCCAACCCCCTGCTCAGTGCAGGAAACTAGAGGAGGGGTTTCCCATCCAAGTAATAACCAGGCCTGACCCTGCTTAGCTTTCCATGCTCAGACAAGCTGAGCCAGCGTAAGCCACAGGTCTACAGTTGACTACAGTGTGTGTGCGTGTGTAGGGGGGAGTTGTGTCAGGATTTTAATTTTAATTGTGTGCAGACACGGGCCTTTCATTTTCCAGTGCTTGCCTTGCCTACAGTGCACAGGTCTATATGACCATGGAACAACAAAGCACACACTGCCAGCTTATTTCAGAACTTAACCACTGTTAAACACACTACAGACCATTTTTTTTCCAGCTCGCATTACAAATTTATTTTCAGCAGCAAAGCCACTGGCACTAACAAATTACTATATATGCTCCTCATTACAGCTTAAAATGGAAGGCTCCCGCAGTGTCAGAGTTGATCAAACCTCTCCAAGAGCCTTTGTGACAAGTACCACAGGCTACTTGTCCTTGTGACAAGTACCACAGGCTAACTTGGAGCAGCGCTTTTTTCTTTGTTGGTGACTCCTACTAGTTCAAAGGGAAAACTGAATTCTCCATCCTAGTCACTGCCATTAAAAAAGAAAGAAAGAAAGAAAGAAAATTCAGGCTGATTTTTAACCTGCATAGCCTTATGTGCCCTTCAAAAACAAACACAGTCTTTAATATTTCATTCTACAATCATATTCATAGCTTGGGCAGGGGAAGTCTCAATAGTATAGAATAAATAATAGTAATCCAATTAAAATTAACAAGAGTTGAATGACCATGAGACGGAGAGAGCGGGGGACTTTACAATGAAGCAAGGAAGAGCTGTAAGTTAATTGTGCTTCCTCTTACTGTATTTCCAGTGTGATATATTATTTGTTTGACTACGTAGTTAAATTTTGTTGCCTTGTTAGGGAATCAGGCTGAAAGGCCATATTTTATTATGTTTTGTTATGTTCTGCTGTTGTAAGCCCCTTTGAGTATAGTTGACCATGGAAAAGGGGCATACAAATCATCATTCATCAGGCGATCACTCGTGACCGAGTAAGATTGTCTTCCGGGATAAAAGGAGGAAATTCTAAAGAAGATTGTGTAGACTCTAGCGATAAACAGGTGATGATGGTATACAAAAAGAGGTGCTAGCATCAGATGTTTCTACATCTTGCAATTATTAATCTTCACTCTGACCGGTTCTTTTTCATACTTTATGCCTGAAATGTGATCAGAGGAAGTGCAAATCACTTGCTTCATTGAAACATGTCATGCTAGTCAAAGAGTATCATCTGAGGAAGCTTATCCCCCCTTTTGAACAGGGTCCTGACTGCTACCACAAGACATACTTCTATTTGGCTGTCCCCAGCTCCTTTATATTATATTAATCTGCTCCTAGTTAGGAGTCAACAGTGGAAGGGTGTGAGAGGAGGGTATATCCTTGAACAATGTCATCCCACTTCCGTTCTGGTGGACTTAAAACCATTCCACATTATCTATAGACTTAATTCAGTCTGGGCTTATTTGAATGAACCATCACACTTCCTTCTGTCTCCCACTTTAGGATTGGATCCACATTTAGAGCCATAGACTTGGAAGGTATCTCAAAGATCATCTAGACCAACCCCCTGCTGATGTGGAAAATCCACTGCTACAGCATTGCTGAGAGGTGGCCATCCAACATCTGCTTAAAAACCTGTAATGAAGGAGAGTACGCCACCTTCTGGGGCACTCTCTTCCACTGTCAAACAGCTTGTACCACCAGGAAATTCCTCCTAATGTTTAGTCAAAATCTCCTTTCTTGTAAATGGAACGTGTTTGTTCAGGTCCTATCTTCTAGAGCAACAGAAAACAAATTTGTTCCATCAGCTATGTGGCAGCCCTTCAAACACTTGAAGATCTCTATCATTTTGCTTCATAATAATTTCTTCTCCAGGGTAAACATAGCTCCTTCAACCTTTCTTCATAGGACTTGGTCTCTAGGCCTCTCACTATCCTTGATGTTCTCCTCTGGACACAGTCCTAGGACTGCTATTTGAGCAGGCATGTTTACAGAAATGAAGACTCTGTATGTGGTCTGTCAGCTTCTCCTTCCAGATGCAGATTTATAGATTACTTTGTTAAAAACAAAAACAGCAGCAACAAAGATGAAGGAAGAGCTTTTCTTTCCTAAAGAGAAATCACAGTCAGCTTCATGCAGTTTCCTTTACTCCAGCTGATGGAAACTAGCAAAGACATTCCTGAACCAGCATCTAATCCCCAGGACAAAACTTACATGTTACTTGCAATACTGATAAAATGGCAGATATGTGTCAAGCCGTTCTCAGTAATTCAACTAGAGGTCATTAGCTGTTATATACTTTCTCCATAGATTTGTGTGAAGAAAAGAGCCTCTAGGGGTTCCTGCACATGCACACTCACTCTCTCTCTCTCTCTCTCACACACACACACACACCCCTCATGTGTGAACCGGCTGGAGGCTGGGGGTGTGGGGTGTGCATAGTTCCTCTGGGTGGCGCCTGGAAGTCCTGAAGAGCCGGTCTAGCGCTTTCAGATGCAAATGTCATGAGTCATGAGTTCCCCTCCCCTGCCTGGCCAGGTGAAGTGCATCCTGATTGGCTAGAGGCAGCAGAGCTACAGAAAGGAAGAGGGGGGGAAAGATATATTGCCAAGGTGTGGCCTTTGTCTCTTTGTCTTTGGTTGTCGCATGGTTGCTGTTGGATCAATGGCGGCAAGCCAAGCAGAGGTCCAAGCCTTCGGGCGGCCTCAGGATCCGACCCCAGGTAGCTCCTGGTGAAATTAGCTGAATGAGGGCTTTGGTAAAGGCAAGCCTTGTGGAGGGCTACCCATCTCAGACCTTAGGGTGGGTGCGGTAGTCTTCCCCGGGTGGCAAGGCTGTGCTGGAACCAACCCTGAAGAGAACTGACCCCCAGGTAACTAGCTGTGTGCCTGGGAGATATAAAGAATCAGGTTTTGTTATTTTGCAGCTCTACTGTCTGTGTACCAAAGCGTCTCTCTATTTTTCTGTCCTTCCCTCATTTCCCTATTTTTGTTGTAAAATGCTACCTGAATAAACCTTCTTGGTTTTTTACCTCACATTGTGTTTGTGGATTGCTCTGTGGCTTCAGCATCTAAATCCAGGTTACAGACAAAGGCAAGTCCCTGGCAGAGATTCAAGTAGGATTGCAGACAGCTGAGGCTGGCAGTCTGGTACCTTGAGATCTCTGGGGGTCTTGGATCCTTTGGGTAGGAAAGGGTGGGTTGTGGCGGGTCAGCCAGCCCCCCTTCCTCCACAATTTGCATAACTCCTTTTAGTTTCATAGTTTGACTTACATACTCTTTAGGAAGTGAACTGAAATGGCTGTGTTTGTTCCCTTAGAAGTCTGCAAGATTTCTTCCTAGTTTGCTCCAAATGCAGAAAGTTATTACATGCCTAACATTTTAGCTCATAAGCCCGAATTATATTGTTATAAGTGGATATAGTTATGATCATTTGCTTATGACTATGACTCACAAGGAAGACCACAGCAGGCCCCCAATAGTAGCTGGGTAAGTTTGGGTTCCAGAGAAGTGAACAGCTGCCAGAGCCTGCGCACAGGAATGCAAATGAAGGTTTGAAAGGAGAGTGCTTGAGAATGACTAGGCCATGGCCTAGAGATGGTCAGATTAACACAGGAGGAAATCCCCTGAAAAGAACCTAAAAATAGCCCTGCAAAGAAATGGCTCCCCCCCACCCCCAATTAGGCAGACTCAACCAGAAGTTTAAGCTCATTAGGAAAGGCAAACCCACAAAAGGTTTTCCTTATAACACCCATCAAGGGATGCAAAGAGCATCAGGGAGACAAAGACCGCCTGCTCTCACCTTGGCAGGATAAAGGTATAAGAATGGAGGGTTTTTGCAATGGAAGGTGTGCCCGGAGAGTCATCCTATGATGTCCAAGTGGGCTTGGAACACAGACCTCTTCAGCACATTCATGGGACTACAGCTGAGAATTCACTGCAAGGAGACATCCGTAGACAGGTAGTAACCAGAACTTCTCTCTTCTATCCCTCTAGGTCAGTGTTCTCCAACCTTGGGTCCCCAGATGTTTTTGGCCTACAACTCCCAGCATGCCCCAGCCAGAAACAAAAACATCTGGGGACCCAAGGTTGCAGAACACTGCTCTAGATGGAAGCCTTTCTAGGCTATCTAGGCTACTAGGGCCCAAAGGGACTCTTTTTCCTCTCCAGAATATAGTGTGTGTTTGAACCACAGCATAAGGATATTTTGCTGCCTGAAATCACTGGGTTTGCTGTACCAACAAGTAAGACGCTGTACCTACTCTATATTTCATCTTTAATGAAACAACTCTTTTGTTTCTGACGTCAGTGTGTGTGTGCGTGTGTGTGTATCTGTTTGGTATAAAAGGGCAAAGCGCATATGCCACCAAGCATCGCACGTTTTTACCCCAGTCAAAGATCCCAAGCCTTTCCTGAGAGTGTGGGGTTAGTCTCTCTCTCCTCAGAGGGAATCTAATGCCCAAATTATCTGGCGTAACAGTATAAGCATGTGAATCTGCAAATCAGGTTAGTGGTTTTGTGCACTATATTCCATTGTCAGCCAAGGAAAACAGGAGTTGTGCTAACTTACTCCATAGTGTCATATGGCGAACACAGTGTCAGTTTTCCTATGCACATCTCTGGATGAATCACTAAAGGACTAAGGTCAGATGGAGCAAGAGACTCAATCTGTACACATTACAGAATGTCATATTGATCCCTAGAGTTAGAATGGGAAAACTCAATTCATATCAATAAATTGGTTTGTGTGCCTTCTATAAAAAATGCAACTTTATAAGATGAATCTTTTGGTTACTGATCAAATGTATACAGATGGGATAGGCATCTGGGTGACCACCAGATGTTTTGCATAAAAGCTCCCATAATCCCTGATCATTAGCCATGCTGGCTGGGACTGATTGGCTGTTTTGGACTACAACTCCCAAGGGCATTGGGTTGCCTATCCCTGGTGTGCAGGTGCTAGCCAAGGATTTGTAACACCTGTTTGTGAACCATGGAGGTCAACAATGTATACCATTCTATCTTTTTCTACACCAAACAAAACAAGATGCAAGTCATGCAATTAGCAGTTGCATAACTAGCTTTTAGCAAGTTTCAGGTACAGGCCCCAGATGTGGATTGAGACTGCAGTGGAGGGAGCATTAAATCCCCTCTATCTGTATAACAAATCCAGATCAGCCCTCTGCACCTGCAATTTACTTTTTAAAAGCCAGTAATTATGAATTTTAGTAATCAGTGTGGCGTAGTGGTGAGAGTGTTGGACTGGGACTCGGGAGATCCGGGTTCTAGTCCCCACTCGGCCATGGAACTCACTGGGTGACTTTGGGCCAGTCACTGACTCTCAGCCTAACCTACCTCACAGGGTTGTTGTGTGGAGTAAATGGGGAGGAGGAGGAGGAGAAGGATTATGTAAGCCGCCTTGGGTTCCTTGCAGGGAAATAGGCGGGATGTAAATATAATAAATAAATAAATAAATAATTGTGTGACTGGTGTTTCATCTAGTTGGTCTCTCTGTCTGTCACTTATAAAGGCTATCACCTTCCAATTTTAGAAGAAATGTTTTAAGCAAATAGTCTAACCCCCCCCCCAAAAGTAGGATTTGGCATAGACTGGAGACAGCTTCATAGAACGGGTGGGGAACCTGTGTCCCTCCAGATATTGCTGCACTACAATTCCCATCAGCCCCAGCAAGCATGGCCAATAGGAATGGTGGTAGTTGTAGTCCAGCAATATCTAGAGGTCCACAGGTTCCTAACCCCTGTCATAGATAGACACTGGAGAAAGAGTGGGTCAGGCTCGCTCTCTCGCTCTCTGCTGGGCTCCAAAGAACTATTTTAAGTATGCCCAACAACTCATGCTTGCCCAGATGGATTTTAACCCCCCCCCCCGAATAGCATTCTCCTGTCACAAACTACTTTTGAAAGCCCAGTTTCAAAGAGTGCTTTGCTATGTGTCATGTGACATACATATACCTTTAAATCTCCTAGCATAGCTGGAGGTAAAGCACCTGCAGCTTCTTCGGCCTGTTCCCTACCTGGCCCAAACATCCACCCCTTCCACAACCAACTGTAATCGATTATGGTTCTAGGCATGGTACACACCAAGCAGAGGGGGGGGAGAGAGAGAGAAGTGGGCAGCAGGGCCAAGAAAGGAATGAGCAGGAGCGAAATTTGTTTCCCATTACTCCAGAGGGCAGGGCACAAGCCAATGGGTTCACATTACAAAAAAAAAGAAAAGAAAAAAAATGGCAGGGAAAATGAATCTGTCAATTTCAGTTTCTCATTTTTCCTATCTTAAATTCAGTTCATCCTGAATATTGATTTTTTTAAAAAAAAATCACACGTAAATTCATAAGCATTTTGTGCACATTTTCTCCTAATACATGCATTTTTGCCTAATATAATGCAATTTTGAATAATATTTCCCCTAATACCGTATACACATTTTTATGTATTTTGATTGGAGAACTCTATTGCAAAATATGGAGAAGTGCACATTTGAAAGGATAACTGAGCTTCGGTTCAAAAGTGAAAAATTCACGTTAAAATGTGAACTGAATGAACTTCTCCCCCATCACTTTCAAGTAAATATTAGAAAGAAGTTCTTGCTTGTACAAGCTGTTCAGTAGGAGAACAGAGTGCCTAGGAAAATGGTGGATTCCCCTTTATTAGAGATTTTTAGGAAGAGACCAGATAGCCCACTATCAGCAATGCTGTAGCAGTGGCTTTTTGGCATTGGCAAGAGGTTGGACCTTTGAGGCCATTTTCAACTCTTATTGTAGGCTTCTCTAATCTGTGGCCACCTTATCACCTGCTGCATTGGGATATTCAGAGTTATATTACTATTCTCTTGCTTTGAATCTGGATACTGGAGGGGCATAGAGGTTGCTCTTTGAAAACCTAAGTCCAAAGGTTCTTTGAGTGTGTGCGTGATACTTTGCATCTTTTGGTCCCTGTTACACGTTTTTAAGAATTCACAACCATTTTTCCCCAGAGAGGCATTTTGAACTGAAAGCCTGAAAAGGATCCTTTGCAGAATTCTAGGTATGTGGCATTAAATAAGCTTCTGAGAAGATGATTCATGTGTCTTCTGAAAATAAAACTGTACAAGAAAAGTCAATGAAATCATAAAGCTCCATGAATACTGCATGTTCCCAGAGAAGAGAGCTACATATTGATGGTTCAATCGATAAGAAATCATTAAAACATTATTTTCTGAAATCAGTTTCCTGAAGGGTTTATTTCCGGCTGTGAAGTATAATGCCTTATAATGAGGACTTGCTACAAAATGAGAAATATGAAAAGGATTCAGAGAAAAGTAGAATAAGCCTACCTTCCACACTTATTATCCTAGGTGTATTTCCCCGACTGGCAACTAGTTTTGACCAGAGGACACATGTTCAACTGAGAAAGTTCTGAGGAGGCAGCACTGTTGGCTTTGCCTATTGCCTCACTTCCACTTAAGCCAAAGCTCAGGCAAAAGGCTCTTTAACTCCTTTCCAGTCTGAACAGTATCAGAGGCTTTGGCAAATTCCTCCCCAAAATATGCACATCAGTTGCTCATGACCATTTGCCTTAAAGCAGCCTTCCCCAACTTGGTGTTCCCCAAATGTTTTTGGACAAAGGCAGGACCGTTTCTAGGGGGATGCAAAGTGGGCAGTTGCCTAAGGCTCCAAGAGATCCAGGGCACAAAACAACCCCAAGGCAGGTAGCAGCAATAGTGGCCGGGCAAGGCTTGGCACACAGTAAAGGAAAATGTGGTATTGGCTGGTCCATGCTGCAGCTGCAAGCCATTTCAAATCATGATATTTCTGAAAGGCAGCAAGCTGAACCAATCAGCAGTAGAGGCTGGTGACTCCAACATCAGAGGGGCTGCATATCTGCTCCAGATTTTACTCCAAACTTTTAAGGAGCTATTCATGGTGCCAAACCTATCTTGGGGATAGGGTTCAGCACCATGGACAGCTCCTTTAAAGTTTTGAATGAAATCCGGAGTGGGTATGCAGCCCCGCTGACACTGGCAGTGGAGGCTGGTGATTCCAATCAAATATAGCTAACTAACAGGGGTTTTGGAGCACAGTGGAAGTTGTTTGTGGAACAGGAGAATGTGTGTCCAAAGAAGTGCTTTTGTGTGTTTGGTGTGGCTGTGTGGATTCTCACCCCCTTCCATATAAACAAAAAGGGGAAATGTGAAAGTGGGTCCCATGTTTTAGGCTGGGAATCAGAGGTGGGTCTCAGTCTCTGGACAGGTTGCAGGATGCATATACTGTGTTCTGAACAATGTTTAAAGCACCTTATAGTGCAGTGACTCTGTTAGAAGTAGCAATGTTAAAGAAAAAAAATAAAAATAGGAGATATCAATATACTAGGAAAGTCATGCCCCCCCCCCCAACCTATTTCATGCTGGTCAGGAACTAATAATAGCAATAGCTTGGAGCGGGGGGGGGCAAAATTGTACCTCCCCTAAGGTGCCAAAATACTTTGAGATGGCCCTGGACAAAGGGCAACCAAAATGATCAAGGGGATGGAACAATTCCTCTATGAGGAAAGGTTACAATATCTGGGACTGATTAGCTAAGAAAAAAAGTGAGCTATGAGAGAGGTGTACAGAATTATGCATGGTGTGGAGAAAGTGGATAGAGAGACAATTTTCTCCCGTCCTCATAATACTAGAACCCAGTGGGGTCAATCCCATGAAGGTGAATGTTGAGAGATTCAAGACAGTTAACAGGAAGTACTTCTTCACACAGTGCATAGTTAAATTGTGACGGGCACCAATCTGGATGGCTTTAAAAGGGGGTTAGACAAATCCATGGAGAGCAAGGCTATCAATGGCTACTGGTCATGATGGTTATATATTACCTCCAGTATCAGAGGCAGCATGCTCTCTATACTAGTTGCTGGGGAGCAGAAGTGGGAGGACGCAATTGCGCTCATGTCCTGCTTGTAGGTTTCCTGTGGGCAGCCAGTTGGCCACTGAATGAACAGAATGCTGGACTAGAAAGGCCTGTGGTCTGATTCAACATGGCTCTTTTTATATTCGTATGACTTCAACTCCCATGAACTCCAGCCAGAATGACCAAAGGTCAGGAATGCTGGAAGTTGTAGTCCAAAACATCTGGAAGTCACCAGGCTGGGGAAGGCTGCCTTAAAGGCTGCCTACACGTTAGGTCAGTGTTCTCCAACCTTGGGTCCCCAAATGTTTTTGGCCTACAACTCCCAGCATGCCCCAGCCAGCGTAGCTGTAGGCCAAAAACATCTGGGGACCCAAGGTTGGAGAACACTGTGTTAGGTTAAAAGGGTTTTTTCAACTAATGTGCTTAGAAGTGGCCCATGTCTCTTTTTTGAGAAAAAGCAGCGCCAGGCCTGCCAGTTTGTGTCAGGAGGACCATGATGCCAAAAATCCCCCTCAAAGCTGCTATTTGCCATGTGGGGGCAAATAGCAGCTTCAAGGCCATTTTCAGCAGGGAAAACAGTGCAGGAAGAAAGTGTTAGAATTCCCTCTCTTTGTGTGTGGTCCCGATCCAGACAGGGGAGGTGGGATGGCAGCTTTTTCTCATGAAAGAGATGTTCTGAGCGTGTTCATTTAAAATGCTTTCCCCAAAACATAGTTTTGCCCAGTCTGTCTTGGCTGAAGAACAGGGGTTATTAGCGGAAGTGGAAACAACGCCGGCGGGGCTCCGGAAACGACGCGAAGGTAGGTAGGTGGCGGGGGGGCGGGGGGGGGAGCTGCAGCGGCGGTGGCGGCAGCAGCGGCGGGCGGGCGGGGAGGCGCGGCGGAGGCGGCAGGCGGGGCAGGAGCGCGCCAGCGGCGATGAAGGAGCACAGCGTTTCTGCGGCCTCTTCCGCCACGCGCCCTAGGCAGCTGCCTGGGTCTGCCTAGCGGTAGCGCCGGCCCTGCCTCTATCAGCTTTGCGCATCTGGATCCTGCAATGTTTGCCCATTTTTCCTGGCAAACTTGCTACAGCTCTGTCAGGCTGGATGGGGACCATTGGTGAACAGCAACTTTGAAGTCTTGCCACAGACAAATTCTCAATCGGATTGAGGTCTGGGCCAGTCTAAGACTTTCAGGTTCTTGTTTCTAAACCACTCCAGTGTTACTTTGGCTGTATGTTTAGGGTCATTGTGCTGCTGGAAGGTGAACCTCTGCCCCGGTCCCAGGTCCCTTGCAGACTGAAACAGGTTTTCCTCTAGAATTGCCCTGTATTGGGCTCCATCCATCTTACCCTCAGTCCTGACCAGTTTCCCATTCCCTGCTTAGGAAAAGCATCCCCACAACATGATGCTGCCACCACCGTGCTTCACCATGGGATGGTGTTCTCAGGGCAATGAGCACTGTTGGATTTGTGCCACACGTAGCATTTTGTGGCCGAAAAGTTCAACTTTGATCTCATCAGACCAGATAACGTTTCCCCACATGTTTGCTGTGTCTCCCACATACCTTTTTGCAAACTCCAAATGGGTTTGATATGGGTTTGTTTCAGCAATGGGTTTCTTCTTGACACTCTTCCATAAAGCCCAGCTTTGTGGAGCGTCCGAGTGATAGTTGTCCCATGGACGGTTTCTCCCATCTCAGGTGCAGTTCTCTCCAGCTCCTTCAGAGTTACCATTGGCCTCTTGGTTGCTTCTCTGACTAATGCCCTTCTTACCCGGTCACTGAGTTTTGGTGGAAGCGCTTCTCTAGGCAGAGTCACAGCTGGGCCATATTATTTCCATTTGTAATAATGGATTTAACAGTGCTCCGGGGGATGTTCATAGTTTGGGATTTTTTTTGTTATAACCCAACCTTGATTTCTGTTTCTGCACAACTTTATCCAGAGTTGTTTTGAGAGTCCCTTGGTCTTCATGATGCTGTTTGTTTAGATATACTCTCTGACAAACTCTGGGGCCTTCCTGAAACAGGTGTATTTAATCTGAGAGCACATGGCACTAGACTCGCACACAGGTGGACACCATTCAACAACTTACTGTACAGAATGTGACTTCTGGAGGCAGTGGGTTGCACCAGAGCTTATTTAGGCATCTCACAGCAAAGGGGGGGGGGGATATTCATGCAACCAACAAGTGCCAGTTTGTTTTTGTTTACTTCACTTTTGTGCCTCAATAATATTTTGCACCTTCACAGTGTTGAGTATCTTGTGTACATCAAGTGGTAACAATGCCAATTAAATCCATTTCAATTCCAGGTTGTAACACAACAAAATGTGGAAAAGTCAAAGGGGGGTGAATACTTCTGCACGGCACTGTATAATTACTGATACTACTTTGCTATGTAGATAGTTTACTATACATTCCCCCCCCCCCAAAAAAAAAGAAGGAAAAAAGAAGGCAAAAGAACAGTTTTCTGGCTCATGGTGCACAGACAGGAGACACAATGGATAAAGAGGGACAGGAGAAAATAACAAGAGCCACAGATATGCAAAATTATAGAACCGTTTAGAGCAGAGAGCTAGATCAGAAGCTACTTGTTGCAAAATGAATGCTTACTCTTCTCATCTATAGCACATTTGGTCCATTGAAAGAAGTTGCCCTTTGAATAAAGAATAAGTACCCCCCTCCCATACCCTCAATGGGTGTGGAAGAAGGGGGAAGAGAGAAAGAGAGAGAGAGAGAGAGAGAGAGAGAAGGGGGTGGCCCCCTATTGCTGGGTTTCACTTCACCCACTGATGTGTATGGTGTCTGACACATTATCCCTGAGGGAATGCAGCCCTCAACAAGAAAGAGGTTCCCCACCCTTGTAGTAAATCTTTGGTGTTAACTATCCCATTCTGGACTCTCTCCAGTGAAAAATGGTAACAGGAGTTTCCTGTGGACATGATCAAGAAAAAAAAAGTAGGTGTGTGTAAATGGCACTCATTCAGTACCAGCCAGTGCAGGTTCACTCCAGTTTATAGGAGAAGCTTCCATCTCCTGAACTAAATAACAGCAGGCTAACGTTTTTCTAGGCTTGGTGCAAAGATTTAAAGATTACGCAAACCCTGCCCACAGGCTTATGGTCTAAAAGACACAATACCAAAAGAAGGGGGATTATGTGGAGGTGGGAGAAGAGAAAAAGAAAACAAACATATTCAGGTAGCAAATTTTTCCAGTTATGTACTGAGTGGGCTCTTGACAAACAAGTACCTTCGTTCAAATGCAGCTACTTTATATCATCTAAAGTTCCAGATATATTCTTGGAATCCTACCTGGAGCAAGTTCAGCACCTTTAAGCAATACGTAAGTACTTGAGGGGAACAACAATTGATTTTAAAAGGATCTGAGTGCACTTAACTTTCTTTGACTTACACCCTGTATGATTATATTCTTGAAAATTACCACAGCTGTAATTTTCATCCCATTTAGGTTTGCTGTAAACCTCCCTTTTAATGTAATGAGTCATGGCTGGACCCCATGCAGCAAGATTGGACATGACAAAGTGACTGACACAGTTGTGTCTAATTTCCCTAGAAGCATAGTATTACTGCAAAGAAAAGTTGAACAACAAGTTGACACACTCACACACATACACACAGCAATATTTAACAATAGATCTTACACAAGTTCTATTCATTCTTAGGGAAACTATTCTGCTGCCCAGCTATCAATTTTGCTTTAATGATACTTGCTGATTCATTGGTACTGTAAAGTGTTCAGTTGCACAATGGGTGATTTAGAAACAAATACATACAGTAAAATTTATTTATTTATTTATAATGTATGTTTGATTTTTAAAGTAATATCAGATTAAATATTTCAACAGTGTATATATACACACACACACACACACACACACACATATATATATACTCAATTATTTTTCCACTGTGCATTGAATGATAAGTGGGCATACTACGTCATATTCATTTGAGGGGGAAATCATAACTGGGAGTGGATAAAACAGCTACTTTCATTGTTAGTCATCTCTGGCTGCCCTATTGAGATATCAAAGTGAACTCTATTCTAGAGTAGCAGAACATGGTCAATTATTTTTAGCACAGAGCAAACACTGCAAGCATATAATAAGATGACAAGCATGAAGATAATGAAAAGAAAAATCAGGATAAACATGAAATATACCAATACTGGCTGCAACTTCATTGGCACTGATACACAGGGGGGCGTGGGGGGGGACTCATACAGAAGTAAGGGTTGCCTCCTGCTCTCCTGAGTGTGGGGATACTCCACATACACAACAGAGAACCCTCATGCGAGTAGTGTAGTGCAGTACCCTTCAGGATGAGAACAGGACACCTTTACCCATGAAGGGCTTTGGATTGTGGCCAATATCCACAAGGCATACACAGCAGCATACATACTGAAGTTTCATACAGTATTTTATGGAGCACAAAAACACCAAGAACTATGACCTTTTGTGGTCCTGACTTGAATACTTATTGTGGAAGGCCCTGGCAGTCTATTGGGAAGGGCACATCAAATCCCCCCTTGTCCATTGCCCAATGAGTCCAAAAAACATTCAAGTTCTTTCTAAGACTGTTGATTTAGGCTGTTGTTACTCCCTAGGATCTCAACAGCAACAACAGGTATGTAAAGTTCCAGGGCTCAGAGTTTCTCCTCCCATTGGATTGGACTAGATGAAAGGTAAATGGTTGAGGTCTTGGTCCAGCATCTCTCCTACATGCTGGGCAAGTTCTTCTCTGGACATTCTCTCTTGTGCTTCTATGGACTGGCTGGGGTTACACCAATCTCATGTGGATGTCTTCTACCTGTCGATCTCCTATTTCTCCCAACAAGTCCAAGGCCATTGTTCTGCAGAGGGGAAGTTAGCACACTTGCTTGCTAGATGTGATCCCCTGTTGGAAAGATTCCTCTTCTTGTGGTCCTTGGGCTACTGTACTCCACTCCCTTTGTGGGAAGTCAGGAAAGATCAAGGGGGTATGTGTGAAGTGCCTCTCTTTCTGCCTGACCTGCGTCTTTTCCTACAAAGTTTGTCTCAAGCATCTCTTTTGGAGAAGTCGCAAGGAAGTTGCTCTACATAGAGAATGTTCAGTGCAATTCTACATACATTTTCTCAGATGTATGTCCTACTGTGTTCGAAGGGGCTTACTCCCAGGTAAGTGTGTACAAGATTGCAGTAACAATGTGTATATTAGAGATGGAGATAGTATTCATAAGAGCATAAGAAGAGTCATGCTGGATCAGACCAAAGACCTTTCTAGCCAAGCATTCTGTTCTGACAGTGGCCAATGCCAACTGGATGCTAATGTGAAGCCCACAAGCAGGACATGAGCACAATTTAGAACCCTCCTGATCATACATGAGGTCCTCTTCAGAGGTCCTTCTCAGAGAGCCCCCTCTAAAGGAAGTTAGGAGGGTGGCTACTAGGGGAAGGGCCTTCTCAGTTGTGGCATCCCATTTGTGGAATCAGCTTCCCAAAGAGGTGCGCCTGGTGCCCACTCTGTATTCTTTTAGGAGCCAGGTGAAAACCTTTTTATTTGTCCAATATTTTAATGGTTGACTTTTTATTCATTTTTATTATTCTACTGTACCTCCGGACTGATTCTTTTTGGCTGCTTGGTTTTATTGTGTGATTCTACATTGCTCTGTATTTTATTATGTTCTTTTGTTTTTAAGATGATTGTTTTTATCTTGTTTCTCTTTGTAAACCGCCCAGGGAGCTTTTTGGCTGATGGGCGGTGAACAAATATACTAAATAAATAAATAAATGTTCCCAAGCAACTGGTATTCAGAGACATACTGCCTCTGATAGTGATGAGTAGATATTCAAGCCATGAATTCTGAGACTAGGCCCCAGACAACCTATGGGGCAGGAAAGCTGTATAGTCACCATGGAATTTCAGAAGCCTTCAAGGAAATTATTGGGATCGTAATAGATTAACAGTGCAACTTTATGCATGTTTACTCATTGGAAGTAACTCCCATTGTATTCTGTGGCTGAGGTAAATGTGCATAGGATTGGAGTCTTGGATTTGGGGCTGCTGAAATATATACAAAGTCCCAATCAAACCCTGTGTTCCATTACTCTCACTCTACACAACTGCTCCTCTTTTCCTACAATTAGCATCTGATCATTAAAATAATGCAGCTGGATACAATCTCAACATTTTAATCAATAATTGAGCCATTGATGGATGTTAAGGTTGTATTTTTGCAAGTGCTTATGGGAGGCATTACTATTCTTTTCAGCCTGAACATTTTTGATGATTTCTTCAACAGATATATTTTTTAAATGATCTATAAAAGAGAAAGAATAGACAGCTCCTTTCAAAAGGTTCCTAGAAACTGAGGGTAGAGGGGAGTCTTGAAGAGTCATAAGGGAATTCATTGGCATGACAACTCAAAATGAATATGTTTCCTAAGTGGGCTCTTACAAACAAACTTGCATGCAAAAAAATAATAATCGTGCATAAAAGAACTTCTGAAAGTGATATGCAAATTGACTAGCTATCCCAAGCTTCCCTATTAAATCTGTTCCATCTGATTAGGGCATCATTTTCATATAATCTCGACATAGTTTATTTACCAAAAAAAAGTCACAAGAGAGCCCAACTTTCCTGGCTTGGAAAAAGTTTAGCAAAAATCTTAGAAGAAGCAACTTTGATAAATACATTCTAGATGGAGTTACTGCCAGACATATTGGCAGAACTTGCGGTCACAACATAGTAGACCTGTCCATAAACTCACATAGCTTCTGTGGACTTTAAAGATGTTTTGGTCAATATTATTCTTGCAATGAATGTTAAGCTCATACAATTAAGTCAGTGTTCCCCAACCTGGTACCCACCAGATGTGTTGGGCTACAATTCTCATCATCCCCAGCCACCATGACCATGTTGGGTGGGAATGATGGAGGTTGTAGTCTAACACATCCAGAGGGCACCAGGTTATGGAAGGCTAAGTCAAATGAAAAAAAATACAAAAGCAAAAAATACAAAAGCAAATACAAAAGCAAAAAGCTGGGCATACTGGATCAAGTAAATGGGAGCAGCTGACCTTGCCCTTTCCAGTTAAAGGAAAGGCTATCCATATTGGCTTCTGCCTTCCATTGCTTGTATACCAGTATGAGGTTATGGGCAGTAGTAGTACCCAATGCTGCCCTCACACTACCAGGATCCAGCGCTACCACAACAGGAAGCTAGCAGATCCTGCAGTGATCAGAAATGGACGAAACACTCATTTCCAGAACAGGGCAAGTCAGCAGAGCTTTCAGAAGGGAGCATTTCTACTCATTTCTGGGATTAGTTTTGGAGGGATTCCTGTTGTGCAAGCAGTGGTTCCCGCTAGGGCAGTGTTTCCCAACCTGTGGGTCGTGACCCCCAAGGGGGTGGCAAAGTGTTTTCTCAGGGGTCACCGTGGTTATTTTTAGTTATAATTACTTTTATAGGAAATTTCAATTCTGACTTCTCACAGGTCCCAACGCTCAACCCCCTCCCTCGGTTCCTGCCTGGCTATTGGGCAGCGACGCATCCAGCTCCGCCTACGCCTGCCTTCCCTTCCATTCCGTTCATTGGATGCTCTGTGCTGCCTTGCGCCACCTGCCCCACTCCAAGCCTCTGATGAAACCAGGAGAGGTGCTGCAGCCTGGGCCCGACAGTGCTTGCCTCCCTCTTCCCTCTCACCTCATGTTCTGCCCCTCCCCTGCCCGTGGCATTGATATCGTAGAGGTGAGCATGGAGGCCCATGGAATGGCCAACCAGAGGTCAAACGGGATGCCCAGCCAGTCCGGGAAAGGCAGTCACAGCGTGCGTGTGTGTGTACGCACAATTCAATAACGGGCAGGAAGGAAAGAGAGGCTGAGCCTAAAACTAACCCGAAGGCTGCAATTTTGTGCGGGGAGAAAATCCCATTGCATTCGGTGAGACTTGCATCCAAACAAGTGTCTGGAGCCAGTTTCAGGTTTTGTGGCACCCTTAGCAACGTGCCCTTGTGGGACATCATCTTCTTCAGCAGGCCCAATCCCAGCTGCTGGCTTGCCAAGGGGAACAGCACAGGTGAAAGAGTATAGGCCATCCTTCCCCAGCCTGGTGCCCTCCAGATGAAGGCACATAATTTATGAAAAATTGCTGACTCAGTTCTGGTGTGCTATGTATCAGTCATATCCAAATGTCACCATGCTTGATGTCCAGTACTGAGTAGAACATTGGCAAGGGGGTGCTGTGAACGAATACCTTTGACTGAATGTGCAGACACTATGGGTAGTATCCAAAGTTGCCCTTGCACTAGTGGGCATGACCTCGAGAACAATGGGAAGCTAGTGCTTCTTACAGCAACCCTGGAAACTAGCTGAAACTAGCATTTCTACAATGGAAGAGGTTAGCGGAGCTCACAGAAGGAAGGTCCACTGACCTGTCCTGTTCAGAAATACTAGTTTCATCTAGTTTCTGGGGTTTATCTAGTTTTTGCCCAAATATTCAGTCAATGGCCTGCAGCAGACCACTTCACCTATAACCCTATGAGCAACATTGGGCCTACCACACACTGGCAGAGATGTGAACTCCCGAAGTAACTGCCAAAACCCAAGAGTAGCATTCAACTATGATTTAATGAGAGAGTAGGGACTCAACAGTTGTAGAGAGCTCTGTCTTATATGTGAAGTATGAAGACAAGCAAGAATATTGTACTTTTCTAAAATGCCTTTCATCTGGCACTTGATTTATAATTATTCAAATTTCTTCACATGTCTTACAGTGCTCATTACAGAAAAGGACAAACTGAAGAACATAGACTTGCCTCAAGTCACATGAATCAGTGAGCTGAGCTGGGAATGTGACAAAGGAGCTTTAACTCGTATACTCCTCTTCCTACTATGCTACCTCCCCATATGATTCTCAGCTAATCAGCGCGCTGTGGAGTGGAGTGATATCCTCCATGTCCAACAATGTACACTCCTTGTCATCATTATGATTTCAAGATTGCCAGTGTTTCTTGTTATTGTTAAAAACCATGAAAATCAACCATGATTTAATCTGATTCTGGCATGCTGAAGTCAGTGGTGAAGGGTCAGACCTTAAAAACTTGCCTTTAATAAACAGACAAAATATAGATTTGGGGTCCCCAATGCACTGCCATGACACCCGTGGGCTCCTCCAATGGCACCTGCACAACTCTTCACTCCCTGCCCCTTCAAAAAAATAAAGAATAACAATAACAATACAAAACTGAAAAACGTTTCCAATGATGTTCTTAACAACTAGGCAGTTTTATATGGGAACAGGCAGTCCTTCAGATACCACATTCTCATGCTTTATAGATCAAGATCAGGTCTTTGAATTGTGACCAGAAACAAATGGTAGCCAGTTTAAGCTCTTTAAGTACTGATCAAATATGCTCACTTCTAAGATATATAACAGCCTCATTGTAGTCTTCTGAATCAGTTGATGTTTCCAAACAGTCCTTATAGGCAGGCCAAAGTGCACTATAAAGTAAAGTGCACTAATGTAAAGTGCACTATAGTCATGTAACCTGGATGTAATCAGGACATAAACAACTATGACCAGAGACCATATTTAGAAAGGCCCACAGTTGGCATACCAACCACAGTTGGTTAAACCTGCTTTGCATCACAGCTATCACCTGAGTATCTATACAAAGACCATAACTGATAGTGCCCCTAAGCTGTAGACCTGATCCTCTAGGGAGAGCGCAACCCAGTCCAGAATAGCCCCAACCCCCATTTCTTGTTCAGCTACAAACCAGCAGCACCTTGGTTTTATGCCTGGATAGAACTTGAGTTTATTGGCACCCATTACTGACTCCAGATAGCTGTTCAGAAAGTCAATGGCCTCACCTGGATTTGAGGTAAGAGAGAAATGTAACTGGTTGTCAAAAATATACTGATATTTTACTGCAAATCTCCAAACAATATCACCCAGTGATTTCATGTAGATGTGAAACAGCATAGGGGGATAGGTTGAAACCTTGAGGATCCCCATAGCAAAAATGTCATGATGATGAGCAGCTGTCTCCTAGCAGGAGTAGAACTGCTTGCACATGGTGCCCCTAAATCCCACCCTAGAGAGCTGGTCCAGAAGGATACCGTGGTCAATGGTATCAAAAGCTGCTGGAAGATCAGCGTAGGCCTGTGGCTTACGCTGGCTCAGTTTGTCTGAGTGTGGAAAGCTAAGCAGGGTCAGGCCTGGTTATTACTTGGATGGGAGACCCCTCCTCTAGTTTCCTGCATTGAGCAGGGGGTTGGACTCGATGGCCTTGTAGGCTCCTTCCAACTCTATGATCTATGAAATCTATGAAATCCAGGAGAATCAACAGGATTACATTCCTCCTGCGTCTCTCTTTGTGTAAGCCATCCACCTGATTACCAAGCCAATTCTAAAATCAGGTTGGAAGCGAGACTGAAATGGGTCTAGCTAATCATTTTTATCCATGGTTCTCTATAGTAGAGCAACCACCACCCACTTCTGCTCCTAGTCCTCCAAAAAGAGATAATTGTAGCAGTGGTTCTTTGCAAAAACTAAGTTCAAAAAAGGCTTTTTCTTCTTTTTCTGTTTACAAAGTGGTCTCACAGCTTCTTTCAAGGTAGCCAGGATCATTCCATGGTTCAATGAAGCATTAATTGTTTTGCTTTTTGGACCCAGGCAATCATTCCCAGATTGATGTGATAAGATTAGATGGAGAAGGGTCAACCACACAGTAGGCTGCATGCCTCCATGTACCCTGTCAGTACCCTCAAACTGCAGTAACTGAAATTCATCCAAGCACAGGTAACTGGATGAATCCCTGGGGAAATCCTGTAATTGTACTAAAAACGACAAAACATCCAAATCAGAGCAAGTGCTGCTGCTTATGTTTTATTGCATCTGTTATTCATATTGTATCTGTCATTACTCATCATTGTATGATATATTATTTTAAATGACATTATAATCTGCCTTGAGAATCCCAGATTGAAAGATGGGATAAAAATATTTCAAACAAACAAGTTAATAACTTTACAGTTGATTCTTGCGATCAAAAACAGTAGGGGGCCAAGATTAAAAGCATAACACAGTGCATCTCCCATGACAAAAAATATCTACACATGGGAATAGATATGTGTAGATAGGACAGCAGAGTAAATGAAGCCGGAAGAGAGATTTGGTGCCATCAAAAAGGTACTGATGACTAGGCTTCCGGTGGAGTTTAAAATGGAGATCTGACGCTTCCTTGAAATCGGGGGAGACCGACACGGCGTGAAATCCAGTCAAGAGGCTATCCTGGCTGGGTATTCTCCTCGGAATAAGAGGATAATCTAAGAGTGATTCCCAGCATATCTCTAAATGCTTTCTCTGTGAGTTTCACAGTGGCTCGAGCTGCTGTAGATTTATCGCCAATTAGTAACAAAGAGAAATTTTATTCACAATCAGGACTAAATACCCTTTTCTTGGGAATATTAAAAAGAAAATAAGTTTCAAAAACTGCATAATCAGAAGATCAACAAATGTGCCTTGAAATGAGAAAGAAAGAGGTATTGTAACTCCTTTTACTTTGGATTTTGGAAATGTATAAAGCAGTATTAACAGGCTATTAAATTATACTGCGTCACAGACAAGATGGCTACTTATGATGTACTGCGGGATCTGGTCGAAGAACTTTTGTTGTTGTTTGAAGAATTTAGAAAAAACCTGCTGGGGAATGTACAAATAAATCAAAAATTCCAGGAGACTACAAAGGGTGACCGATTTGTGAAGTTTGAGCAGAACGGGGAGGACGAGGCGAAGATTGATATACTGGATGAGATAACAACTGCATCTTCAAAAAGAGACAGAAAGAAAGGGGGGGTTGCCACTGAATCAAGCAAGAAGTCATTCACAAAGAACTGGGAAGGTGACGGCTGCCGGGCTATCTGGAGGAAGCCAGATACGGGGGGGGGGGAGTTATTTGTGGAACATGAGCCGGAAAAAGCTGTATATTGTGAACACTGTGTTTGATCGGGGAAAAGGGTTTGTTGACTTTTGGATGGGATAAATGGTTTGACCCATGTTATTAAAAAATTGTTTGCTGATTATTGGACGGAAAAAATGGTTTCACTTATATTATGACGATTGCTGACTAATGGTGGAAGGGGGAAGTTCTTATGAAAGAAGTAAGAAGGTTCAGTTTCCCAAATGGATTGGTGAGAGAAATCCAAGTGGGAGAAATTTAAAGGAACATGCATAAATCTGAACATAAGGGGGGTGGGTGAGAGGAACCCCTTTGAGAGACAGGAGAACTTCTCCAGAGTGAGGTGGCTTTTTTTTTGTACTTTTCATTAATGTGGTGGCTTGGATCTTGAAGGGGATGTAGTTAGGATTAGAAAAAAGATTAGTTGCTGAGTAAAATAAGAATAAGGATTAATATTGAATTAGAATCTGAATAATAATTGGTTATTGGTAAAAATGTATTGAGTCTGGATGAAATTTAGTACTGACAATGATTAATGGAAAGGAACTAACTAAATGTGGATTAAAATCTAGGTTGTGAAGTAATAATGAAAATGTGAAATTAATACTATTATTATTATTATTATTATTATTATGGATTAATATCTATGTTTAGGAGTAAAGTGCTGTAGGATTTCAAGGCTTTGTGAATTTGTGAAGTTGATAAATAAGAGAGGGGGGAACTTATATATATACATATTTGGTTTAAGAAAAAAAAAGAAAGCAACTTTTATAATGATCATATAGAAGATTTGATACACTTGGTTGTGGAAAAATTGGAAGTCCTTTTTAGTTCAATGTTGTTTGGTCTTGGTAATGTATGTTTGTTTGGTTTTTGTTTTGCTCTGTTTTCTGTATTTTGTTTTTATGGATTTTTAAATTCAAATAAAATATCCCCCCCCCCCCCCAAAAAAAAGGTACTGATGACTGGAGCACAAGACAGAAAAGTATTCCCAAAATATTTTAACACTGTTTTACTCTCAGCCCTATCCAAAGTCTTGTGGAAGGCAATAAATTAAAAGCAAACATATAATCCAGCTGAAATTCAAACAGGTTAAAGACAGAGAGGGAGAGAAAGAAGATGGCAGAGTGTGCAATCAGTGAGAAATTATTATATTGCCAGTTTCTTCTCAGGTGTTGATATCTAGAGAACCCCCAGTGGAAAAAGACTTGAGACCGCCTTTTTAAGGCAATAAAAACAGGCCATAAGCAAACTTGAAAGAAAAGAAGTCCTATTTAGAAGAAACAGAGATGATATCCTGGATGGATAACATCTGCTCCAAGCACTCTTTAAAACTCCTGTGGAATTTATTGTGAGAGCACATCAATTTGAGAAAATTAGAAGCGTAAGGAATAATTGGCAATAAAGAATCATTTTAGCAATAATTGGCAATCAACTGATGAAATTCATAGCTTGGGGTTGTTCAGGCTGCAAATTACTGCAGTTTTATCTAGAATAGTATTTATAAGGTGATGATCTTTTTTAACGTCTTTCATTAACCCATATGATGATAATTTTGCATATATGCTAGTACCTTGCCTGGCATATTTTGTGATGGTAAATCACAATGCAAGCTTGGAAATAAGAACAAAATCAAGTTAATCTAATTGTCAAACACACACACAAATAATGTCATGACAATAGATATCTCTAATGAAAACCTCAGTGCTGGTGAAATTGGCCATCAGTCACAATCATTAATTAATAAAACAGCATCTTTATCAAAATGCATAAAAATTCAGTCAGTACAACCAGGAGAAAGTTAGCTTCAATTGCCTTCTTAAAATCACTGTGAACTAGCTCTCCTACCCAGGGCAACGCAGCTATGGAAGAAAATAAAAACAAAAAAACCAGGCTAATTGTTTCTTGAGGTATGCAGCCTAACAATAAAATCCTAAACATGTCTACTCAGAAGAAAGCCCCATTGAGTTCAATTGTCCCAGTGCATAAATAATTATGACCGGATCACATTTTTCTAGGAAGGCCTGCAGCTGGCAAACCAACCAAAGTTGGTTAAACATGCTTTGTGTCATGGATGACACTGGAGTACCTATATGAACAGTACTGGCATCAAGGATAGGCATGGCTGGGCACCTTCTGAAGGCCCATACCCAAGCAGGGGTCCACTGACAAGAGCCCCCTGGAGTGGCTCTTCCTCTTCACCATTACAACCTGCTTGTTCACTTGCCTCTTCCTCTGGCCCAGACAACGGTGGTGGTAAGGAGGAGGAGGAGCAGTAGATGCCACTGCCTACCTGCTCACTGGTACTCTGCCTATGAAGCAAGGGAGTGGTAGCAATTATGAGGAGGATTAAGAGGATGAGGAGCAATAGCAGTTGGAAACAATGGCATTGAGGAGGTAGACTCACTGAGAGAGGGGGCCAATTGAGGGTGTCTTGCCTAAGGGCCCTCAAGAACTTGGAGCAAGCACGTACATGAAGGTCAAAATGAGTAGCATCCCTAAGGTAAGTGAGTTTGGATTGCAGTCTTGATTATGCAGTCCAGTATTACATATGATTAATCATACTTTTGCTTAAATATGCAGTTTTAGAACCTGTCAGATCCAAGACGCCCATGGACTCTTTGGATATTATCCCTTGAGCATTGCTTTTTCATAAGCCCCACTGGAATTAAGGGGGCTTCTATTTGGTTTAATGAATTGTGTGCAGTATCAAACAGGATGCATAAAGACCTAAAAATTGCTAAGGAAGTCTTGACATTTTCATCCTCCAATATTTAGTGCTGCATTAAAATCTCTTGAGTCTTTCTCCTCACATGTCGCAAACAGCATTTGAACCACTGCAGGTTACAGCTCATATTATTTTTTAATCTCTTGTTTAAATTATTCAGGACTGAATTGAAGGCTCCATTACAATTTGGTCAAGGAAAAATTGCTGATGATTACAAGATATGCAATGTGACGCATCATTAGTCTTTCAATGCAGAGAATGCGTACCTTTTTGAATATAACATGTGGTATTTAATTAACAAAATTAGATAAGGCAAAATATGGAATGAATTTTTATTACTGTCAGAGATTTTTTGTAACGATACTGCATTGACATGAAAAGCTAATACAGATGCTGCATGCAAAACTCATCTACTCTCTTGGGATACAGATTAAAATTTCTAGCATTTCCCGCCGTCCCTCCAAACCTGAAGGTTATCTCTAATGTTATTAAAATCACAGTGCTATTATCTTTCAGCTCATTCTCTCTGAATACCTATAAAATAGTGGACATTAGAATAGAAATTACTCATTGTAGCCCAAAGCCATTTACTACCAATGGCCCTTAAGGGTAAGACATTAAAAAAATTGAAGACAATTTTAACCAATATATTCGATATAACTTACCTTTTATCATTTCAGGGCTTTCTTCTTTCATTAGATATTAGGTTGGCAATCATTAAATTTTGTGTAATTCAAATAGAAGCATTACAGCAACATTGTTTCAAATTATGCAAATTAGGAATATGCCAGGGATGTTGAAGAGTCCTTGGTCTCGAGTCACAAGTCGAGTCACGAGTCTTTGGACCCGAGTCTCGAGTCCGAGTCCGAGTCCTTGGTCCAAAATGGTGACTCACGAGTCACGAGTCCTGAGTCACTCCCAAAACTGACTCCACGAGTCCCTATTAAAATCAATGGGGTTTCCCCCCAACAAAATAAAGCTACTTCAGATGTGTGGCTTAAATAAATTCTAGGCACAAGTGTGCCTTTTTATTTCAAAACTCTGCCACTGATTTTGGCAAGAACAGACCAGGCAGACAAACCCAAAATAACCAGGCAGGCAGAGGAGGCTGGGAACCCCAAACAGGCAGGCAGAGGCAGCCAAACCCAAAATGTCTGACCCTAACCCAAACCCCCCACAACAACACATCAATCAAAATAAATCTCAACACATCGTTGGGGCTGCGCTCCTGGTAGCTGTCCATAGTGGCCGAGCAGCGGTGCACCTCGTTTCCATGCGCTCTTCACCGGTGATCGCGCTCCTTCTGGCACAGCCAGAAGACTCGTCAATAGCCCAGGGATGTTGACGAGTCCTTGGTCTCGAGTCCCGAGTCGAGTCTCGAGTCCCATTAAAAATATTGGGACTCGAGTCCGAGTCGAGTCAGAGGGGGGACTCAGTCCGACTCACGAGTCGAGTCCTCGAGTCCGAGTCCCCATCCCTGGAATATGCACTGGATTCAGACCAAGCTCAGAGCTCAAGCAGAATCAGGCCACTTCGGGCTGGTTCTGCCGCTTCCTGAAGCAAAGCAGGATTCCCTTTGAAGTGATCAGAACTGAGGTTGGACCCAAAAAAGGCTTTGTTACTGTCTCATGCTTCAGAGCGGTTTTATGCCTCCTTTCCAACTAGTGTCCTTTGATTTTGTTTCTCTAAAACACTGATTATGAGTGTGGGGGTGGGATTGTGAGAGGGAGTACAGATGAGTGATTGAGAGGTCCACATTCTAAGTGTGGAAGGCAAGGATGAGACTGTGAGATAGTCATTCTTCCAATGTCAAACAAAACAAAATAAGGCAACAGTTGGAAATACAAACAACCAAATGTGCAAAAAGCACACAACCGATGTACTACTGTACCCTAATATGTATGCAAAAAATCATGTAAATGTTTTTTTTTACAAAGTATAATCATATGTATCTCACATGGGATCCAAACATACAATGTTTACAATGCTTGAATGGTAATGGACCTTATATCCCTGCATGAGATCCAGCAACTGATTGAACACCTGTGATTTTGAAATAAGAGGCACTAAATGTGGCTTATGCTGGCTCAGCTTGTCTGAGTGTGGAAAGCTAAGCAGGGTCAGGCCTGGTTATTACTTGGATGGGAGACCCCTCCTCTAGTTTCCTGCATTGAGCAGGGGGTTGGACTCGATGGCCTTGTAGGCTCCTTCCAACTCTATGATCTATGAAAATCTATAAATTCATGTACGCAATACTTAAGGGCTGGTAGATGTTGGAGAAATCTGCAATGGACTCATATGAGAGCAAATTTCTAAAAATCTGATGCACAGATTTCACAGTGGACCGGCTTTTCCCGAGTCACATGGATTCTGTGGACTTACAGACCGATTTTTAAATTTTCCGTAATTTTATGCAAATTTAGTCATAGAAAAATACATTTTTTTAAAAATGCCAACCAAAAATGTGCATTTCACTCATAGGCTAAAGTGTGAAAATACACATTTTTCAGGGGTTTGCGTATGTTGGGGGAATTTGTGCATTTTTGGGAATTTGTGCACGGATGCATTTGCACAAAATCAGATTCCATCAATGAGCGGACGATGGAATGAAAGTTGCCTGAGAATCTGCGAAACGTAGACAGGACAGATTTTACACCATCTGCACTTCCCTATCCAGTAGACAATGTGATCCAACAAGGGATCCAAAACCTAAATTGCACACGTATATAGTTGGATTAGAAGACAAAGAATTCAATTTCAAGGATCCGGCAACTAAATCGCACACATTTATTTATTATTTATTCAAAGCATTTTTACCCTGATCTTTAGCCGAAAAGGCTCTCAGAACAGCTTACAAACATCAGTGGCATAACTGTCCCTGCCCTCAGGCTTAAAATCTAAAGGACATAACACACAAGTAAATGGGGATAGGAAGGGAGGAGGAAACCAGTAAACTCAGTTACCAGTTTTTAAAACTATGGTTGGAATAAACAATAAAAAAATGAAAAAGCTATACAGTAATACCTTGGATTACAAGTAACTTGGTTTGAGAGCGTTTTGCAAGACAAGCAAATTTGTAAATATTTATTTAATTTTTTTTTACTTGATATACAAGCGACGTCTTGCAATACAAGTACTGTAGTATGGCTTAAATTAAAAAACGCTACAATTTTTTGGGGGGGGATTTCGTTTTGATATAAGAGTGTTTTGGATTACAAGCATGTTTCCGGAATGAATTATGCTCTCAATCCAAGGCATGACTGTACTTATGTCGTTTCCAGAGAAGGCACAGCATTCAAATTCTATGGGCAACTGGCAATGTCCCATTTCATTGAACATCAGATGCTTCCAATAAATGACTAAAGTTCTTCCTGCATATGCACCATTCTTTCAGCTCTTGCAGGGGAAGAACCAGCAACTGCCTACAACCCAGGGTCTTCTTAAAAGGCCTTTTGTTCTCTGCAATGAATCTTAGAGCCTGCGATACCACCATTAAAGTCTACTGGCTTCTATCTTCTGGAATATGTCAGCAGTCATCTGCAAGATCCTAAGAATCTATGAAGAGCTCTGCTAGATCAGACCAAAGCCATATCTAGTCCAGCATTCTCTCCCCACAGTGGCCAGCCGGAGACCTATGAAGTCCACAAGCAGGATATGAGGACAATAGCACATGTGTTTCTTAGCTGATGTTGTTGAGAGGTATACTGCCATTGTATATATACTGGTGGTAATATAGCTACCATGACTAGTAGCCATTGATAACCTTGCCCACCATGAATGTGGCATTCTAATCTTGTTTAATGCCATCCTTAATTCTACTCAACTTTTCAGAGACCAAAAATGAGTTCCAGTGTTTCCATCATGGGCTGACCATATCCCAGTGCTGACCAAACCTATGAAGTGCATTTGTTTATCTGAACATGCACAAGAAACATGTGAGGGAGACTCCATTAGTCATAGCACTTGAAAAAGCATGTATACACTGTGTTTTCAATAGGACTGCAATATTTAATGATTAATCATTTATCTTGATTGATTAAGAAATACACATATTTTGATGGACTAAAAAGCTGCCCTAATTAACTGGGCACATTTTAAAAATGGTATTGGTTTGAATGCAAATAGTTTTGCAATCTGTAGATTCATACGCCATTAAAAGAGGCATTCCATCTTCTGCCTCACATAAGACAAAATACTTCTTGTGCAAACCACGTCTCATCATCTGAAAACAATGCAGGCTTTTGTTGTTTCAGAACTATTGTTTTATCTCATGCAAATTAAAATCAATTAGGGTGCAATCCAATGGAGATACCTTTAAACCTCCGAATTTGGATTACAGGCATCCTGTGCAGGGCAGGAGGAGCGCGGAGGCGATCTTTGCTGATTTTGGCTGACTAGCTGAAGCACTTCAGACGGTGAGGAAAGGAGGCTGGAGTGCCACCAGGATATGTCATATCCTGGTGAGCCCAGTCTCCTCCCTTCCCTGCTTCCCAGAATGCCCCATTTAACCCTTTTGCAGAGTCACACTTATGACCTTGGAGAAGCAGCTGGCATGGTTCTTTCAGTGCCAGCTGCAACAGGGTGGGAGGGTGATTTGAGTGCAGATCCCCAGCTCTGAGGTTGGAGCTCTTTTCCAACCTTGGATCTGTGAATCCAAAGAATCCTATGCCCCCCAGACACTGTCTAGGGGCATAGGATCACTCTGCCCATTGACTAAAATATATATAATTAATGGAATGACAGTTTTTTAATCAGGTAAAAGACAGCCCTCTTTTTGCATTCTTAAGCAATGTGTAAGAGTCATGGGTGACTCACAGTGGAAATGCAGGGACTATCTTTGCTCTTATGGTCCTAAGTGCTACAGCAAGCAGAGTGTGGCTTTTAAGAATGAGTTTCAGAATAGGGTTAGACCCCTCACCATCTCCATTAAACTTTTATATATCAATGGCTCTGGTCTTGACTCTGCTTCTGCAAACTTTTAATAGTGGTGTGACTAAAGAAAGGAGAAAGAGACTTGAACTGTCTAGATTTTAACCCCTTGGAATGGATTTCTGGACCCATATCAGAATTGAATTAGCCAAATCACCCAGGGGTGCCTTGATACGAGTATCAAATGGAGGATTGCCTATCTCAAAACACCGTTCTTAAATTCATGTATCACTTTAAAATAACACAGTGGAATAATTTTATCCCAGCAACCATGTCTATCCTAGCTTGTTTAGGTTTCCTCCTCCAGCAAAACCACAATTTTCCAAATATGGTGCCATTTTTCACAGTCCTGTGGAGTTAATTCCCTGATTTGTTTCTTCTCACTGTCCCCAATAAAGACAATTTCCCCCACTATAATGGTAATGTAAGGCTTTTCACCTATTTGTAAGGACTCACACCTACTACAGTTTTGGGAGGTGTTTTATTTTTTAAAACCATGGAGCAGCCATCCTGAATTCTTTGTGATTTTCTGCACCTTTTCCATCCAAAAGGTCTTTCTCCCACTCACTGAATACAAGATAAGATGCATTCATCTTCCTGATACTTTATCTTCTCTGTTGTACTTTAAATGCATAACTTTCCTACAACGCACAGCATTTTTTTCTTTAATATTTTGGGTCTATGTTAGCCACCAGGTCTTCCAAAAACCTCAAAGTCTCTGCATGGTTCATTATGTCTTTACTAAATTCCCTTGTGGATCTATTAAGATCTTTGTGGGTGGGATTTTCCTTTTGTTCACAAGCCCCCCTTTTTTATGCCTTCACCTGCTTGCGGTCTTGACTCTCCTTTATCAACTTGCCTCCCAACATCTTCAGATTCCAAATGTGCCTTTGTGGCTTCTTTTTTCACAAAGGCATATTCCAAATAATGCTGCGGGCAAACCATGAAAGCTCCTTGCCTTTTCTCAATGCTGCTTTTGGTACAATACATTTCTGAACAGGTGGGGCTCCCTCCTCATGTGGCTTGGTTCAGATTGATGTTTGCTGCTGCCTGTACAGCCTCTAGCCAGCTGCCTTGTCCATTTACAGTTTTCTCTTCATCTAACTCCTCCTCCACAATCTTTTTTTTAAAGTAGGGCAGTCATTGAGATTGTTTGGATTGTAATAATAGAACTCCTTTCTTTGTAACTTGGAATTATATCAGGGGTGGGAAACTTCCATGAGATGCATTGCCCCCTGGAACCCACCAAATGGCCATGCCCCACTCCTGTCACCAAATTTGCCAAGGCGGTGGCAAAAATTGTGACGATTGTGCAGGAAAACAAGGCATGTGGGCAGTTCGCACCTTGCTTCCAAGCAGAATTGTGCTTCCGGGAGGTTACTGGGAGCACGATCCTGCTTGCAAACAAGCTGCACACTCCCCGTGCATCTTGTTTCCCTGCCAAAGCACTGTGGTTTTTGCTGCCACAGTGGCAAATTCAGCAGTGGCAGCAGTGGAACACAGTGGGAGCTGCAAAAATGGCCATGGGGGCAGGGCACCCATGGCCCACAAGCTGTGTGTTGCGCACCCCTGAATTAAATGAACAGATGAGCTAAAAAATAGCTGAACAGTGCTGCATTTGAGTAGGCTCTGGATCCTAGCAGGATGGAATCACAAAAATGTAAATAAGTGACAGAGGGGCTTAATTTTTTTTTGTTCTGTATTTTGGCTTTTGCCTTCATCAGTAACCATATGCAGGTGTTCAGCTCCACAAGCCCTTTCCCCAATGTGTTTGCACGTGCTGGCTTTGTCCTCCCTGTTCCTGACCTTGCCATGTTGAGCAGCAAGGTCTGAAGGGGCCTTCTACTTGTGTTTGCTTGAATACGAGTAGAACCCTCTGCACAATTGGGAACCCTAATAAAGCAAGTAGAAGGCCCCTTCAACATGGGGACAGAGAGTACAGAGACATGTACCCCCGGTGACGGTTCTAAAGAACACTGAGGATCAAGAGGAGCTTCCAGAAGGCAACATTTGCTAAATAACTGCAAGAAAGGTGTTCGTTTGTTTTTAAAAGGTATATAATGTAATTAAAAGCAGAGGTAAACATACAGTAAGTCTTTTCCTCCACATTTAGGCCATGGACTGTTAAGGGGTAAATACATAACTTTTCTTTTACATCTACTATCCAGGCTGCCATGGATTTTCTGTTCTTGTGAGGTAAATTAAAAAATACATTTAAATGGAATTATGTGAACGTATATCTGTTGAGTTCAGACTTTTCAGCCATGAAGCTCACTGTGCTATATTAATCATTGCATTGAGATCCCACATTTCCTTTAAAGAACTCAAGGCAGAATACATCACCTTCTTTCCGAATCCAATATATAATTTCTATGTAAGTATAGAAAGGAATATATTTTTGTAAAGCTAACCTGCTGAATCAGATATGTAGAAAATGGTCATGGCTTATCCCGTATTCGAACCCACTCTATCTATGATACATATGATACTTAGAGTTATCAGACTAGGAGGGGATAATTACAAAATTATTAAATATCCAAACCTAAAGGATGTAGAACTGGAAAAATATTTATTTTACATGTTTGTCCTCACAGAAAGGAGACAGTAAGTATGGCTTGAATAATCCAGTACGCTCTGTGGAGAGAGATAAACTGGCATATGAACAGGGCCGGATTAAGATAGGGGCTATTGGAGCGGCAGCTCCAGGCCCCTCCCAAAAAATAGGCCCACCAATAGGGACGCGCGGCGCCGGGGGGAAATGAGGGTCACCTCGCTCAGAGCAAGGTGACGTCCAGTCGCGCTCACCTGTCCTGCGGGGCGTTGCCGGAGCGAGAGGCGAGCACGCCAAGCGGTTGCCAGCCATTGATTGCCACGCTCACGAGTCACGCTGAGGCTCTGTCTGAGGCTGAGCTGTTAACTGGGCTTCTGCAGCGCAGCCTGCAGAGAGCGGCCCAGACGCCAGACCGGAGAACGAGTCGGAGGTAAGAGATGAGGGCAAGGGAGCGGGGTCCCTAATCATGCCTTCGGCCAAGAGCGGGGGCAACAAGAGAGGGAGAGAGCAGGCGGAGGGAAGGAGAGGCCGCTGCCTTTCCTAGGGAAGCCAGTGTTTGCATCGTCGGTGCGGCTGGGCCTGTTTCATGGATTTATTATGTCTTTAACCCGCCCAATCACAAACGTTTTCTGCGCAGATTAGAAAGCTTGGATGAAAAGGGCTCTCACCCCCACCCCACACGTCAATGGGGCTGCTCAGTAGTAAGGAAGCAGTGTAGGGGACCTCCTTTGCACAGAGCGAGCCCTTTTCATCCCGCCACATCTCTTCTTCCTCCTCTTCCTCCTGACGGGAGCTGCGTCAGCGGCTCTCTCCAAGCCAGCGCTGCTGCAGCAGCTTGGGCTGATCCCATCATGGCAATGGTCTCTCGTTTCAATATGGCTGCTGCTGACTTCACCTAACTGAGTGATCCGTTGCCGTTCTTGGGGGATGGGAGGGTTATTTAAAAAGAAGAAAAAGAGAAATCGTTGCTTTAGTAATTCTCTTGACTCTGTTTCTGTTCATTTAAAAAAAAAACCATTTTCTATAGAAAAATTGAAAAGCTGGGAGGTTCCCCCCACTCCAAAAGAATCCATTCTCTTGTGATGACATGGCAGATATTACAGAAATAATCAGGGCTCCACCTTCTCTCATAACTCCTCAGGATCCAAGAGTTCTATACACATTCTTCCCTAAACCAGGGATGTGAGTCTTCCTCTGCCTATATTTTTCTTCTTCAAATAATTGATTCCCCTCTTAGATGGGGGGGGGGGACCTTAGGGAAATTTTCTCAGTTCTGCAAAATCACAAGAGCAAGTTGTTCCCCTAAGCCAGAAACAAGAGAATTATTACTCTCTGGAGTAGAACTCCATCAACTAGAACTAGAATCCATTAGAATCCATTAGAATCCAATGTTCTATCTATAACGGTTGTATTGAGTTAACAAGCTTATTGTTTACAAAAAAAGAAATATTTTCAATATGTTTCTGTTTTGGCACTTTAATGGTAATTAAAATATTTAATTTGTTTTAATATAAAATTGCGTCTTCATTTTATTTATTTCCATAAAAAGGCCCACCAAAATCCTCAGCACCAGGCCCATAATGGTCTTAATCCGGCCCTGCATATGAAGAAGTCCCAACTTTCCAACAATTTTGTGTTCTGCCATGCATAGCAATAAAGAGGGACCAAAAAAGCAAGGTGAGACCAGGTTAATGAATCAAAGGGAACAGGGAAGAAAGAACTGAACAAAGAAACTTTATCTTCTTAAACTAAGCCTAGAAAATCCCAAAGTTTGGCTGACTTTCACTTAAAACAAACAAAACCCACCTGACTGCATCAGGTTTAAACTTCATTCTCTTAGAGTACTGAATAAATCTCCTGAAGTAAGGACTTTGCCATTTCCCTCTAATACTTCATGTATCTTATCAATATTAGAGCCAGATTAGGATTTAGAGTGCCATGGGTCTTAATTTGTCTGCATAAATATCATACTCTGTATGAAGATGTCAGTGTGTCTTGTTCCTCCAGTCTTTTCCCTGTTGGTTCCATGCTGTCAAGCAAATGTAATGTGAGACACAGTCTGAAACTTAATATACGCACATCCCCTGTGTATTAGGTTGACCATATTTAGATAATTTAATCTTGGTTACATTACTGAGGAAGAAACTAGGGCACAACTAGGCAAACAACCCCCCCCCCAAGCCGAAAAGGTGAAGTTAAGCAGATTCCAAAATCTGATTCCAAAGCTGACCAATGGCAAAAATATAAACAGTGCTCTGCCTGCCAGCGCTGTTTTCATCCATTTTGGGCTATTCTGTCAAATAGCTTTCCCAATAAATTGTCTTGGCATGCATCTAGCTTTGTTTCATTTAACATTTGATGGATAGGATCAATGTGTGTTTATAATTACTTCAGATTTTATTAGAGTGTTATTGACTGGAAAACAAAAGCTTATCTCTTTATGCAGTTGGGAACAAGCAGCTGCCCTCCCTTGAATCTGCCTTCTAGTATAACCCCAGTTTGTAATTTATATCTTGATACAAAGATCCATATAATAATTAGGGATGAGTGGACGTCCCTGATCCCATTTCATCATTATTCCATGGGTTGGCTCTGCCCCATGCTCCATTTCACCTGCCCTCCAATTTAACATGGACAAATTTCTAAAATTAATTTTGGACCATTGTATATGCAGTGTGAAACAGTCACACTGCATGCAACTGCAGTGTGACATCACTACATGTGTCTGATTCAGACATTTTAAACACAGATCTCTCTCTCTCTCTCTCTCTCTCACACACACACACACACACACACACTCACACACACACACAAACACTTTTTAAAAATATTTGTGATCGTTGGTAACCCCCTTGATCATATATCAAGTTAGATCCTTCCATCTTGCACCGAGACGCCACGACTGACTCTGTACACCCAGGTCACCTTTCTCCCTGCATGCCACACAGGCCCTTTTGAAACTAAGGCTAACTTCAGCCGTAATTTGCATTGACCCCCGAGGATATGCTAAACCTTCTGGCCAATGTTGAAATATTACATTACGAAACATTATATTTTTAGTTGCTGTTTTGTTTTGGTTTTGGATTCTGAACCTTCAGGTATATTGCAAAAAAAATAATAATTAATTAATCCACAAAAATGCAGATTCCCTTATTTTATTTTTATTACAAGTCTCATAGGTCAAGGCTTTGTAAAACCTGTAGCATAAAGAGTCATAACAAAATTACTAGCATTGGTAAGTCGGTGTTTCTTTTTATTGAAACTGTTTGCCACCAGTTTATAGGGCAAGCTACAACTGACCTTCCCTTCATTGTAATCAAACCCTGCTGAGACTACCTGAAGCCATGCCAGTTATCCACTGTGGACAGCTTTTATTCCACTCCACAGGACGACAAATCCCTGAAGCAGCTTTAGCACTGGAAACAGCACAGACATATGAAACATGCAAGAATGTAAGTCATGCTTGTATTCATTGAACACGAGGGATGTACAGATTTTAATTTTTTTCAGTGGAAGACCGCCAACCTGGTCTTCTGCGCGGGTTCAATACTAAGGGGGTAGCGAGTCCTGGGGGCGGGCCTTCTCCGAGGTCCCCCAGCGACTATCACCCTTAGCCTAGAACAAAGGGATAACTTATAGCCACAAAAGTATCTTTTATAAAACAAGTTTATTTACAAAATGACCGTCACAAACCCAGACACACGCCAGCAATACAGCTTATCAGTACAGCACAAAGTAGCAAGCAAGAAATCTCAAGGACACCGTGATTTCAGGGCTCTCAGCTAGTTAGTTCAGCTCGGGCTCCAGCAGAGGCCCGGTCAACCGCATGCTGCTAGCTGGGTTCCCGGCGGAGGTCCGGCCTACCCAAGCGGCTAGCTGGGTTCCCGGCGGAGGTCCGGTCTACCCAAGCGGCTAGTGAGTGATTTCAGCTTGGTTGCCCGGGGGTCCGGTCAACCCAAGCGGCCAGTGATTTCAGCTTGGTTTCCCGGGGGTCCGGTCAACCCAAGCGGCCAATGATTTCAGCTTGGTTTCCCGGGGGTCCGGTCAACCCAAGCGGCCAGTGATTTCAGCTTGGTTTCCCGGGGGTCCGGTCAACCCAAGCGGCCAGTGATTTCAGCTAGCTGGAGCACACCGGGTGCTGCTACCCGGGGTTGCCGATCCCTTCGTTCCCTTACCCCAAGCATGGGGCAAGACTGCTGATCAGGTCCAACAACTCAGTTCCCTTGCGCAGGGTGTTTTATACCTTGGGTTTCAGGTAGCCCCTCCCTCTGCAATCAGGTGGGTGGCCAATCAGGTGGGTTGCCACCCTCCTCAGGTGGGCGGCCAATCAGGTGGGTTGCCACCCTCCTCAGGTGGGTGGCCAATCAGGTGGGTTGCCACCCTCCTCAGGTGGGCGGCCAATCAGGTGGGTTGCCCCATTTCTGTGGGGTCCCCTTGAAGCCACCTGCTTAATGGTCCCATCCTGTGGTGTTGAATGGCCCTTTCTTATGGGTGCCGAAATGTCTGCTCTCGCAAGGTATTCAAGTCTTATGTAGATGGGGCTGATATACGAGAGCATTGACGAACCTGGGGATGCTTCCTGCCTTCCCCCCTGGGGTGATTCTATGCAGATGTTGTTTGTCCCTGTTGGTCTCTGTGGAGACTGGCTGTCTCTGCCCCCTGGGTCTCCTTCCCCCCTCCTTGGTGAGTGTGTGTGTGTCAGAAAGGGGTTTTAGGTTGGCTTTCTCCACATTTTCCATCTGCGTTTTGTGGATTGTCAAGCACTTTTATTCCATTGTCCGCTCATTGATGGAATCGGATTTTTTCCCCGAGTTCCTGAACTTGTGTTCATGCACACTTGCACAAATTTGCACTCCCAAAAATGTGCAAATCCCCCAAAATGCATATTTTACATGGTTTAAAAAAAAAAAAATTCATGTTTTTCTATTACTTTTTTGGTCTGTGCTTTTTTCAGTTTTCATATTTTTCTATGACTTAATTTGCGCAATATCCCAGAAAGATTTTTTTTAAAAAATGGACTTCAAGTCTGCAGAATCCGTTCAACTCAGGAAAAACTGGTCTGCTGTGGAATCCGCAGGTCAAATTCGTAGAAATATGAACTCATTTGAATCTGTTGCAGATTTCTCCAACATTTGACCTGCTCTTTATCAGCACTTTTGGAGTAGAAAGGACAAGCAAAGACTTGCTTCCCTGTCAGGGTAACAGGAAATTCCTAGAAATGTTCAGTGTGGTGGGAGGTTTACCATTAAGAAGAAACAGTGGAGGGTGTTAAAGTTCTCTCCCACTTTTTTTTTTTTTTTTACAGAGCTTTGCTGCCATATGAAGTTGCAGGGGACCTGCAGAGAACAGTTTGTTGCTGTTCTTCAGTGCTATAAAATGCCACAACAGGAATGATGCTATATCATGGGAGGGGTACCTCTGGCTTGAGAAACCACCTTCGATTCCTACAGAGGGCAGGGTATGGCCCCAATCCCTGCCCCCCACTGTTTTCTCCAATCTGAGTGTGTGTTGCTGCTATTAAAAAGGTCCATTCCTGAAGAGACACCTGCTGCAGGCAGGGTCTCAAATGATGATCTCAGGGATTAGGTAGGAATATATGAGAAGATGCACTCCTTCAGATACTGTTGTCATGAGGACAGATAAACAATGGATTTACATTAGGTTGACTTCCAAGGTGGTTTCCAGCTTTTAAAAATGGAAGACAGAATGTCAGTCTAAGATCATGTCAAATACACACTCATAGTTCATCACAGCCCTACTTCATCCTCTTCTGCTATCAAATCTTCTATGAAGAATTTCACAATATACATGTTGCTAATGTATACGTTCTTTTTAAGATGCAATCCTGTGCATGTTTAGACAGAAAAAGCCTACAACTCCCAGCATTCTGGGAGGTGCAGGACTTCTTTCTATCTAATCATGCATGAGATTGAACCCTTACTCTCTCTCCTGCTGTGGACATGGCATCCAGCTAGTTCATGATGCTGTCACAAGGTATCCCCATCTTTTGACACACAGCACCAAATTATCAGGGTGGGTAGGCCCATACGACTGCACAAGCACAATTGCTTTCAGTGACATCTAATAGGAAATGAGTTTAAATGTGCCTACTGTAGGTGCACCCTTGAAATTAACAGGACCAAAAGTCTCCAGACCCAAAGCTATGCAAGTTTTACATATTTTTAACTATATTTGCATTTTGTTTTGCTTTTCTACTCCTATTTTTATGAAGTGTATGAACAATCTAATGCAAGCAAGTTACAGACAAGAATGAATATTTATGACTAACATACTTGTTCCTGGAAAATGGTATTTGTAAAACCACTGACGCCATTTTATTGATCTTCATTCTGTTGTCTCCCACTGTGAGTAAAATACAGAGTTTCCTGGCTGCTCAGAAAATACCACCCAATGCTGACACCTTCCTTCTTTTATTAGTTTTCTAATTTTGTGTTTGTGCTATCCAAAAACAATTTGACAGGGAGTTCTTCTCCACTTCCTTGATGTGAGAAAATCTGTAAATAAGCAATTATAGAGCAATCAACTCCTGAAGTCCTTTTTATGAATGTGATGGGAGCCTCTTTTAAAAACTCCTTTCATTTCCCTAAGATTGCACACTCTGCAAGTCAAAAAGCAGTACAGATTTGTTCCTAAAGAGAGATTGAAAAGATTGGAGTTGTTTATTTTAGAAAAGAGATGAGAATGTGATCAAAACTATATCAAATAACGAATGGTGGTGAGAAGACAGATAGGGGACCCACTCCTCGTACCGCAAGAAAAAACGGGAAATGAAGAGAACTGATAAAAAGAAAATTACATTTCCATACACAGTGTGGTGGATTGCGGCAATCACAGTATGAGAGACTAGATATTAGGAAAGATTCAAGGAAGAACTGGACATTTGTGGCAGATCATAGGGATATATATAGCTTAAAGACTGTTTATGAAGCATTATATGCAATATAAAACAGCATTATTCTACGTAAACTACTGCTGTGCCCAAAATTTCTTCCACATCTTTTTTTGACCCTTCTCATTCAATTTGATAGAAAAGCAATGGCTTTTGGAAAGAAATTCTCATGGTATTGATTCAGGGTTTTTGTGCCTACCTTACTTGTGAGGAGCTGAGGAGTGTGAATGAGTGTCCTGTCTTTCATTGTGTAATAATCTCTCTGCACCTGCATTAAAGACAAGGTGTATCCATAACCACCCCTCAGAAATTTTTATTCATTTGGAAGATCCTGGGAAGGTGCTGAACTCTAAAGAATGACAACTAGAGCTGAGCCAAAATCTTGCAGAAGCCATTTTTCTCAGAAATGTCCTGAGGTGTTTCTTTTCCTACCCCACTAGAAATAAGTGGGGAATTGCAGAATTTCTCCAAATCTCCTTCCTCATTTTTCGGTGGGTTTTGCCTTCCCTTTCCCCACCCAATGCCCCGGAATAATGCTAGGTATGGGGTATTGTGGAGAATGCAAAATGTGGGCCAGGCTGCCAATACAGTTGCTGCTGTTGCCGCTGCAAAACAACAACCACCCTTACAAAAAAAGCAAGAAGCTGTGCTACAGCCCCTACCAATGGTGAGCCCTACCTGTGAGAAATTGTTGGAGAATTTGCCCCCTCTCTGGAGAAATTCAGAGACAGTGTCTCCCCAATTTCTCTGTCCACAAATAGGGTGGAGAATTTCAAGAGGTCATTTGCGCACAGCTCTAAAACCACAGAACTATGAGGGTCAAACTATAGATTTCATAGATCATAGAGTTGGAAGGAGCCTGCAAGACCATTGAGTCCAACCCCCTGCTCAATGCAGGAAACTAGAGGAGGGGTCTCCCATCCAAGTAATAACCAGGCCTGACCCTGCATAGCTTTCCACGCTCAGACAAGCTGAGCCAGCGTAAGCCACAGGCCTACATGATGTTAATTACGTAGCTGAGCCTTGTCTTTCTTTTTAGTCTAGAGTAGGTATGCACCAAATGACTGGTGGTTGGGGAAAACGGGCATGGGCATCTGAGGAATCCAGAGTGTTGGATTGGAACCTGATGAGAGCCAGATTTGGCCCCTGGGCCTGAGGTTGCCCACCCCTGCTTTAGCCCTTTTCTCATCAATCCTTCCAGGTAGTGTGATGGTCAATATTCACAATGACAAAATAGTTTTTCTTCATACATTCAAATGAGTTAATGGTACAAGGATATCAGTATATCCCCACGTTGTTCTTAACCATGTATCCTTAAAAAATACAGCCTCTTTCAGCCCGTGCTCTCACTTAATGACCTTGTTGAAACAATTATAGCAACGATTATTTTATCACACCACTGCCATTGGCCTCTATATACAGTAATACCTTCGATTGCAAGTAACTTGGTCTGAGAGCGTTTTGCAAGACAAGCAAAAGAATTTTAAAAAAATTTGACTTGATAAACGAGCAAGGTCTTGCAAGACAAGTAGTCGTAGGGATGGCCCCGCTCACGCCCGCCAGAGACTCGCTTTGATATAAGAGTGTTTTGGATTACAAGCATGGTTCCGGAACAAATTATGCTTGCAATCCAAGATATTACTGTACTTTAAATTGGCCTTTTTGTTAGTCAGTAAATACTTCCCTGCTCCATGGCTAAGATTACCGCACATTCAAGGTTCTTGTAAGGCAAGTTATCTGCTTTTGTTTTTTGTTTTTAGTTTTGCTAATCTTAAATGCAACATTCTTATTTTTTGTCCTTTTATTATTTTTATCAGGCAAGGGATTTTCAATGCAAGGTTTTTCCTGCGGGCATCTAGTATTAGGCACAGTATTGCTTTTTTTATAAAGGTAATTTACTTTATTAATGCAGTGAATATACTGTAATATGTTTATGGTTGTTGCTTTTATAAACTATTAGTATGTTTTACTTTATCATATTGTATTTATTTAGCTATCTTCCACGGACGTTAAGAAATGTTAAGGAACAGTCTGCAATAGTCACACTTACTGATGAAGATTATGAAACGATGACACATTCCGGAGTCACCATTTAATAATTTACAAAACATATTAGAATGTCATTATAATTGTGTGTACATTTAGTATGTTATGGGAGTTTTTGGTATTTAACCAAAATTGGTATTTAACCTTAAGTATCTAATGCACTAGGATACTCCTTGTTATATATGTATAAGTAACAATTTACAAAACAGAGCCAGTGTGGCGTAGTGGTGAGAGTGTTGGACTGGGACTTGGGAGATCCGGGTTCTAATCCCCGCTCTGCCATGAAGCTCACTGGGTGACTTTGGGCCAGTCACTGACTCTCAGCCTAACCTACCTCACAGGGTTGTTGTGAGGATAAAATGGAGAGGAGGAGGATTATGTAAGCCGCCTTGGGTTCCTTGCAGGAAAAAGGTGGGGTATAAATATAATAAATAAATAAATAAATAATATTAGAAGGTCATTGCAATTGTGTGTATATTTAGTCATCATGTATGTTATGTGAGTCTTTGGTATTTAACCAAAATTGGTATTTAACCTCAAGTATCTAATGTACCATATGCTGCTCTTTGTTATATATGTATAATGGAATTCACCTCTGTATATTGCTGATACCACCACATTTAGTGGATCTTGAATTTGGCTAAGTGACTGATATTCATTTACTTTAAGCAATATTAACGCATATATTTTAGTTTGATTAAAGGCTAGTATAAGTTTCAGTGCAGCACTTTGTTACTGTGCATCTATTTTTCCAAGGTCATTTGTGCATAATGGTCAATATTGAGGCAAAGCCTCTAAGGCAGCCTTCCCCAACCTGGTGCCCTCCTGATGTTCTGAACACTCCCAGCTTTCCCGACCACTGGCCATACTGTTTCGAACTGACGGGAGCTGGTGCCCCTCCAGATGTGTTAGACTACAACTCCCATCAGCTCCAAACAGTATGGCCAGTGGTCAGGAAAGCTGGGAGGGAGTCCAACACATCTGGTGCGGCACCATCTTGGGGAAGGCTGTACTAAAGGCTCCCCAGGCTCTCTGTTCTAGATATCTTCCCCAACATGGTGCCTTCCTGATGTTTCGGACTACAATCCGTGGCTCCTTGACTATTGGCCATGCTGCCTGGGCCTGATGGGAGTCGTAGTCCAAAACACCTGGAGGGCACAAGGCTGCCTAGCCTGCAGCAAAGGAATTCAGAATGCAAAGGGCTATGAAGGTATAACCTGGCAGGAGCACAGGAGGCCGGGAAATCTGAACTAGGCAGGCACATGTGAAAGATGAAGCAGATCAGGTGGGAGGACCTTGGGGAGGGCTGGAGCATAAGAGCTCGGAGTGCACAAAGTATACCAAGACTTAGAACCTGCAGCCAATACCAAAAAAAGGGGGGAGGTGTAGAAGTATCAAGCACCAAGGAAAACATTTCCATCAACTATTTGCCCATTAAGAATCCTAGCTAGGATAGGCTTCTTTGAGAATAAACTCAAAGATTCTCAAAGAAGCCTATCCTACCCAGGATCCTAAACTAAATGTTTCCTTAATTCTGATTTTTAGGGCCCAAACAGAAATTACTTTAAATCCGTATCTACCAGCTACTTCTTTTTTTCCTCCCATTTTTACTCTGGAATAGGTGTAGGTCCCTGATCCATATTAGGCCCATAATAGAGGGGAAAGGAAACCCCCCAAGCCCCCCAGTAAGGTCCCAATCCAGATTGCCCCCTGTGCCTACTCTACAGTAAATATGAAAAAAGTTATTGCTGTTAGATTCGGATTTAAAATAAGATCTTTTTTGGCCCATAGTTATCCCTTGAACTCAGTGGGGTTGTTTGCATGACAAAACAAATGACAGGCATGCAGGGCATTTCAAATATGCAACCCCTTCTCGGGGGTTGTCGTGTGGTACAAACCTGCGAGCGTGGGTTATGTGAGGGTTAAAGAACCTTTCACAACGCAACAACCCCCGAGGGGGGGGGGCTGCATATGCAACCTGGTACCCAGAAGCACTACAGCTCATCGAGGGTTAATTAACCCATGATGAGCCATGGTGTGTCATCGGAAACCAGTCTGTATCTTTCAGCATCCACATCCCTAGATAGGGCACTCAAGAGGCGACATGCCAAGCCAGAATGTGTTCATGCCTCACATCTCTAGAAGGAGAGGCTAATGGAAAGCGGAAATGAGGCACTTCCGATAGATTTTAAAAGGCTGTGGCTGAAAGCTTTCCCTTATTAAATAGTTACGTGGTGAGTAAAACTGTCAAATGCTGAGCCATTTTCCTAGTATAACCAAGCAAATGTTCAAAATAAATTAAGCTGTTATTAACATTTCACATCTAAACACTACAGAGGAGAGAATTAAAATTCAAAATGGGTTCATAAATTGTAGCATTGAATAGTGAGGAACACAAAATGCAAATATTAAACAAACAAACAGCAAAAATGTATTAAATAAATAAATAAATAAATAGCGGTAGGAGCTCATTAGTTCCAGCACCATACACAATCCTGAGCATCTTTACTCAGAAGCAAGATCCATTCAGTTCAGTGGAACTTGATCTCTAGTAAGTGTGTTTACAATTACAGCCTAAGGGTTCTAGCACCAGCAGAAGAGGACACTACTCAGCTCACACTGTGGCCAGGATGAGACACTAGCTCTGCTTTGTTGTTGTTTTTTCCTTCCCAACCCTGGTGAAAGGGCTATGATGCATCTCTGGCAAGGGCAGGGAGAAAGCTGTCAAAATGTTGCATTAGCCATCAATGTGATGACGATTTGATTTTAACCTACATACTGTAACCCACAGCAGGCCATCTTTCATCAATCAATGGAAACAAAAGCCATCTCATAAAATACAAATGGTAAAATTTCATTAGGAACCAGTAGTAAAACTACACATAATAAAATCACAGTATGATGAACCGTTAACCAAAACAATGTAATAATAATAATAATTAGGGATTCAACAGAATCATACAGTACAAGGTGTAACAATATGAAAGGAGTATTGGATTTGACCTGAGTGGGTTGTGCTTCCTGTTCTGGGCTGAGGAGAGAGAGGCCACTGCCTGAGAGAGAATATGAAAGAAAACTTAGGTTTGTTTGGAAGACAGAGTCTGTGAGTCTGTGGGGTACGGTACCCCAACTTTGAAACACAAGGAATCTTTTGAACAATCTCCTATGTAGAAAGGTACAAGTGGGGCCTGCAACAAAATGTTGCAGACTGGAATGCTCCTGTTCAGGGTGTCAGCCAGCCAGCCATGCTCTCTTCCAGGATACTCCATTACATTTCTCTTCCTCCCCGGTTAACATTCCCCCACCAAACCATCAACCAGCATTCTGTGTCCACTGAGCATGCATGCACTGTCCTCACTAGGATGTTTTGCACTTTTTCCCTTAATGGGTTTTTCGGGGGGAAGATTTTATGTACTTCTGGAAACCTTGGGGTTTCTCCACGCTTGTAGAAATACCTCTCTCTTGAACATGGATGGTGTCAGTTTGGCTGCGTAGGGATCCGAACTTGGAGAATGAGTTTGCTATTCGTATAGGAGAGGTTTCTGAACATATACAGCAGCAGGAGGGTAGAACCTCAGGCCAGTAGGCCCAGTACAGCCTTCTAGGATTCCCCAGGTGGTCACACACCCTTGCCCTGGCCCTGCCCACTTTCCCCCAGCTGCCAATTGTTTGCTGGCTTCCTGTGTTTTTGCACATGTTCCCCCCACCCCATTCTAAAAGGTTGAACTGCCTCTTTTAAAGCTTAGTTAGTGGCAGGAAGAGCTTCAAGCAAAACTATGCTGGTAGTTTTGGTAGTTTGGCCCTGCCCCCTTTTGCCTTCAGCCGCGCCCACCACGGGAGTGCAGGCCCCAAGAGCTTCTCCAAAATTGAATGTGGTTCTCTGGCTGAACGAGGTTTAATACCTCTGATAAACTGGCTCAAGGTGAGGCAGATTTAATGGTCAGCAAGTTCCAGAGGGTCTGGGCCACCATGGGCCTACTCTGTTCACTCAAGAGATTTAACACTTTGTTAAAAACATGGCAATGGGAGTTTTTGGACTGGGGTTCATAGATTCATAGATAGAGTTGGAAGGGGCCTACAAGGCCATCGAGTCCAACCCCCTGCTCAATGCAGGAAAGTAGAGGAGAGGTCTCCCATCCAAGTAATAACCAGGCCTGACCCTGCTTAGTTTTCCACGCTCAGACAAATTGAACCAGCGTGAGCCACAGTGTTGTCCTGCTGGAATCGCTCCACCACTTGACAGAATTCAGAACTCTAAGCACATGTCTCCCTGCCACAAATTTATGCCAAGATGGCTATAGATTCTGTTGATTTATTTCCCCTTCTTTAAGCATAAATCTTATTTATCTTGTGTTAATTGGCTATGAGGCACTTTCCTGCTGTGTGTGTGTGGTAAATATTTTCAAAACAAAATCTGTTTTGTTGATTTCCAAGAATGGCGGCAAGAGATATTTTAATGAGACAGGACTTGGCTCCAATGATTAAAAACAATATTTAGAATGAGATCAGGAACATAGCATGCATTTGAATTAAAGCACTGGATTAGTACTCTTAAGCGTACACATTGGAATTTAATGATAACCAGGTGGTATCCAATTATTGTTAATCTATGGCATTCTTTTCTGATCGACTATATTCCTGCTGCCAAGTGAATCAGTGTTGTACGGCAAACATAATGAATCTGGATGTTAAAGAGAAATGTAATTAGGCATAATTTCAGAGGCTGTCATTATTATTATTTTTTCATATCTCCGTCTTATTATTTATATTAGAAGACTTTGACCAACACATGTTTAAGATGGGAGTGCTATGACCAAAATAAAGCCATGACCATTAATATGGCAAGTTGCCAGTGCAGAGACCAGCGGCTTGGATTAGATACCGTAATGAGCTATAGGCCACTCATATACTGCAGCATGATGCCACTGCATATGCTAAACAGTCTGAGTTTCAAGAAACTGGGGTGTCTACATTAACAGTCATAGGTCTTCCCACTGTTTAGCAAAGCTCAGGCATGTTCAAGGACGATAAAATTGTGGCATGCCTCAATTGGGCAAGCCATCTGCAGCCCTGGACCAGTATTTTAATTGACAACACTCCCAAGCACCATTCCACTCGAATTAGCAAACTGTTGCTCTGACGTTTGGAGGTCATAGCTGAAGCAGCAATAAGGAGCCAGTCAAATCAGGATCCTTGAGGAGAATAGAAGAACAAAGGTTTTGAGACCCTTTTCTAATTTCCCTCACTAGTGATGAGAAAGAGACCATGAAGGGCAGGAGGCAAGTGAGTATCCTCAGACCGCAGCCTGGGTGTCCAATAAAAGGAATAGTTACTTGTTTTATGAATGAGGGAATAAGAATTCAGAAAGACAGTGAGGCTACAATCCTAAATACCTACTAGGGAGTAAGTCCCATCAAACACAGTAAAACTTACTTCCATATAAACACACATGGATTGGTGTGTGTGTGTGTGTGTGTGTGTGTGCACATGTATTTGTGTGTCTTTCTAAAGGAAAATCTTGCACATATATGCAGAGGGGGCTGTGAGTGTGTGCAAAAATAGTGAGGTGGAGAAACATGAGTGCATGTGCCCCAAGTAGGGATGCTCAAGCATTTCATTTGGTTTTCATTTTTAAGTGAAAACCACTTAAGATTGGACTTCCTGGACTAATATGTTGATCAGATCACAGTTATAATTCAGTTTTTGCACTTTCTTGAATTTTGCAAAATAGTCCTTAATACCAAAATGCGAATTTCAGGTAAAAGTGCGTACAAAATGTGCATTTTAGAATAAAAGGCATACAAAAATGCATTTTTGTGTGTGAAAGAAATATGTTAAAAATAATGTGAATTTTCATGCATTTAAAACAAAAACAAAATCACAGTTTGACGCTGAAATGGGACAGAATGGACTTATGAATGAACATATGTAAAATTTACATAGGCTGGGCTGGAAATGGACTGATCTGCCCATCCCTAGTTCTGAGAGACTTGTACATCCGTGTGTGTGTGTGTGTGTGTGAAGGTTGAAAAGTCCCCTACTCATGCACAGTGATCCAGATCGGAGGGCGGGCCACACTTTCTTTTGAGTAAAAAGCAAATAAAGGGTCAACTATATGCTATGTACCGGTATTTAAGGAATCATGTACTTGGACCCCTATTCACTGCTGTTTCTGAGGATCTTTTTTAATGGGTTGGGGGGAATAAAGGGATCAGCAACAGAGAACCTTCTAAAATATGGGCCTCTCACTTGTAGAGGCCCATACAAGCCTCTACAAGTGAGGCTTGTAGAGGCCTCACTTGTAGAGGCCTCAAAACATTAACTTTTGCTAATGTTATCTAATTCATTTATGGTGCTGAAGAAAGGGCAACAGAAAGATGATATCTTGTAAAACTGACACAGAATAAGCTCTCAGTCCTCTTCGATATACCACTGGTGGCACTTCCCCCCTGAATCTCCAGGTAATATGACTTAAGTTTCCCATATTCTTGACAAAACTGTTTTAACAACCTTTCTTCCGATACCATTCTCGTCTAGATATTTTGACCTTTTCAGCCCCATAATTAGAGCTTTTGGACATGTGGGACAATAACTTAGACATGTGCTTCTTTCTTCATGAGAAAGCCACTTTTCACAGGCTGAGAGCAGACCTCCTTTTTGCAACAGCAAGAGTTATCAATCACTTGTGTGCCTCGCCTGAATATTCCTGGATGATTAAAAAAAAAAGTAGTGCTATTCTTTCACTTGGCGTTCTATAAAACCAAATTATTAATCATGACTCCACCGGCACATGCAAAGTATCTTTCAAGCCTGCTAGTGCTTTGAAAATGAATTCATTCTTTACTGAAGCTACTGTCTTGCTCTGTGGGGGCTGTTTGTCAGTTTCTCCAGAGTGACACTAAATCAAGTTGCAATGCACTGTTACTGTAAATCACAGTCTAATTTACCTGTCACTGTGTTGTGACACTTGGTTAAAAATGTTTTTTAATTGCGACTATAAATTATGCATTAACAATTCCTCATGGCAGCCTTAATATTACATCAGAATATTTTTGTCTGGATGGGGTGGGGTGGAATAGACAGAACAACAGCAAGGACGTCAAGTTGAGATTGGAATTTTAAAGACATATATGATGAGCGTAGCAATGCTCAGCTCTTCCCCATGAACACCTCAAAAAGATCATCAGAGTCTTGGCTGCACCACACAGATCTTAATGGAACGGTAATTCTGTCCAAGATGGAATTGGGCAACCTGCGCGACACTTCAGTCTTTTGATGGATCATGGTGGTCACATTCTCTTGCCAATCTCAAATGCTTGTCTTTTAAGCTCATTGTTAGCTCCGAGAGTTAACTTTTTCCCTTGATTCTCAGACTCTGTTTAGCCAAGATAGGACCAACTCCACTAACTTTTTCAGTGTACACCTTTAATACAAATCCATTTTGAACTCCAAGTTTCCACTTTTCTCAGCAGAGCTTTCTCCCAGTTGATATTTAAAGCAGATCCAGAGAAACTTTCCTTACCTCGCTCAGCAATCATTACCGTATAATGCTTGTCAAAGGAAACTGCAAAGGTGAACTGGATTGTTCAAAAGAGTACGACTGCAACAGAGATTTAGGGTCTGAGTGGATCATTCTTAGGTAATGTATGCATCTGCCAATCATGATTTCTCTAGATATGCTTTAAGCTAACATTTCCATGGCTTTTTATGTGAGATTCTGGACTGTTCAACTTTAAGCATTGAGGACATGTTACAAGATTATCAGGCATTATCCCTGTCCATCTCCCCCATCTGCATTCCACTATTATGTAGGATTTAAGCTATATATAATTTTAACACAGACTTTGCATTTAAAATGCCTTTAAGGGTCTTCCAAAAACCCACAATGAAGGGGCCATATGTACCGTACTTCCCTGGGGAAGGTATTCCAGAGGTGTAGAGCTACCACAGTGAGGGCCCTGTTCTCACCAACCTGACAGCTCTCACCAGTGGACCAGACAGCAGGGCCGCCAATGCCAATGTTAAGGCTCAGGCAGGTACATATGGGTGTAGGCAGACCTTCAGATAGCCTGGTCCCAAGCTATTTAGGGCCTGAAAGGTCAACACTAGCAATTTAAATTGGGCCTGGGAAACAAATAGGTGTCCAATGTAGCTGGCATAGAAAAGGTGTAATGTGATCTGAAGTTCCTACAAGCTACATTCTGTACCAATTGAAGTTTTGAAAACCATCTTTAAGGGAAGCCCCATGCAGAGCACATTACAGCAATCTAGCCCCGATGCAACCAAAGTATTTCTCACTGAGGCAAGATCTGTCTTCTCTAGATAAGTCTGCAGTGAGCAAACCAGCTGAAACGGTTAAAAAAAAAAAGCACTTCTGGTCACCGACACCACCTCCATACATCAAAAGGGGTGTGTGGATCAGGGGAAACGGAACCTTCTCCACTTTACCTTGAAATGATCTGTTGCTTCAGGCACTTTACTCTCCAGCCTGGCCCAAGTTATGGGAAATGAGCTGGGCTAAAATTGCCTAGGCTGCAGAGGGTGGGGAAGCAAGGTAAGGCTCAGCTACCCTCATTCACATGTCTTCTTTGATGTAACAAATTAGACCCCCCCTACCCGTGTGTGTGTGTGTGGGTACACAGTAAAGCACAACAGCAACTGAACCACATTGAAACAAAAATAGAGAAGGCCCAGGCAACAGACTCGGTGCCAGGCTTAGCGCTCTGAGGAGAGAGCTCCAAAGCTGGGTGCCACCACAGAAAAGGCCACATCTCTGCCAGTCACCACCTACTCATCTCTGGTGGGTCCTCAGCCATTAAGGGCTTTATAAGTCAATGCCAGCACCATGAATTGTGCCCACAAAAGGACTGGGCGCTACCATCTTAAAACCGTTCTAATATATTTTATTTTTATTTATTTATTTATTACATTTATACCCCGCCTTTTTTCCTGCAAGGAACTCAAGGCGGCTTACATAATCCTCCTTCTCCTCGCCATTTTATCCTCACAACAACCCTGTGAGGTAGGTTAGGCTGAGAGGCAGTGACTGGCCCAAAGTCACCCAGTGAGTTTCATGGCCAAGAGGGGACTAGAACCCGGATCTCCTGAGTCCCAGTCCAACACTCTCACCACTACACCACACTGGCTCTTACATTTGGCCTCAGTCAGTAATCTAGCTGCTGTATTCTGCAGTTTCTGAACAGCATTTAAAGGCAGCCCCACGTAAAATACATTACAGTTGTCCAAACAAGATATTACCAGAGCATGGATAACCCTGGCCAGCCCAGTCTGAGTCATTGCCTTCTGACATCTGTCAGCTGATTTAAGTAATATGTAAACGGTCATCATCAAATTGCACCCACTGGCATTAACCTTTTCTTTTGAATGCAAGGAGTTATTCTGCTACTTTCATACCAGATTACAGTGTGGGACTCTGATCTCAGGTCACTTACGAAAGCACTGTCATTGTTTAGTGCTCCAACCAATTTAAGGCTCTCTTACATGAAAACTTCTGCCTTATTATAGAGGTATGAATGTTCCTGGGATTGGTCTGGACAGAGGTCTGCTGCTGTTCCTCTTCTTGGCCAGATTTGTCCTAATCCTTTTCCTTCATCATTCTCTGTGGAGGCATAGTCCCAGATCAGATCCATTTCAGATTAGGTCTGAGCCGAATGTTCAAGATGGAATAGTTTTAGTGATAGGCAAACTGACTCCACCATACATCACAATTTGGTAGCTGAGTTTGGATGAAAGTTCTTTGTTATTATGAGATTTCAAAGTATCTTCGAATTTTTGGGCATGTGCATCACCAAAGTGTGTCTTGGGAACATGGTGTGCATAATATGGTGTTCTTTTCCATCCAGTGCATTATGTCATGCATCACAATGCATTCCTTCTCCGACTGGATGTTATTACATGTACTTTGTTTACAATACTAGATCAATATGGAACCACAGCCAGCAGCTGCAGAAGCAAAACAAGCAGAAACAGAAAGGTTTCTGATTTCGGCTATCTAGCAGCAGCACTTCAGTTGGAGAGGGACAGAGGCTGGAGTGCTGCCAGGATACCTCATATCCTGGTGGCTCCAGTATCCTACCCTCCCCCCACACCCCCGGAATGTCCCCTTTACCCCTTCTCCAAGGTCAGTTTTCTGACCTCGGAGAAGCAGCCAGCATGGTTCTTTCTGCAACCTTACAAGGGGGGAGGGGTATCCGACCTTGGATCTGTATCTGACCTTGAATCTGGGAATCTAAAGTATCCTATGCCCCCCTAGATGCTGTCTGGGGCCCATAGGATCGTTCTCCAAATGTTTTTGGTGCAAATGTGGATTTTGCAGGGGTGAAATGTTCCCTAAACAGAGCCGAAGGTCTCCGGTTCAATTCCCAGCTGCTCCAATTAAAAGGTGCAGATAGCAGGGGATGGGAAAGACCTCTGCCTGAAACCACGGAGAGCCACAGCCAATCCGAGAAGACAATACTGGGTTAGATGGACAAAATGTCTGATCTAGCATAAGGCAAATTCTTATGTTCATTATGCCAGAACCTCTCCACAATGCTTACCTCTTGCACACCTGTTTGAGAGCCTGACTGGCTGCTGCGCTGGTGCTGTTCCCCCGCCCTCTGCAAAACTGGCACCAATGGAGGTTTCCTTGAAGTGCAAATAGCAGCTTCAGAGGGGGGATATTTGTCAGGACCATGGCAAGAGTAGAAATAATTGAACTCCCTCCCCTTACCCCAATCCCGAGGCTACTCACGCTTTGCTGCAGCTGCTAGTTACATCCCAAAAAACATACACCATAATTGCATCCATGAGATTAGTGTCACTGTAATAGCTCGAGAAGGAGGGGTACGTCACCCCCCTCCATTATCCATAGCTTCCATAATCAAAAGGAGAATACATTTATTTTGAGCGAGTCCTTTCTCACTCAAAACAAACAGGCTTGTAGCTATTAAAGTTAAACACCACATCAGTCAACAAAGGGACTTGTGGCACTCTGGTAGTTTCCCTCCAACTTTCCTTTCTTCTTTGCCCTTCTCTGCTTCTGCTTGTTAGCTTTCCTTCACTCCTTGTATTCCTCTGCTGGCCCTCCTTCTTCCTGCTTGTTCTCCCCTGCTGTTTTAAAGCCTCTTCCACAATAGCCTTGCTTTGGCCTAATAAAAACATTGCTCATCAGCTGTTCTGAATTACAAGCTGCGGCTTGGACAGAGGTGGCTCCATTGCGGCCAACAGTCCAGAAGCAGCTTGTCTTTGGAGCTGCCTGAGGTCCGAGCCCCTCCACGCCTCTCTCACAGGTGACAGTCACGTCTTATTTGGCCCTGTCACTGGAGGGGATAAGATTACTGCCATCACTGGGACAAGGCTGTTTTTCATTAGAGGTAGAACTGGTTGCTGACGTGGGGCTTCTGTCGGGTGTGTGTGTGTGTGTGTGTGTGTGTGTGAGAGAGAGAGAGAGAGAGAATAAGGTTCCCCCTTTCAGCCCCTCCCCACAAAGGATCAGTTAAAAGGGGGACACAGTTTGCAGAGGTGAAGTTGAATTAGCTCCCTGCCCTCCCCACTAGTTCAGCTCAGGCCTTTTTCAGCCTCTAGTGGCTCTGCAGTATGATCCCCAAATTGGTCCTTTCTGCCAGACCCCTAGAAATCAGGAAAACATCTGGAATTCAGCAGCCAGCATCTCTGACATAAAGTGTGTAATCCTATGTCAATTGAAAGCAATGTGATGTATGGTATTGACTCTAAAAGGTATCAGCATATCTCCATCTATGTGAAAAATGACTCGTTGAAAGAGGCAAAACTAAATAAATAAAAGTAATACAGATCTTTCCTCATGATGAAAGATTCAAATAATAATATGATTCTATATATATTTTTATTCCTCTGGCAGCCAAAACATGTGTCTTAGAGATTCTTGTCCATGCTATAAAGAAGTACAAGTGTGCACTTTAAAAAAAAAAAAAAAAATTCAGTGCCAGAAAAGCTGCCGAGAAAGAAAGAAAGATTTTGTTTTAAAACCTCTGTGTCAAAGGGAGGATCAGTTACATCTGTATGTATGACACACACCTGACACCTCCAATAGAGTCATTTGCAACAATATTTCATTGTGTTGGCTAACTGTATATTATCACTTGAATGAGACTTAATTCAAAGGCTTAAAGTCTCACAAAACCAGTAATTCAGCTTAAGGTGACTTTGAGGCTGAAACCTGCATGGACAGAACCAGATAAAGCCCATTCTAAGATATGGATCGCTACATCTCCTGCAGCCCCTACCAAAGTTTCAGACAGAATTTTGAAAAGAGGGTGGGGGGCTTGCTATGTAAATTTATTTATTTATTTATTATATTTATACCCCGCCTTTTTTCCTGCATTGAACTCAAGGCGGCTTACATTATCCGCCTCCTCCTCTCCATTTAATCCTCACAACAACCCTGTGAGGTAGGTTAGGCTGAGAGTCAGAGACTGGCCCAAAGTCATCCAGTGAGTTTCATGGCTGAGTGGGGAATAGAACTCGGATCTCCTGAATCCCAGTCCAACACCCTCACCACTACGCCACACTGTAAAACATTACATTCCCTATCCCTACTGACATTTCCCACAAGTCAGTGTGGAAGTCCCTGAGCAAGTATCTCTTGGACTAGCCTACCTCACAGGATCTTTAGCTCTCCTAAATCTTTGGTTTCCATTCTTTTGGGAAGAATGCAAGCCAAGGAATTATAGGACTGAAAAATTCAGGTGGTTATCTTGAACTAATTACACACGCGCGCGTGCCATGTATGTAGTTTTTCCACTAAAGCCTGAGCACAGAATTTGAAGACTTGCAGCTATTCTACTGTTTCCAAATTGTGTGACCAAACTGTAGTGATTGGACAAATAATAGATAATCCATAGACAACTAGGAACAAGCAGAGAAATACCTGAAACAGTTTCTGATCTGATATGTCAGTGTCCCTCCCCAATGGACTTTAACTGGAAATCAGTCATACCCTGATTGGAAGCTAGAGCCGTCAGTCACCCCCTCCTCTGCTTCCCCCCCTCCCTGGCATTTTCCATTTATGGAGAGGTTGCAGAGCTTGGGGGAGATATAAAAACTTATCAAATTTATTTATTTATTTATTTATTACATTTGTTAATCGTCCATCTGGCCGGTCACCCTGGCTTCTAAAAGTAAAACACACTCTCCCAGGCAAGTCTGAATCCTCGAGACCAGCCCACTTCACTTCAGACTGCTTCAGACCCAATTTACTAGATTCTGAGGCAGTCTGAAATGTCAGAATCAAAGAATCTTTGCCTCAGATTTGTGCCTTATCTGAGGCAGTTGCATATCCCTAGTACTGGGGGCCCTCCAGGAGTGCTAGGGCCTCAGCAGTGGCCCAGGAATGCCAACCCAGGACTAATAACCAGGACCAGAAGGTCTGAACACATAACACCAGTTCTGGCCTGCTTGCATTGGCTGCCAATATGCTTCCGAGCCCAATTCAAGGTGCTGGTTTTAACCTATAAAGCCCTACATGGCTTGGGACCACAATAAATGAGACAGAATGCCTCTCCCAACCGCAATCTACCCGCACATTACGGTCAACATCTGGGGCTTTCCTCCAACTGCCACCTCCAAGGGAGGCTTGGTTGTTGGCAACAAGGAGGAGGGCCTTCTCAGTGGTGCCCCCCCCATTATGGAATAAGCTCCCCACTGAGACCGACCTGGCACCAACTCTACTATCCTTTCAGCACCAGGTTAAGACTGCCCTCTATGCCAAGTCATTTAACATTTAACAGCTAAAAGTAGCACATGGGGGGCCAGGGGTTATGTCAGCTGCAAGCTTAGTTTATTAACTTGTTTCAGTTATCTGACAATTTAATTCAGCTTTTAAATTTGGTTTTTAAACTTTTGTAATGAAATTTTTATGATTTTAGTGTTTCTGTATTTTATAATGTATTTTATTGTTTTTATGAATTGTTGTAAACTGCCCAGTGAGCTTTGGCTATGGGGCGGTATAGAAATAAAATAAGCAACCACCACCCCTGAATGCAGCCCTGTGAATATTCTGTGACACTGAAGCAACCCAGCCAGTGACTGCAGGGGTTTGCCAACTATAACTATTGTTTAAGCTATGATATAGTTGAGATGGCACTAGGCCATAGTTCCTGTCTTCAAGACTGTCAATACATTTAAATAATGGATTTCAAAACTTTTTGGATTGACCATCCTTTAAGGCAGCAGTGCAGAACCTGAGACCCAGGGGCCACATCCAGCCTTCAAGGGTTGCCCAGATGGCCAAGCACCCTTCCCTAGCCCCACCCCTTTCCCCCAACCACCAACTGTTGGGTAGTTTCCCAGCTTTTGTGCAGCCCCCCCCCGCATTCTGAGAGATTGAAATGCCTCTCCTAAGGCTAAGTTAGTGCCAGTAAGAGCTTTAGGTTAGTCTCTCCCAGCTGTGCCCATCAGGGTCCTTGGTTCAGCATCAAGGCAGACTTTAGGACTGTGGAGTGGGGGTTGCTGTGGTCTATAGGAATTCCATCTCCCTCTGCAGGCTCCCTGTCTATCTGACTACTGGTCTGGAATGTTTGCTCCTTGTGTTGGGTCAGTGGGCCAGATTGGGGATTCTGTTGGTTCACCACCCAACCCGCTTCTCAACAGACTCCCTATCTGAGCTGACGGAGGTAGTCTCAGGTGTGCTGTTGAGGTCCCCCAGACTGTTGTTTCTGGGGGATGTCAACAGTCATGCCAAAGGCACATGTCAGGGCTGCTCAGGATTTCATGGTCTCCATGACAACCATAGGACTGTCTCAACACATCATCAGCCCAACACATGTAGCATACTCTAGATTTGAATTTTTTTCAGCTATGCATGGAGATGGTGCTCTGAAGGTGGGGGACTTTAGATCGGTCCCTTTGTCATGGTCAGATCATGGCATGCTGAAGTTAGACTTATGACCGCTTTCCCCCTCTGCAAGGGTGGGGACCTATTAAGATGGTTTGCCCGCAGAGGTTAATGGATCCAAATGGTTTCCAGAGGGCGAGGGGGGTTCAGACTGATATGGCTTCCACTCCTGTCAAAACCTTGGTCGATCCGTGGAACACAGAAATGGTTGACATGATCCCTCCTGAGTGCCCTCTCTGAAGTAGAACTATGGTATACTCCAGAGCTGAAAGCAATGAAGCAAAATAGGAGATGGCTTGAGTGTAGATGGATAAAAACTCCTAGTGGCGGGAATTGAATACTGGTATGTGCCTATGATCATGTATATTCAGGGGCAGTGAGGGCAACAAAGAAACAATATCTTGCTGCTTCTATTAAATCTTCTATGTGCCACTCAGCAGAGCTTTTCAGGGTCATCTGGGGTTTATTACATGCGGGCCCTAGGGAAACTGTGGATCTGTCAGAGGCCAGCTATAATACACTTGCTAGGCACTCCTCTTGCCTCTGCCGGGACTTAGACTCCAGTGTTACAGGAGTTAAATCTGGTGAGGTATCCAGAACACAGCCTGGTCCTGCTTTCTTGGATGAATTTAGTTGGTACAGCTTGAGGGTGTTGACAAGGTGTTTGGACAGGTTCATGCAACCACTTCAGTAATGGATCCTTGCACCTCCTGGCTGATTAAAACTGGCAGGGAGGGAACAGCTGGCTGAGCCAGGGAGGTGATCAATGCCTCCTTGTGAGAGGGAGTGGTCCCATGCCATCTGAAAGAGGTGGTGTGAGACCACTCCTGAAGAAACCTTCCTTGGACCTGGTAATTTTTTAATAACTTTAGGCAAGTGGCAAATGTTCCTTTCCTGGGCAAAGTCCTTGAGTAGGTGGTTGCCAACCAGCTCCAGATGCTCTTGGATGAGACAGATTATTAGGATCCATTTCAGTTGGGGTTCAAGCTGGGATTTGGTACAGAAACAGCCTTGGTCACCCTGTATGATGACCTATGTCAGGAGAGAGACAGGGGGAGTGTGACCTTGTTGATTCTCCTTGATCTCTCAGCAGCTTTCAAAACCATCGACCATGGTATCCTTCTCTTATCATTGCCTGAGCTGGGAGTGGGAGGCACTGCATTGCAGTGGTTTCGCTCCTACTTGACTGGTCAACTCCAGAAGGTGGTGCTTGGGGAATATTGCTCAGCCCTATAGATTCTCCAGTATGGGGTTCCACAGGGGGTTGCTTTGTCCCCCATGCTATTTAACATCTACATGAACCTACTTAGTGGGATCATCTGGCATTTTGGAGTGTATTGTCATCAATATGCTGATGACACAGAGCTCTGTTTCTCCTTTTCATCTTCACCAGACGAAGCTGTGGATGTGCCAAATAGGTGCCTGGCTGTGACAACGGACTGGATGATGGCTAATAAACTTAACCTCAATCCAGACAAGACTGAGATGCTGTTACTGGGTGGTTTTTCTGACCAGATGGAGGGTGCTCAATCTGTTCTGGATGGGGTTGCACTGCCCCTGAAGGAACAGGTTCATAGCTTGGGGGTCCTGGAGCCATCTTTGTCACTTGAGGCTCAGGTGGCCTCAGTGACATGGAGTGCCTTCTATCAACTTCAGTTTGTGGCCAGCTAGGCCCCTATCTGGACAGGGAAAACCTGGCTTCAGTCACCTATGCTCTGGTAACCTCCAAGATAGATTACTGAAATATGGTCTACATAGGGTTGCCCTTGAATACTGTTTAGAAGCTGCAGTTTGTGCAAAATGTGGCAGCCAGATTGATAACAGGGACAAGAAGGTCAAAACATATAGCACTGATTCTGGCCTGTTGCACTGGCTGCCTGCATGTTTCCAAGCCCAATTCAAGGCGCTGGTTTTGACCTATAAAACATTACATGGCTTGGGACCACAATACCTAACGGAATGCCTCTCCCGGCTTGAACCTACCCATACCCTATGCTCATCGTCTAAGGCCCTCCCCTCCAGGTGCCTCCTCTGAGGGAGGCTCAGAAGGTTGCAACAAGGGAGAGGGCCTTCTCTCTATGGAATGAACTCCCCAGTAAGGCCTACCTGGCACCAACACTGTTATCTTTTCAGTGCCAGATTAAGACCTTCCTCTACTCCCAGGCATTTGGCAGCATATAAGGTTTTTAATTAGGTCATGGGATATTGTTTCAATATGTGTGTGTATGTGTGTCTGCTGTCTGTTTATATGTTGATAGGTAAACTGTTTTTATATTATGCACAGTATTTTATTTTTTTAAAAGGTTTTTAATCTTTGTAAACCACCCAGAGAGCTTTGGCTATTGGGTGGTATAGAAATGTAATAAATGAAATGAAACTTAAATAAACTGGTACCTTTGGTCCTGCCCCTTTGGCCCCACCTCTTTTGCCTCTGGCCCCACCCACCACTGGAGTGTGGTCTCCAAGAGCTTCTCCAAAATGAAGTTCGGCGCTTGGGCTGAAAGAGGTTCAACACCCCTGTTTTAAGGGATTAATCTGTCATGTGAGCTCTTTTTTGTGCCCAAACTACACACACAGCATCCCAGAGTGCTTTCTGTCTTTCCTTCTGTATATGTTAGAAATGTAACGTAACACCATCTCCTATTTTCAGCCATGTTCCAGTTCTACATCCTTTCACCTCTGGGTTAGCAACTGAGGCCCCTGCAGGCTATGCAGCACCCCTCACTCAGCTGGTAGTTCTAGGATTGCTGGGGAACTACTTCCATTCTATCAGTACTTCCCCATCCCTCATTGGCCAAGATGCCATCAGAACATCTCAGTGCCAAAGAAAACAGTAATATGATCCCATTGTTTCGGGCAGCAGGAAAGCTTGTTAATATATAGGAGAAATTGTTTGCGGGGAACAGGCAGAATACAGATATACAGCATAATCCTACACATGTCTGCCCAATGGGGCTTACTTCCAGGTAAATAGGTATAAAATCTCAGCCCTAATCAGAGGAATAACCAGTATACATAAAGGTGTACTTTATGCTTTCCTCTGCTGTTATCATTTGTAAGCTTACAGTGGAAGACCGACAACCTGGTCTTCTGCGTGGGTTCAATGCTAAGGGGGTAGCGAGTCCTGGGGCGGCCTTCTCCGAGATCCCCAGCGACTATCACCCTTAGCCCAGAACAAAGGGATAACTTATAGCCACAGAAGTATCTTTTAGAAAACAAGTTTATTTACAACATTACCTTCACAAACCCAGACACACGCCAGCAATACAGCTTATCAGTACGGTACAAAGTAGCAAGCAAGAAGTCTCAAGGACACCGTGATTTCAGGGCTCTCAGCTAGTTAGTTCAGCTCAGGTCCCGGCAGAGGCCCGGTCAACCGCACGCTGCTAGCTGGGTTCCCGGCGGAGGCCCGGTCTACCCAAGCGGCTAGCTGGGTTCCTGGCGGAGGCCCGGTCTACCCAAGCGGCTAGCTGGGTTCCTGGCGGAGGCCCGGTCAACCCAAGCGACCAGTGATTTCAGCTTGGTTTCCTGGGGGTCCGGTCAACCCAAGCGACCAATGATTTCAGCTAGCTGGAGCGTGCCGAGTGTGGCTACCCGGGGTTGCCGATCCTTCGTTCCCTTACCCCAGGCATGGGGCAAGATTGCTGATCAGGTCCAACAACCCAGTTCCCTTGCGCAGGGTGTTTTATACCTTGGTGTTTCAGGTAGCCCCTCCCTCCGTGATCAGGTGGGTTGACACCCTCCCTGAGGAGCGGCCTTTTGGGTCAGGTGGGGTGACGCCCTCCGCCCGTGGGGTGGGGTCCCTTTGAAGCCACTTGCTTAATGGTCCCATCCTATGGTGTTGAGTGGCCATTTCTTAGGGGTGCCGAAGTGTCTGCTCTGGAGAGGTATTCAAGTCTTATGTAGATGGGGCTGATATACGAGAGCATTGACAAACCTGGGGATGCTTCCTGCCTTCCCCCCTGGGGTGATTCTATGCAGATGTTGTTTGTCCCCTTTTGCATCTGTGGAGACTGGCTGTCTCCCCCCCCCCCCGGGTCTCCTTCCCCCCTCCTTGGTGAGTGTGTGTGTGTCAGGCAGGGGGCTTAGGTTGGCTTTCTCCACATCTCCCCCCCGGGGAAAAGATGGCATTGGGGTCCCACACCCCAATTTCCCATCGACTTGCCCATCACCTGAGAAAGCCCGGGAGAGTGCATCAGCCAAGACATTGTCCTTACCCTTGATGTGCTCAATTTCGAAGTCAAAGTCTTGCAACGCCAGACTCCACCATAGGAGTTTTTGGTTGTTTCCCTTGACTCTATCTAACCAGCACAGGGGGGAATGGTCGGTCTGCAGGCGAAACCGTCTCCCCCAGAGGTAGGGGCCAACTTGGTGATGGCCCACACCACGGCCAGGCACTCCTTCTCAAGGGTGGCAAGACTACGTTCTCTGGGCAGGAGTTTCTTGCTCAGGTAGGCAACGGGGCGCAGCCCTTCTCCTACCTTCTCCTGTAATAGCACCGCCCCCATCCCGGCCTCAGAGGCATCTGTCTGTAGAACGAAGGGGGATTCGAAGTCTGGGGCTTGCAGAATGGGAGCTGCCGTGAGGCAGGCTTTTAACCCGTCGAAAGCGGTCTGGCAAGCCACGGTCCACTGGACCCTGTTCGGTTGGCGCTTTTTACAAAGATCAGTCAGAGGGGCTGCTAGCTGACTGAAGTGTGGCACAAACTTCCGATAGTACCCTGCAAATCCCAGAAAAGCCTGCACCTGTTTTTTGGTTGCGGGTTGGGGCCATTTCTGAACCGACTCTACCTTAGCTTCCATGGGTTTGATGCTCCCCCCTCTGACCCGATGTCCAAGGTACTCAACCTCCCCTAGCCCCACCTGGCACTTCTTTGCTTTCACTGTCAACCCAGCGTCCCGGATCCACTGGAAAACCTGCCGGACATGCTGCAGATGCTGTTCCCAAGTGGAGCTAAAGATAGCTATGTCGTCCAGATAGGTACAGGCAAATTCTCCCAACCCGTTCAGCATTCCATTCACCAGCCTCTGAAAGGTTGCCGGACCGTTCCGGACTCCGAAGGGAAGAGTGGTGAACTGGAATAAACCCAGGTGTGTGACAAAGGCAGACTTGAGGGCAGCATCCGCGTCCAGCGGGGCTTGCCAGTAGCCCTTGGTGAGGTCTAGGGTGGTAATGTACTTGGCCCTCCCTAGCTTCTCCAGCAAGGCATCCATGTTGGGGATGGGGTAGGGGTCAGGGACAGTCACCTTATTGATTTTCCGATAGTCCACACAGAACCGCACCCCCCCCCCATCCTTTTTGGCCACCAGGACAATCGGGGAGGACCATGGGCTAGAACTAGGAACGATCACCCCTAGGTCTAACATGGCTTTGACTTCGTCCGCAATGACCTGAGCGTGGGGCCCCACCGCCCGGTATGGCAGAGATTGCAGAGGGGGGCTATCACCCGTTTGAATGGTGTGCTGGATGAGTGGGGTCCGCCCGGGGCGGTCTGAGAACATGGTCTCAAATTCATCCAGCACCTGCTTCATTTGCTCCCGCTGAGCCTCGGACAGGGCGGGTGACAGTGAAATTTCTTCCATCCCCCCACCATCCCCCCATTCTCCCAACAGATCCCCATCAGCGAAATCCTTATCATTATGTTCCTTCACACAGCCCACTCCCGCACCCCGGTCCGCATACAATTTCAACATATTCACATGAAACACTTTACATTTTTCAGGAGTCCCGGCAAAGAGTATTTTGTAGTTGACTGGTCCAAGTTTCTCAACTACAGTCCCCGGACCCTCCCACTTCAGACACAGCTTATCCGTTTTGAGGGTACGCAGAACCAACACTTTATCACCCACCTCAAATGTCCGGGCTACTGCGGTTTTATCATATAGCTCCTTTTGCCGCTGCTGGGCTGCCTTCAGATGCTGTTGGGCGGCTTCTCGAACGCTGTGGAGGGTGTCCCGTAGCCGCCGCAGAAAAGTGTGAACCGGCACGGGCGAACTGCCGGCAGCCCCCTCCCACTCCTCCCGCAACAAAGCCAAGGGCCCCCGTAGTTCTCTGCCAAACATCAGTTCATTCGGGGAAAACCCGAGGCTTTCCTGCGGAGCATCTCGGTAGGCAAAGAGGAGGTAGGGTAGGGCTTGGTCCCAAGTTCCTGGGTGACGGCTAGCGTATGCCCGGATCATTTCCCCCAAAGTCTGGTTGAAGTGTTCAACCAGTCCGTTGGTCTCATGGTGGTAAGGCACCGAAGTTACATGGTCAACCCCCCCCCCCCGGGTCCCACATTTTCTGGAACACTTTAGACATGAACCCGGTGCCGCAGTCCGACACGACCGTGCGGGGCATTCCTAAGCGGGCAAAGAGAGAGAGCAGCGTCTTAGCCAGGCTGGCTGCAGAGATGGAGGCTAGCGCAAAAGCCTCCGCGTAGTGGGTGGCAAAGTCCGCTACCGTCAGTACAAACTTCTTCCCCGTCTTGGTGGGCGGGTTCAGGGGACCCACTATGTCCATAGCAATCCGTTCAAAAGGGATCCCCACCACCGGAAAAGGCTGAAGGGGAGCTCTTGGGTGATCGCGATTGTGTCCCACCCGCTGGCACACATCGCAGGACCGACAGTAAGCTTTAATGTTGGAGGCGATCATGGGTCAGTAGAACCCCTCTGTGATTCGAGCTTGGGACTTCTGCCCCAGGTGTCCTCCCCATGCCACGTCGTGGGCGAGGTGCAGCACGGCGCGGCGGTACCGTCGGGGAACCACCAGTTGCCTTTGCTTGCGCTCCGGTGCCACTTCCCCCTTTGGCTCGAACTCCTGGTACAAAGTTCCATTGTCCCAGACAAATCTTTCGGTGGCAAGGGATACCCCGGGGTCTTGGTTGGCCAGATCGTGACACTCCTGCAAGGAAGGGTCCAGCCGCTGGGCTTCCTTGAATTGGGCTTGAGTTCCAAAGTCTTTAGCCATCTGGGCAAACCCTTCGTTCTTCGGGGGCTCCGCTATGGCCTGGTTCTCCCCGGAGTGCCTCGCAGGGGATGGGGTCACCCCGGGTGGTGGAGGGGGCACGGGCTTAGGCTTTGGGACCGGTGCGGTTACGGGCGGCCCCCCCTCGCCTTGCCTGTCCCCGGGTGACGACCCCCATCTTAACTTTGGCCACCCGGAACGCGAGGTCGTTCCCGATGATGATGCCCCACTCCTTTTGGCGATGGATGATTACGTCCATCTCTCCTTCCCACCCCTGGTACTTGATCCGGACCCGGGCGATGGGGACGGTGATGTCGGGGGAGTTATAGGGTTTGCTCGTACATGTACGTCCTGACAAGAGTTGGGACCTTTCTACGCGGTCCCGGGGCAGAGCCATTACATCTGCCCCAGTGTCCCTATACCCCACCCGGGGAACATTATTGATATAGATGGACTCACAGAATTGCTTGCGGCTCCATCTCAGCTGGTCCGGGGAGGCGATGCGATACAGCGATGCACGGGGTCCAGGGTCCGGGACAGTAGAGACCCCACTCTTAGAGATCCTCCTCGGCGCCGCGATCCTCGGGGATGCTTGCATGGAGGGAGAGGACCGACCGTCGCTCGTCGTCGCTGTCGTCGTCCTGAGCGGCTGCAGCACCCGCGACGCGTCCTACTTTCCCCGGCGAGGGACGGGCATCCCGGTCCTTGGGCTGGAGCTTGGGGCAACCCCGCCGCAGGTGTCCTATCTCGTTACAGTGGAAGCACGCCCCAGACCGAGGGTTTTGGTTCCCCTTGGTCCGAGGGGCCTGCTCGCGCCGTCGGGGCAGGCTCTTCTCCGGCTCCAGTTTCTTCTCAGCCACGGCCGCGGAACTTCCCTTGGTGGATGGGGCCGTCCGGTATAGCCCCATCTCGTCGGCCATGATCCCCGCTGCCTCACAGGTACGGGGCTTCTGATCCCTCACGACAGCGGCCAGCTCCTTCGGGAGGGTGGTGAAGAACTGCTCCATGGCGATCAGCTCGACGACTTCCTACAGAGTGGAGGCCCGGGAAGCCTCCACCCAGGACTCACAGACGTGCATCACCTGGGCTGCCCATGCCACATGGGTGGTCCCAGGGGAAGGTCTACCCTCTCGAAATCTCCGCCGGCAATGTTTGGCGGTGAGGGCGAAGTGTTGCCTGGCCGCTGCCTTGAACGCCTCGTAGCTCGCCGGGGTCTTCCGCAGATGAGCCCCGAGGAGGTCGGCCAGGTCCCCACTGACCTGGGTTCGCAGGGCGGACAACCGCAAGTTGTTGGGGACCCGCTGCTCCTGGCACGCCGTTTCGAAAATGGAGAAGAACATCAGGACATCCTGCCCTGGCTTGTAGTAGGGAAATGTCTTGCGGTCCCACGACAGAGGGGAAGGAGCGGCGGGGACAGTCAGGGGAGTTTTCCCCGCCTCGAGCTGCAGCTTGGCCAACTCCATCTGCATCCGGATCATTTCACGTTCGTGGGCCATCCTCTCCCGCTCGTGGGCCATCCATTCCGAGGGAAGCTCGAGGGGCTCCAGGGGCTCCAGAGGCTCCAGAGGAGCGGGGTCCTCGGTCACCACATCCTCTCTCCCATCTGTCGGAGCTGGGATAGGGCGGCTCCTGGGTCGGGTACCCTGGGCCAGACTCGCCAGCAGCTCCCTCTGCCGGATCAGCGCCGCCAACCCCGGGGTGATGGGGGTTGCGGGCAGGGGTCGCCGTGGCTCGGCTCCCCCAGTCGCTCTGTCAGGCTCTGGGTCGCCCATGGTGATCCTTAGGCTCTTGCTACTTTGGGTCTGGGAGATATTCTGGGCTAATAAGTTATCCCACCTCTGCCACCAAGTGGGAGACCGACAACCTGGTCTTCTGCGTGGGTTCAATGCTAAGGAGGTAGCGAGTCCTGGGGCGGCCTTCTCCGAGATCCCCAGAGACTATCACCCTTAGCCCAGAACATAACTTATAGCCACAGAAGTATCTTTTAGAAAACAAGTTTATTTACAACATTACCTTCACAAACCCAGACTCACGCCAGCAATACAGCTTATCAGTACGGTACAAAGTAGCAAGCAAGAAGTCTCAACGACACCGTGATTTCAGGGCTCTCAGCTAGTTAGTTCAGCTCGGGTTCCGGCGGAGGCCCGGTCAACCGCACGCTGCTAGCTGGGTTCCCGGCGGAGGCCCGGTCTACCCAAGCGGCTAGCTGGGTTCCCGGCGGAGGCCCGGTCTACCCAAGCGGCTAGCTGGGTTCCCGGCGGAGAGCCCGGTCAACCCAAGCGACCAGTGATTTCAGCTTGGTTTCCTGGGGGTCCGGTCAACCCAAGCGACCAGTGATTTCAGCTAGCTGGAGCGTGCCGGGTGTGGCTACCCGGGGTTGCCGATCCTTCGTTCCCTTACCCCAGGCATGGGGCAAGATTGCTGATCAGGTCCAACAACCCAGTTCCCTTGCGCAGGGTGTTTTATACCTTGGTGTTTCAGGTAGCCCCTCCCTCCGTGATCAGGTGGGTTGACACCCTCCCTGAGGAGCGGCCTTTTGGGTCAGGTGGGGTGACGCCCTCCGCCCATGGGGTGGGGTCCCTTTGAAGCCACTTGCTTAACACATCCTATGGTGTTGAGTGGCCATTTCTTAGGGGTGCCGAAGTGTCTGCTCTGGAGAGGTATTCAAGTCTTATGTAGATGGGGCTGATATGCAAGAGCATTGACAAACCTGGGGATGCTTCCTGCCTTCCCCCCTGGGGTGATTCTATGCAGATGTTGTTTGTCCCCTTTTGCATCTGTGGAGACTGGCTGTCTCCCCCCCCTGGGACTCCTTCCCCCCTCCTTGGTGAGTGTGTGTGTGTCAGGCAGGGGGCTTAGGTTGGCTTTCTCCACACTTACGCTGATGTAGTTTGCTTCCTCTTTGGTCGTACCCCTGAAAATGAAAGGGAAATCAGGTGGTGGTTTGCAGCAATACAGTGTGCCAACGGAACAAATGAATTAGCGTGGTCTCCAAAACTTCAAACAGCTTTGAAGGGGCCAAGAGAAGAAGTATTCTCCTTTTGTATTAAAACTGAAAACAGACACAGAGGAACAGGCATAGGTAGAACAAAGAACCGTCTTGCTGACTCATATTTGTTCCAAGGGAAAGGGTGATAAGGCTCAGACAGAAACAATGAATCAAAGTAGCTAAAATGGGATTTAACAAACATAGCAGCCCATGGGAGCTGGCAAAGTGAGGTTTGCAGGGGGATCAGCAAAATGCAGAGTGCATTACAATAGATAAATGAGCACAACAAGGGCATGAAGGCATGCCAAAAGTTAAAGAAAGAGAGACTCGGAGTTCACGATGAAACAGAAAGGAAAGCTGTAATTTACAAGGCAGATATAAAAGGAGAAGAAAAAAAAATCAGAGATGACTGGAAAGAAATTGCCTCTGACACATGCTGTCTTTCCACACTTCCAGCCCCACTGTGACAGCCAAGGAAAGAAAGCCAAGAGAAAAGGCAAAACAAGTAGGCTATATTGGGCTCAACTCACTCGGGAAGTTCTTATGTGCAATCCCAGTTGAAATGAGTGGAAACTGCTCAAGAACATAACGCCCTTGTGCCACTCCCATTAATTTCAGTGGACTTTCTCAAGAGAACTTCCCAATGGATTGAGTCCTACATTTGTAAGTCTTTGCAGATCAGGGGTGGACAACCTTTTTGTCCCTGAGGTTGGCGCATGCGCGCACACGTTGATTCAAAGCAGCCACTTTACATGTTTGAGTGTGCTTTTGAAAACTTGCTGCAGGGCGCACTGTGAATCCATTTCCATGGTGTACACAGGGGAGTGATAGGCATGTGGCCATTGGTGAATGGCAAGAGGGGGCTTATATACACTGGCCCCTACTGTGAGTTGATGGTGGACAGGAGCAGTTGGTTTAGAAAATGCAGGCACCATCATCATACTGCAGACCTCTGCTATTGGGACTGGCCTGGATTGGTCCTATCCCATCTTCTTCTCTGAAACCACAAAGTTGCAACGACTGGTATAGTGGTATAAAAGCAAGCCATTTCCCCACTCTTGGTCACTGTTCAGAGCAGCTGAGATGGGTAAACTGTTCCCACTCCATCCAGCTAACTTGTCTCTCTTACCTGAACACGTGTGTCTGTGACTCACCTGACCAAGAGAGAAAACAGCGGCTGCATGGACAGACCTCAGTCAGCAAGACTTGTAAATACCAGCTTCAAGAAATAATTTATGGTTTGTGGTCCCTGAAACACCCCTCAAGCCAAATAACACAAAGTGATAGCACAAATATATTTATTGCTCAAACGGTATTAAAGAGTAACAAAACTTTGCAATGATAAAACAATCAAAACATTACTATATGCAATGCTGTTAAGATGATTAGAAGCATAATAGAAATAGTGGCTAGCATATTTCTTAGTAAAATTAAAGATCTATCCCTCTCAGCTAACAAAGCAGTGCTCATTAAGATCTTATGGTTAGCTATTTGGCAGGCATGGTTGGCAGAGCATAGTTAATCTTATTTAGTAGGCTTCTCATTCTCTCAGGATCTCTCTGGTCAACTATGTCAAAATCTTACCACTCATAACATTCTACCTAGCAATAGCTCTAGTTCTTTTGTCTTAAGCAAACATCTGGGCATTTTGACTTTTTGGATTCAGTCATCGCTCTCACTCATGACTCAGAAGGACCTCTCCATAACATAGCCATGCTTGCAGCTTACTTCAGAAGTACCCTTGTGACGGTCCATCTCCTCATGAGGTAATGAGCTTTTTACTTCCAAGAATTAAGCAAGCCAGCTGTGCAAGCTCCCCCCCGCAATTCCAAGAACACATTTTTGCACTTAAAGCTAGCGTACAGCATACATAGCAAAGGTGGTGTTAGGGGACAACCCATTAGCCCCAAATCTTTCATTTGGAGCCCTGAATCTCTGCCATCTGCCCCACCACCCTGCTATCCATGGGCACTTGCTGAAATAAGGTACAGGGCCCCCACTGATCTTTCTTGCATCTGATCCCCTAGATTAGCTGGCTTTTTGCTGACATGTGCTTCACCTCCTGCTGCCACCCCCTGAATCTTTCTGCCCGAGTTTTCCCCCCCTGAAATCAGATGCTCTCCTCCCCCCCCTCTCCATCCATCCTTTTTTTAACAAATAGGGGATCAGGAGGCAGGGTCCTTTACAGACACACACACAGACTTTAGATCATATGTAAATAAGCATATGCAATTCTGTACTTTTTTTTTGTGTGCTGTGGGCCAGAGCCCCGAATCTTTTCAGCACCTAGCATCACCCCTGATACATAGCTAATCACTCTATATTTACAGTTAGCACACACAGATTATGAATAGTACCCCATGAACTACAATGAATTCTTAACAATACACATTACTTTTATGTTTTGTGACACAGTGGCTGAGCACTAGAGGCCTTCTCCCAACATGCACTGCCACTGTTTCTCCATTCCCGGTATGTGGGAGCCTCAGCATTGAAAGGGGTTTCTGCCGCGTTTTCAGCAGGTGCCATTCCTGCATAATAAGCTGCACCCGCCAATACTCTTTCATCCACACTGGAAAAAGGCACCAAAGCCTGGCCTGCCTGTGCATCTGACCAACCTAGAGGACTCCCCCCTAGCATAGATACTCAACTCTAGATTTAAGCATAATTCTTCTGAAGCTGAACAAAGTCCTTGAAAACTTTTGATGAAACTAAGCAACTAGACTAGCCTTTCCCAACCTGGCATCCTCCAGATGGACGTCAGCTCTCATCAGCCCCAGCCAGCATAGCCAATGGGCAGGAGTTGTTGTCCAAAACATCTTGAGGGCACCACACTGAGGAAAACTGAATTAGAAAACCAGCTGCGTTGCTGTTAACCAATAAAGTTGCCAACTCCCTACCCCACCCTGTTGAACAGCAGTGTCACACAAATATATTATATAAGCTTTATCTCCATGCTCAAAAATCTTAATTTTTGCATGAGCCAGACCAGAAGAAAAGTTGGCAACTTAGTTTCAATGCCATTTCATATGTTGAAATCTGAAGGTAATTACGGTAGTAATTTACACTCAATCCTGTGCAAGGACTGTGGCTTACGCTGGCTCAGCTTGTCTGAGTGTGGAAAGCTAAGCAGGGTCAAGCCTGGTTGTTACTTGGATGGGAGACCCCTCCTCTAGTTTCCTGCATTGAGCAGGGGGTTGGACCCGATAGCCTTGTAGGCTCCTTCCAACTCTATGATCTATGAAATCTATGAATCTATAAGTTTATGGAAGTCAGGATGCAGTTCCTTTACACACTTATCTGGAAGTAAGTCCCATTAAATGCAATAGGGTTTATTTCTGAATAGACATGTACAGAATTGCTCTAAGTCCCACTGTGTTCAATGGGGGTTTTACTGTCCAGTTAGGGATGTGCATACAAGCAAAACTCAAAGTTCTCTGAATTCTCCCTTTAAGTTCATTCTATCTCATGTCCATATCACATTGAGATCTTTGGGGTTTTTTCCTCCTTTTTGTATGAAAATTTGTGTGTCTTTCCCCAAATATATAGATTCATAGATGCATCAATTGTGTGCATATTTGATATATACACATTCTTCTCTTATTGGAAAAGTATGAAATCCAATCGAGATGAGTGTGAACCTCCAAACTCAGAAGCTCATGCTCATCCAATGCAGAGTAGGAGGAGCAGTGGAGGTGATCTCCACCTCCCAATTCTGCATTTTTGCTAGATGGCCGTTTTTTGGCTATGTAGCAATGGCATCTCAAAAGGGGAGGGAAAGAGGCTGGAGCACTGTCAAGATACCCCATAGCCTGGCCTCTGCAGTCTCCTCCCTGCCCCCTGAAATTCCTCCTTCACCCCCTCTCTGAGGTCACTTTCCCAACCTCAGAGAGCAGCTGGTGTGGTTCTTTCCATGCCTGCTGCGAGGGAGTGGGAGAGAAGGATCAGAGCTCCATCCAATTCCCAGCTCCAAGGTCAGAGTGCTGTTGCCAACCTCAGAGCTGGGAACCTGAACTATCCTATGCCCCTGCCCCAGACAATGTCTAGGGGACCATAGGATAATTCCCTAAAGCATGTTTGTGAACATTTTTCAAAAGTGCACTTTTTTGACATATATTTTTCAAATGTGCTCATGCTTTGGGGGTCTGTGAATAACATTGCAGGTTCAGAAATGTACGGACTTTGACCACAGATGGCATTCAAGTCCATGTTTGATCCAGGAGGTGTGAACTGGGTAAATCCTGATCAAATGTGAACTGAAACCAATTTCTTATACACCCCTAGTAAGTGTGCACAGGATTGCAGCTTCAGTGATAGAAATATCTCAGACGGAAATCCCACAGATCAGTATAGGGCTGTGTACACATATCTCATAAAAGTTACAAAATAATTTAGAGCAACAGAAAGAGACTGAAGATTTTCAGCCATATGGAATTTTTATTTCAAATCTAATTTAATTATTCCCTTTCTAGTCCACAAATATTAAGTGACTATCAAAGTAGGAATTAAAAAAGCATATGTTAGGTGTCACTTCAAATGCAGTACACAAGACAGATATGCTTGATTCCACATTCTGAGTGGATAATATTTGTTTGTTTAAACATATCAATGAAAAACATGATCTAAAAATTTCTTAAATAGCACTTAATAAAATGGGATAGGAAAGTTTTTTTGAAGATGGATCCAACAAGTTTTTACATTAATGGTGTTCAGACAAACGCATCTCACACATTGACAGGGGGAGCAGGGCTGCACCTGAAGGCTACACCCTCATACCACTTATACATACAATGGCCAAACCCCATTGCTGCTTTTCTGCATGCTGGCCATGCCCCATGGCAACCATACATTCAGCCAGCAAGTGAACCACCCCACTTAAGGAGAGGATCCTGCCCCAATCAGAATGCCTCCTCATGTGGAGGCACTCTATGCACATAGGCCAGTACATGCATGTCCTGCTTTGATTGAAGTTAAGGGCAATCCAAAGAGCAAGGACACAACACAGACAAACATTCAAGCACGAAGGTTTCAGTCCAGTAAGGGAGCAGGTAGGCATGGTCAAAGTACAAGCAAAGTTCAAAGCACAGTTAAGCAGTCAAATACATTACACAATCCAGAAGCAGAGTCAAACAGGAGCCCAAGGACTAGTAGCACAGAGCATCAATCAGCAAGGTCAGGGAGATATGACACTGAAGAACAGTGTTGTTTCTAGCACCGGCTGAGCAGACACTGAAGGCTTTTACACCAGAGCCTGCTGAGCCCCACCCAAGGCTCAGCTGCAGTATATTAGAACTCTCTGGTCAGGGCTGTACTCCTGAGGAGTCCCTTTCTGCAAGTGAGCACTTCTTCTCTAGCCGCCTACCACTTGAGGTGATGACACTCCTAGTGGTCAGAGGTTTGCTCAGCTTCTGCCTCTAAGGCAGAGTCCCCTCCTCCTGACAGCAATGAACCTGCAGCCATCTCTCCCAAGGGCCCAGGCTCCTTCTGGCCTTCTGACATGGAGGGATCAATGGCATCCATCCCTGGGAGCTCGAGTTCCTCCTCCTCAGAGGCGTCCTCCAGCAGGGGCCATGACAATGCAGAAGGCTGCATAACCCATTGGCCAAACATGTGGCCAGCACAGGGGTGCGGCTACTGGGCATGACCCTGCTCCTCCTGTTCCCCCCATCAATGCAATCCCTTTGGGGGCTTGTTAAATCTGCCTCTGCTTTTAGGCAGACTTTAACAGTCCCTCAAGGTCCATTTCCAGACCAGATCCGGGTGTTCACTGACATCTCTAGTGATGAAGACTTGATTCTCTCAAATTTCCAACTCAAAAAATGGGTTGAACTTTCACAGAAATTGGGTGTCTTGTGTATAGAGTTCTACACAGTTTAATGTTTAGCAGTCCCCTCACTATTAGAAGTCCACTACAGGCCATTCCAACCAAGGTTTAACTTTTACTCAGGCTCTATATAAAAAAGCTGGAGTGCTTAGGCAGCCTTGAATGATTCTGACAGGCCTCACTCAATATGCCTGTTTCTATGAAAATCATTGTAATAAAAATATGCTTTGCACTGAACACTTTATCTGGCTTTTCCTTGGTCCCTGATGAATCTTACAGTTGCAACAAGGATGCACATGCCCAATGTACACATGGAAGTATGTGGAAGCAATGCAACAAACTCCTACTCTGGCAAACTACGGTACTCAGTTTCTATTTTGCAATAGAAATTGCTGGCACAGGGTGTGGAGGATCCGATCAGGCTCATAGCAGGGGGAAAGAGTTGAAGACCCTACCTGCAGGCACGCATGCCCTGATCTAGATCAGGCCCATAACAGTGGGGAAAGGGCTAAGGCAACCTATCTCCCACACTAGGGTATTATGTAATGTAATGTCTGCTGTGGCTTTTATTGTACATAAAAAAAAAAATTGTGTGTGGTTTTTCCCTTAGTGTCAACACAACCACAATTTGCAGCAGAATATTCTGTTTCTTCATTTATTACTTCAGCAGCGAAGCTATGCTTGCTGCCTGTTATACCAAGTTAATAAACAACCAACAAGACAAGATATCCCGATTAGCTTTTCAGTCAGAACATCCACTGAATCGATTATATTTCAGCATGTAGGAATTTTAATGGCAGTTGTAGAAGGCTGTTCTCTAAGGTACTGTAAGTACTGGAAAATAATTGTACAGAAGACAGGAAACTTGCTAGTCAGTGTTCAGATTTTATTTTTATTTATTTATTTATTTACTTACTTACTTACATTAAATACCTTCATTACTTCAGCAGTAGTGGCCGAACTGCAGAGCATTTCCTAGGGATTTATTTGCAACTAGACAAAAGCAAAGTTACCCCCTCCCCCGGCAAGACACTTACCTCATACTTGGCCACTAAGGGTGCAATCCTATCAGGGATGTTGAAGAGTCCTTGGTCTCGAGTCACGAGTCGAGTCACGAGTCTTTGGACCCGAGTCTCGAGTCCGAGTCCGAGTCCTTGGTCCAAAATGGTGACTCACGAGTCACTCCCAAAGCTGACTCCACGAGTCCCTATTAAAATCAATGGGGTTTTTGCCCAACAAAATAAGGCTACTTCAGATTTCAAAACTCTGCAACTGATTTTGGCAAGAACAGACCAGGCAGAAAAACCCAAAATAACCAGGCAGGCAGAGGAGGCAGGGAACCCCAAAGCAGGCAGGCAGAGGCCTTTGTCTTGGACAATTCAACTGTTGAACTGGTCAAGAAGAGACCAGGCAGGCAGAGGAGTCTGGGAACCCCAGACAGGCAGGCAGAGGCAGCCAAACCCAAAATGTCTGAAAGGTTGCATTTTAGAAAAATGATTTTAAAAAATAAACTTGCTGTACTTCCTAAAACTTATCCATGTTGCATTTGAGGAACATGATTTTTTCTAAATGTTTGGCCCCCATTCTGGAACGGTGAGATCTCATCACAATTCCACCCTCACTGAACACCCGCTCCACTGGTGATGAACTTGCTGGAACCAGAAACACACTCAGAGTAGCCACACAGAGTAATCTCAGGTCCTTCTTCTGCCTCTCCCAAGTACGCAACACATCAATCAAAATAAATCTTGACACACTGTTGGGGCTGCACTCCTGGTAGCCGTCCATAGTGGCCAAGCAGCGGCACACCTCGCTTCCATGCGCTCTTCGACGGCAACCACGCTCCTCTCCACTCCTTCTGGCACAGCCCAGGGATGTTGAAGAGTCCTTGGTCTCGAGTCCCGAGTCGAGTCTCGAGTCCCATTAAAAATATTGGGAGTCGAGTCCGAGTCGAGTCAGAGGGGGGACTCAGTCCGACTCACGAGTCGAGTCCTCGAGTCCGAGTCCCCATCCCTGAATCCTATGCATGTTTAGACAGAAAAAAGTCCTACAACTCCCAGCGTTCCCCAGCCAGCATGCTAGAGGTTGTTGGACTTTCTTCTGTCTAAACATAAAATAAATGTGCATAGGATTGTGTCCTAAACCTATAAAATGCCCTATAGGCAGGGTTCTTTGAAGAACACTCCTTTTCCCACCCGACCCTGGTAAGAAAGCATAGAGACTGCAGGGCTTGTATTGGGAACCTTCATGTCTGAAACTAGCATAGGGTGGCCATATGTCCCCTTTCATAGAGGACAGTCTTCTGTTTGAAGGGCTGCCAGAAGTCCATTCTCTATTTGAATGACTGCCCTGTCCAATTCCAGTTTAAAGATCAATAACCATATGAACTGTTGCCCATCAACAGTTAACACCTGGACAACAGGCAGGCACAGAGGTCATCAGGTCACAGTCTTCCACGCTATGGTAAGACATACTGTATTACTGTTTAAATTATATTTTTTGCTAAATTTGCATTTGTAAATATACATTAGCATGTGTGAACACAAGTTTGGAAAATTGCAAAACATTTCCAAAAATTGCACTCCTGCTCATGTTTTAGATTTATGAACTGGAACAAAATGCTCATACATTCCTAATGAGGGGACATAGATAATGAAGGCAGGGTTTGATTTTCCTGCCATGAAAAGTGCAAAAGTGCAGAATGCAAGGGGGGATGAGGTGCGTACTTTGGGTGTCGGTCCCTAACTTTGACTGATGCTAATAGGTGCCAATAGGTGAGTACCCATGATGCATTTACCAGTGGGTTACCAGTGCATCCTGTGTGGTGTTTTCTTCTTCAGGGTGTTAGGTTGCCATTTAAAACGTGATGTCTTAATTGCATTAGGAACCTGGCAGAGAGTAAGGCATATGCATATTATGGAGGACTCAGGCTGCTGGCTATGGGGGGGGGGGGCTCTCTCACGTTCTATGCTAAATAATGGAGGGCATGCCAAACACACCCATTGAAACTGTGGAACCATCCAATGTAGATGATGGTTGCAGAATGGTTAAAGAAGGATGAAAATGTGGGATCCCAATGCAGATTAGTGATTGTGCAAGTAGAACCAGAACATTGCAGTTATTTCTGATTAACAAAATGTGGAATATGTGGGTGTGTGATCTTGCACATGTGGGAAAAGTTGTAATTGCGGTGATCCAAATAGCAGAGTTACAACTGCAAAACAGGAAGTAGTGGGCAGTGGATACCCATATATCCTGAACCAAATGGTTATAATAGCTTTCCGATAGTATTGACAGCTTCTGGGTGCATACTATCTGCAGCCATTCCATTTTATCGTTCTCCTCTACCTAAGGTAATAGACTTGTAGCATTGTGCAAGAAACTTTAGTACCTCAGGAATACTATCATCAATTTTCATTGTCAACATTCCTCTGGCAATAGGAAGTGAAGATTATTTATCTTTCATAGAGATGTTTCCTTTCCATATAGATGTATGCTAGATGTGAGGCTTGAGGGAGGGTGGGAGGGATTTTCCTCTTATACTGCTGAAATGTCTCTGAAAAATGTCTGTGGAAATCCTATTTTAATCTCATGCTATAAATAGTTTCAACAAATGATTTAACACTACCGCTCAGTTCTTTACTGTGTTGGTAACAACTAGATCCATATACCACATTATTTTGGAAACTGCACCTCAAAGCATTTGTAATGGATATAGAACATCCATATCATTTTAGGAAGTGTTCCTTATGGTGTCTAATAAACGGTGTGTAATTAGTATTATGGCTTGGCAGGGAAATGATCACCAGGATTTTCTCAAATTCCCAGTATACAGAAATATGCCTGGAAAATCTCTTTTTTAAAAAGCAAACAAAAAATCTTCAGTACCATATGACTGTATCATTTTCCAAACACATTTACCAGCAAAATGTTATTCTACATTTAGAGGTTAGTACCTTTGTCATTTTGAGGGCATTCACAAGTTTGCTCTGTAAATTAAAAATTAAATAAATATTACAACGTTGGCCACCTTGATTATTATGAATGGACCAATGACTATGGTTGTGCCTTCCTAGCATGGCAGGCTTTTGTCCTTTAGATTATATTTTCATCCAGAGTTTGTTTTTTGGTCTCCCTCCATTGTATTTTGCTAATACTGTGGTTTTATGATAACCTTGCAATTTTTAACTGATGTACCGGTAAGTTGCCCTGATTGATGAGGATGCATTAGAAGGAGGATGTGGGCAAAATCCTTATATAAAGAAATAAATAAAATATGGGAGCATTGACCAATTGTTTGAGCAAATTGGGTGATATTCTCTTACCTTCCTTACTGTGGCAGCTGCAGAAGAAATGCAGTTTCCTTCCACTGCTGTAATGAAGGAAAGTTTTGAAAAGGATTGGGGGGGGCATTTCCTGCCGCACCCCTTGCCAAATTCTAGCTGACATTTGTCACAGCAATATTTCAGCTCAGCTCTAGATGTCACGGCTACTGGGGAGTGGAGGGGACAGAGAAGCAGCACTTGTGGTTTGAATTTAGGCATAAGAATATAACATAAGAAGAGCTGTGCTGGATCAGACCAAAGGCCCATCTAGTCCAGCATTCTGTTCCCACAGAGGCCAATCAGATGCCTATGGGAAGCCCACAGCAGGACATGAGCACAACAGTATCCTCCTGCACATGTCCTTCAGCAACTGGAATCCAGAGGCCTACTGCCTCTGATACTGAAGGGACTATATAGCCGTCAGAACTATAAGCCACTGATAGCCTTATCCGCTCCGCTATGAAGTGTCCATTGACAGCAGAGAGAAACAGAGTCAGAGAGCTGGAATTGGTTGTTGAAATTAGGTTTCAACTATTCCTCTTTGGGAATCTGATGTATGATTAACCCAGTTGTGCTGCCTGGCTGCTTGAGGAGTCAGCTTGCTTTCGACAGGCTCTGGTTTATTTTCTGATGCTTTTGTTGTTACATACTGAGTCTAGAAACAATGTTCTTTTATTTTTAAAAGTATATATAGTATTGGAGATCCCACCCCACACAAAACCTTTCCAAGACGACATCAGGATTGCTGTAACTGAAGATGGTGGTTGGGATCTAAAGCTCCCCTTGATTGCAGATGATGGCAAATTTCCCTTTTTTGGCTGCAGCACAGAACGTCCCTTTCGAGAATTGCTTTTTGGGGGAGTATCAGAGGCTATGGTGGGAATGGGGCAGCCTGAAAAGCTTCAGGACGCATGTGGAATATTACATGCTGGCTAATGTTTGGATCCCACTAGGTATACCGGGTGCCCTGGCATAGCAACCCAGTGCCCTTTCGACATCATAATCCATTTATGGCAGAAGCATTTATCATTTTTATTGCCGGTTTTTGCGGAGGTTTTCTTCTCACCCAATTGCTCCCGCAGTTAAGCCACTTTTTATTTATAGTACGTCAAATCCTCCTCAAGAGAGTTACAATAGTACAACTCTATTACTTCAGTGGGATTACACAGATTCCATGAGGGCCTAATTTGCCCTATTATGGATATGTATTACTTAGCTGATGGAATATAGGCGAAAAATCTGGAGAATGCCTGTTCTTCTTATAGAAATTTAGTAATTACTGTATTTTATTCTCTCTCTCTCTTAAGCTATGATGAGAAGCTTTGACAAGCACATTTTCTTAATGGATTAGACTAAGGAATCTGACAAAATGCATTCCAGTATCTGAAAATGGAAAGCTGACATGATGAGCCTAGGCAGTGGCAACTGCTAAGGTTTCCACAGTGCACATTTTATGGAGTCATTTTGACAGCTGTTTGGAGTGTTGCCAAACTAATGGAAAACTCTGATAACATTGGGTTGTTCGGAGTCAACAGAGGTTTGCCTTAATGCTTGCTTGGTACAAACTCACTCCCTTCTACTACAGCTGAATTCAGCAGAACGGTTGATTCAGACAACCAGTTTGACACAGCAATTGACATGAGAAACAGCCAGGGGGTGATTTCTTTGGCAAGTGGCTGGCCATATGTCACAGACACATAGGGAGATTGGGACTGCCAGCATCTTCGCTCATCCCAGATTTCATACATGTGTTCATGACATGTCAAGTTCTGATTTTGTAACATTACTTTCCATAGCGTGATTCATCAAGTATATCACATGTCAACTGGGACAGAGGGTGAAGGACATTTCAGACCATTTAAACAAGAGGTGATCTGGTATTGGTAAATGTGGTGTCACATCAGTGTGCTTGCTTCTCCATTTGCTGTCACATTTTTTGTTGTTGCCAAATGTAGGGCTTAGCTCAAAGGGATCTGGTCCCAACTTGAAATACAGCCACACATTTTGAGCATGGGTCAGTTCATATATTGAGTTCTCCCTCCCTCCTACCCCTCCTGGTGAAGTCACGAGGTTTTTGAGTCCAACTTGTCCAAGGAATCTGTTTGTGACTATTTAAAAGCAGGTTTTTAAATATAGCTATTTTTAAAATAAATATTTAATTATTGCTGTCTAATTCTCATGTTTCTTTTTCAGGAGTGCTAGCTGAGTTCACAAAAACCTCCTCAAAAATGAAGAAAATAATGCTGAAGAAGCCAGAGTGTTTTAAACTGTTCACCGAATCCACTCTAGGAAATGACACGTGAGGAACAACCTATACAATGAGAATGATCATTTTGCATTCTGTGTCAAGACTGCTACGGCACTGATTTGTGCTGACCTGGAAATACTAATGAAGTATCACATAATACAACTTATATTACCTTGGCTCACCCTCTCAAAGTATTGAAAAATACTGATGCACTACGTTACAGAATGTTCATCTGCAGAATGTTTATAAAGGCAAAGTGAAATGGGGAGAAAGAACAACAAAAACATTCCTTCAAAGGAAAGTGGCACAAAAATGTACAGTGCCGTACAACTCTACTAAGTTGGGAAGAGTAAGGAAAAGGAAATGGGAGGAAGAAGAAGTTGCTAAACAAAACTGACTTTTCCAAACCATCACGGGATCAATTTATTTTGTGTGGATTAATTCCACACGCATTAAAAGATGTGTGTTTTCTCAGCAAATTTTCAGCCTTCCCTTGCAAGCCATGATTTGCAGGGGTGGACAGCTCATGGTTGATTACATCGTCAAATTGCAGCTCTTCAGAAGGCAACCAAATTCAGTTTGCTAGGAAGATCCTTGGTTGTTGAGGGGTTTGGGCACAGTCATGGCTATTCTCTCCTCATTCACCCCCACCCCACCCCCAGTATTCTCTGGTCTCCTCTTTACTTTCTTCTGCAGGTATCATTCTCTGTCTCCATACTCCATTCTGCCAGTGCCTCTGTTGCTCCCAGAAATACAGGTCAGAAGTGGTTGGGGATTGTTGCCTAGTAACCAAACAACTCCCATTATCACAGAGATGGCATATTAATGGTCAGGCAGCAGATGAAGAGACTTCAGAGCTCCACAGAGTCTTAATTGTCAGACAAGCTTCTGGGCGGTGCCCAGGGGCAATGAAATTGCAGGGAACTGCATTCTTAAGAGACCCCAATAAGAGGAGAAATATCCCTGTGCCTTCTGAGCAGCAGAATCCTGACTGCAATGAGAGGAAGCAGGCATTATGTTTGCACCACCCACAACAGCCCGTTGCACTTGACATAACAGTATCTTCTAAATCATGCAGTTATATTATTTGGATTTCTTGGGATCATTATTTATAGGAATCTTTGAGAGGGCAAAGCTCCTTGGATTTAGACTGTCTCACTGGTATTCATGCGTTTCCATAGAATGCACCCAAAATAATCCAACAGGACGTGAATGAGGAGAAAGCATATCACACAGCAATAAAATAAAAGGACTTGAGAGCTGCCACATAGAAGATGACAATTCAGCCAAACAGAAATAGCAGATGTCACTTTCTGAATCTAATTGGAGCATCTCAGTGCAGCGCTCTTCAATTTTATACTCCAGCTAACATCTGCTTAGATGTTCCCAAGGTATACAGCGATGCCTTAAAACAGCTGGCAGGGGTGTCCCCCCCCCCATTTTCTGAGGAAACAGCACAAACACATCTTCATCCGTGAAACTTGAAACACAGTTATTAAAAAAAGAGCATTTATATCTTGCCTCTGATTACAGGAGAAAAAGAGCATGGAACATTATTTTTTCTCTGTTACTTGTGTTAACAAGGTTCAAAGATGCCAATTAATGAACTTGGTCCTTTAAGCATTTTGCTTTGAAAAGGTACATGTTGGTCTTTTTCAAGCACATTCCAACAGTAGTAGTCAGATTTCTCAGAAGTTTTTGCAGGAAGTGGAACAGCAGAGTAGGTCAATCTGATTAAATATCCCCCCTGAAATTAAATTAAAGTGGTTTCCTTTTTAAGTACTTCAAAGCTTATGATTAAAAACCAGTGCAAGTGACACTGTAGTTCTGGCTCATAAATGTCATTAAACACTTAATAAAAGCTGCAGAGGTTTTTCAATCTAGGTCTCCCTGAAGCAGCCACCAATTCTTCCTAAAGTTTTCTTTCTTGTCCAAAACCCAAAATCATATATATATATATATATACACACTACTTGAGATGAAAATTCCTTTTTAAAAAGAGAGATGAATGTGAAGTATCTCAGTCTCTTAAATTAAATTCCATCTCCAAACATTACTGCATTTTTTCACGCTGCAGACTCAATTTAGAGAGAACAAAAGTCTCTAAAAATAAACATAATATATAACCATCTCTCAGGCAGTGTCAAATGCAATGGAAAAAGAGTGATGAGAGTTCTTCAGTGAGAATTTTAATGAACCTTCTCTCTAGGTTTGGTAGAAGTATTATTTATTTTTAAAGCAAGTGGACACAACTTTCCTTCAGTTTAGAACGAAGCTCTTTTGACTGATTCTGTCACATTGTGAACCAAAAGGGATACAAATATCCCCAAATTAAAAGCCAGTAATAAGAAACATTGATGTCTGCTAAAATAAAATACTCTGCTGCATGCACTTGTTCAGACAATATATGGACAGTAACCCTTGAGGTCCTAAGGCAGTTAGTAGAGAAACTTTCCCAAAAGACAGCTCACTTCACAAATGACTATTCAGTTGAAAAAGGTCTACAGTGTACTGGCTAAGGAACTTTCCTACAAAATCAGGAAGTCCCTGGATTGAATTTTTCCACTGCCATTAATTCACCAGGCCAGCCTCTCCCAACCTGGTACCCTCCAGTTGTTTTGGACTACAGCTCCCTGCATTCCTGACCATTGGCCATGCTGGATGGAGCTGATGGAAATTGAATTCCAAAACATCTGAAGGGCACCAGGTTGGGGAAAGCTGCCAGAGGTAACAATCCTATGGCCCCTAGACATTGTCTGGGGGCCCATAGGATAGTTCAGACTCCCAGCTCTGAGGTCAGAGACCACACTCCGACCTTGACGCTGGGAATCGGAGCACATACCCCCTTCCCTACCCACTCACAACCTGCATGGAAAGAACCATGTGGGCTGCTCTCCAAGGTTGGGAAGAAACCTCAGAGGGGGTGGTGGTTAAAGAGGCCTTTCAGGAGTTGGGGAGATTGGAGTGGCCAGGATACAAGATATACTACAGCCCCTACAGCCTCCTTCCCTCCTCCTCCTCCAAAGCACCCAGCTAGATGGCCAAGAACAGCCATCTAGCAGAAATACAGAGGGGGATGAGCAGGGAAGTGAAGATTGCCTCCGCCACTCCTCCTGCTCTGCGTTGGATGCCCGTAATTCTCTGGGTTTTTATTTTATGTACTTTTATTTAAAGTACACATATGCCACCTTTCAGGGAAAAGCCTTCCCAGGACAACATAGCCTAACCTACCTCACAGGGTTGTTGTGAGGATAAAATGGAGGGGAGGAGGAAGAGGATTATGTAAGACACCTTGGGTTCCTTGCAGGAAAAAAGGTGGGGTATAAATATAATAAATAAATAAATAAATAAAAATACAAAAGACAATTAGCTTCGTATACATAGGAGGATTATTTAGCTTCATAGCAATTGCAAGAATATTATGCTTCCAAATAATTTGCAACCTACTATCAATGCCTCTAGTCCAGGCCTGAAATTATCCTCCTCTGATCTGTTCTGCCATGCCTATTCACCAAAGTTGCCTAAGGACCTAGGAAACTGCTGTATACTGAGTCAGACCATTGGTCAATGTAGTCCAGTACAGACCAGAGATAAGAGCAGTCTATATCTATATCTATATATCTATATATCTATATATCTATATATCTATATATCTATCTACACACACACACACACACACACACACACATATGCATACAACTGTACAAAAACAGACTTAGGGAACCCCTCAGAAATAACCTTCCAACATCAGATAGTTAGTTGCTTCCATGTTCTTATTGCTGCTGACAAGAATTTGGCCACAACCACCAAAAACGTTTTCAGGGGCCACATTCCAGTGCTTAAGGTGATGGGGTGGGGGCAAAGGGGGCAGCTCCAAATACTAAAAAAATCCCAGCCTATTTTAGCTTAAAGCTCTTAATGCCAGCAACTAAGCCTTAGGAGAGGCATGTCAACCTTTTAAAATTGGGGGGGTGGGGACATGCAACAGCCAAGGAACTACCAAATGATTGGTGGTAGGGGGAAATGGGTGTGGTTAGGAGAAGGTGGCATGGCCATCTTGGGAACCCCAGAGGGCTGGATTGGGACCCCAGGGCAGACTGATTTGGCCCCCGGGCCTGAGTTGCTGCACCCCAGCATTTAGCATTACTGTGTTAAGTATTACAATGTTCAGTAAATACAAATGTTAAGTATTCTTCTCAATCAACTGGAATAGATCAGAATGTGAGCTAAGACAAAGCCAATACATTTTTGTTGCATACAACCTGCAGATGCCCCATTACTTTTAAGGAGCTATCCATGGTGCTGAACCGGAGTGGGGGCTAGGGTTCAGCACCATGGATAGTTCCTTTAAAGTTCAGACTGAAACCCAGAGTGGACACACACACACCCTGCCATTGGAGCCACCAGCCTCCCCTGCTTACAAGCCTGCCCATTACTTGCTTTGTCATCACTTGACTATTCAAGCACAGGCTCAGCTGCAAGTTAACTGACTCCACTGGAAAGCACTGTGTCAGGTGTGATGGAACAGAACCATAGGAAGCTGCCTTATACCAGATCAGACTACATATTTGTTTCCTTAGCCCATTATTGCATACTATGGCTGGCAGAGGCTGGGAGGATCTCAGGCAAAAGCCTTCCTCACATCACCTACATGACTATGCTTTACAGACGATATCCATAACCCTTTTCTAAAAATGTTTCCCCCTCTATATGCTTTCATTTCCCCATCTTAGATTTAGCCTTGTCTCATCTGTTGAAAGTTCATCTGTTAAAACCTCCAATTTTCTGTATTTGCTTATTCCCAATATTAGATCTGACCTCTTGAAATTAGCACATTCATTAGTGGCAGCAGCATAAATAGAAGCTTTTAAAACATAGGAAGTCATCCACAATCAGAAGAACTTGGAAAGGCTAATTTTAGATTTCAAAATCCACCTGTTTTTCATTAATTCATGTATGCACTGGAATACCAAAATAATAGCTATGCTTGGCTGCCTGCAAATCATTTCCTTGGAGCAGGTTTGCATATAGGAATATCAAGCAGGATGGTCCCCTGTGTTTTATTAAAACACTCATCATAATTCCACATGCTAAAAGCTCCGAACCAGCAAGTGGTCAGTCTTTACATTTTCTAAATTATGCTGGGGAAATGTGTATTTGTTTTGGTGATCCTTTTACAGCATTAAGACATTTCATTCCAGTAAATGTTGTCATATAAGGGCTACTTTCCAAACTAACAGGAGTCCATCTCAGCTTGTTTTGTAAAATCCCGTATAAAAGTAAGCAGACATTGGTCTGCTACAAACTGATTTGTTCAGGTAAATAAATTGTGACATAGGGCCTTCAAGGCATACACAATTTGATTTTATCTACAGTTAGAAAGAAAAGCTGTTTACAGCAGGGATCAAACAAATGTGGAAGTATCTCTCCATCCAGTTTATTTTATCATCATTGAAATAGACATCTGAATGGGAGGATTGAAAACAGCTGCTGGCAACAAACCAATTTGGGGATACTGGGGATCTAGTCTGACACAACTGGGCCACTGCCTTCCTTATCCTGAAATGTACCCAATCCGAACTGGAGTAGCATAGATTTTTAAAAGAATAAGTTAGTAGCCGGAAGATCCTTGGTTTAAAACTCACCTCAGCCACAGACTAAATCCCAAACCACACAATGGGTGAGATTCAGATTCAGGTGCTGTGCAACTGGGCTGGTAGAGGCACACTTCCTGCAGGGCCATTTCTAGGGGGATGCAAAGTGAGAGCCAGTGTGGCATAGTGGTGAGAGTGTTGGACTGGGACTCGGGAGATCCGAGTTCTAGTCCCCGCTCAGCTATGAAACTCACTGGGTGACTATGGGCCAGTCACTGACTCTCAGCCTTACCTACCGCACAGGGTTGTTGTGAGGATAAAATGGAGAGGAGGAGGAGGATTATGTAAGCCGCCTTGGGTTCCTTGCAGGAAAAAAGGTGGGGTATAAATATAATTAATAAATAAATAAATAAATAAATAAATAAATAAAAGTGGGTGGTTGCCTAGGGCTCCAAGAAACCCGCAGGCAGGTAGCAGCAATAGCAGCTGGGTAAGGCTTGGTACGCAGTAAAGAAAAACGCTGTATTGGCCGGTCCAGGCTGTAGCCACAGGCCGTTTTAAATCATAATATTTTCCCTAATGTGAGAGGCAGTGTGCTGAACCAATCAGCTGGCTAACTTTGCAGGGTGCGGAGCCAATGACGGCATTGGAGGGCAATGGGAGCTGTTTGTAGAACAGGAGAATGTGTGCCCAAGCAAGTGATTTTGTGTGATTTGTGTGGCTGTGTGGATTCTCAACCCCCCCCCCATATAAACAAAATGTGAAAGTGGGTGCCATGTTTCAGGTTGGGAGTCAGAGGTGGGTCTCGGGTCTGGACAAGTTGAAGACTATTAGTCTAAAGCAGTGTTCTCCAACCTTGGGTCCCCAGATGTTTTTGGCCTACAACTCCTAGCATGCCCCAGCCAGCTACGCTGGCTGGGGCATGCTGGGAGTTGTAGGCCAAAAACATCTGGGGACCCAAGGTTGGAGAACACTGGTCTAAAGGATGCATATACTATATTCCACACAAATGTTTAAAGCAACTTACGGTGTAGTGACAGTGATAAATGTTGCCATGTTAAAGAAATTAAAAATAGAAGATATCATCAATATCCCAAGGAACTCATGCTTTCTCCCCCCCCCCCCCCGAACCCATTTCATGCTGTTCAACAACTAAGGGCACAATCCTATCATGTTTAGACAGAAAAAAGTCCCACAACTCCCAGCATTCCCAAGCCAGCATTTTTGATAAATTCTTATCAAAAGCAACTGAAACAAAACGCTCACCCATCCCAACACTTTGCCAGGGATTTGCAGGGGGAAACAGTCGTTTGGGGGTCACTTAGTGCCCTGAGTTGAGCCACCTCTCTCATGCTCAGCCCTTTGTAATAGGAGATAGTAACACTGGCCTCCTTCGAAGGGTTATTGTAAGGATGACTAAGATCCTATATGCTATGTTCTTTGAATTCTTCAGAAACACATAATATAAACATTGTCGGATTATTAAAAATAATAAATTTGGGGATATGTGTGTAGCGTTAGATGAATGAAGTCAGCAGTGTGTACTGGGAGAGATAAAGGAGTTCAGCTCAGCTTAGGATGTGCTAAAGATGTATAGGAAGAGGCAGTGCACAGGAATGGGAGAAACAGGGATGGTCAACCTCACTGCAATTCTCCAAACTTTCCTTCAAAGCTCCATTCGGCTCGGTCCCATTCTCATTTGCAACCTGTTTCTCTGTTCGTTCAAACAGAGGAAGTGTGCATTTTTCTAAAGCTGCGCAATTTTCAAACGTGCATTTTGCAGATGTTGTACATTTTTCAGAAGTGCTGCATTTTGCAAACACTAACACAAGTTTGGGAATTTGCAAGCATTTTCAGAGAACATGCACCTCTATTCTCATTTGCGGTTCCGAACAAGGCAATTTTGAGTGATTTGTGAACTGAAACAAAATCCTCATACATCCCCTATTTTGTGCTTCCTCTGCTACCACTTGTTTAGAACATCCAAAGCTACTTTCTGTGCAAATGTATACATCAGGGATGCTGGACCTCAGTCCCCCCTGGAGTTCCAATCCAGCCCTCCTGTGCACAAAAAATCCATACAATACGAAAAAGTGCACTCAAAAATATGCACAATAATTTAAATGGTGCACAGTAATGCATTATAATAGGGGAAACAGTTTGCAAAAAATGTGTACATTAGCAAAAAGTGTACACAAAAATGCATAGATTGGGGAAAGATGCACAAAATGCATATATTAGGAGACATTTGCACAAAGATGTATATGAATTTTCATGCAGACTTCTTTTTTTTAAAAAAAATTGTACTGATGCACAATTGGGCAGAAATGAACTTGAGATCGGGAGAAGAAAAAGAAAAGAGAAACTGTGTGGAACCAAAATTGACAGATCACCCATCCTTTTAAAACTGTGCCTGTAAACTGTACATGCACCATTCGCAACTGAGGTGTCACATTATGGGCAGTATGTGTGACCTGAGCACAGGGAGTAACTGACAATTGAAAACAGATACAAGTGAGCTAGCAATGCCAAGGTAAAGGTATGTTGACTTGTAAGATGGGCAAACATTATTGCCTTAGCCTGCGATCAGCTCACCCAAGATCCACCGATATGACCACGAGAACTGGTGCTAAATATGATACACATTTGCCCACTGATTTTATACCTAAAGGGTAGTATAGACATTTTAGAATCATTCAAGTCTGCAAAATAGGATAAAAAAAATAACTGTGATGAAAAATAGTCTGTGCATCTGAAGCAAATTGGTGATTGGCTGCCAGTCATCCAAGGAGTTGCCTCACAGATGCCCAGCTGTTGGGTTTAAACATACGGGGGAAGGAGAAAAGGATCATTTCAACGGCTCAGTTTCAGTCATAAATGGAAAAGTTGAATCAGAGAATAGAAAAGGTGTGTCACAAACTGCGTGCATGTGTGTGCGTGTGTGTAGGAGACTGAGGGCTAAAAGAGCTGTCGAGCTTCCTTACGAGAAATCAGTAGTGAACTGCAGAGCCACTGTAAAGCTGCTGAAAGCTGACATAATGATAGGGACAGATTCTGTCAGTTTGCACCAGCTGTGATCATACTCCCACTAAAGCCAGTGGGTGGGGAGAAATCACACTGACTGTGGTGCATTAGGACTGCACCTTCTAAGTACTAATATGGTCCATGAACAGTCCCTTTGATTTCAGAAACCTGCAGAAGCCACGATACTTTCCCTTCAAAGACAGTTGTGAGTGAAAAATGCCAATTTTCTGCTAGCTGATGCTGAAGATGCTATTTTCCTTTCCCTTTTTTTTTTCTTTGCAGGTTAGGCAGGAAATTATCTTAAAATTGAAAATGTCTTCCTTTGCCAAGAATGTGCAAGAACAATTTCTCACTAGGTCTGCTGGTAATAAGAGTTTATTTGGCAGAAAAAAGTGAAATGGTGCAGCTTAAAGTCATATACTTAAGAACACCATTCCTAAAGCCAGCTAAACAGCAGGTATCAAATCTAAACATGCCTGAATCTTAAATCTTCTGACTTGTAAGTAATTCTGTTCACAAGTGACACTGCTTCTCAGTCTTGAATTGATCACTTGCAAACATTATTTTGTCCCTGAGGGCACAAGATGTAACTACCGAGAGGAAGCTAAGCAGATTTAAGTCTGGTTAGTGCCTTGATGGGAGACCATGTGTGAATGCTATGTGCATTGCCTTGATTTCCACGATGGAGAAAAGATAGGATCTAAAGTTATTGAGGGACAGAGCCTATTTTAAACTGAATGTATATTCTCGCCAATGTGGGTTTTACATTCACATTTCAGAATATCAATCCAATGTGTTACTTGTATGAATACCCTTAGTTTGATTGCAGACTTGCTTTCGGAGAAATCCCTGCACAGAAAGCCATTTCACCATTAATTCTGAGGAATGTTCCTTCAGTAAATACAGGGTTGGGGATGAGTAGACACAAACCACAGCTGGAAAAGAGACTGAAGAGGCTATTTTTTAAAAGTATCCAGAGAGTAGGGTCACACACGGGACTACATATTAAGACTTCAGTCCCAGGCATTCAGGCCATCAGGCTCCCACAAGCATTTTCATTCAGTGTGTATATATGTGCCTGTGTGTTTATCAAAATAGCTGATGTGCTAGGGGGAAAACGGCAGTGGGGGTGGAATCTGAAAGTGACCTCCTTTATTGGTGACCTGAGGGGGGTTTGACACAACCTCTCTGCACATTCAATTGGCTAGCCCTGCCCACCACAGGAACCGCACATGTTTCCCCCCCAGCCCTGACTAACATCCATCGGACTTTCCTGAGAAAGAGTTTTCCATGCATACAGATCTGCATGTGGCGAGTTCCTGCACTTGAGGAGGGACCCTGATTGGGCAGCATCCCTCATCGTGTAGCGGCTCTCCATATGTGCAGAGAACTCTTTGTCATAAACTTCCAGTGGCCCTAAGAACCCCACTTTTTGTTCACTGAATGTGTGGAGGAGGTCATGTGAACCCATATGCAGAGACCTCATGATCAAGCAGCAGGAAGGGTCAGTTTCCAGCAACAATGAGAACATAACAGGAGCCCAGTGCCGGTGCTACCATTAGGCCAACTAGGCAGCTGCCTAGGGCGCAGGGCTAAAGGGGGCGCCAGAAATAGGGAGGGAGGGCTCAAGTGGGAAGGGGGGGTGCTAAATATCTGATCTTGCCTAGGGCACCAAACTGCCTTGCACCAGCCCTGCAGGAGCCTATTCAGCTTTAGTCAGCCATAAAACAACAACACCAACAGCAGCAACAGCTAGTTTTTATATAGTGCCTCTATTTTGTGGTTTGCAAAGCTCTTAGCAAAGTATTCATAATCTGTACATGGCACAATGGAATCATAGTATTTCATAGATTATAGAGTTGGAAGGAGCCTACAAAGCTATTGAGTCCAACCCCCTGCTCAATGCAGGAAACTAGAGGAGGGGTCTCCCATCCAAGTAATAACCAGGCCTGACCCTGCTTAGCTTTCCACACTCAGACAAGCTGAGCCAGCGTGAGCCACAGGCCGTGTCACAGGCCGAATCAAAATGATATCAAGTCATATGCAATGGTTACCTCTGAATAACAGTCAGAAATAGAGCAGAACAATGGAAAGCTTTTCTAGACTAGGGTTTTACTGTACGCTTGCCACTCCTCACTTGTGGTAGTTTATGGGTGCTTTAGACAATAATGGCACCCTCCAGTGTATCTCCCGTCTTTCCAACCACTTTTCGGGGGCAGGGTTGAACGAGGAAAATGAGGTATTTTTGCCATTGCTAAACAAAACCGGCACCATCCCCCATTGTAGTTGCTTCATTCCACTTTGTTGCATTATGCCACACCACCACCTAGAGAGGCCTCCAAGTAACAATGCAGAAAACTAAATGGCAATGCAATTTGATTTCTGTAGGAATAAGCTTCCACCCCCACCACCGCTTTTTACAGGCAAAAACATTAATATGTATTAGAGGGGGGGGGCATTTAGATGGCAAGGGCAGGTATTGCTGTATGTTCAGGAACTCGGGAGATCTGGGTTCTAGTCCCCGCTTGGCCATGAAACTCACTGGGTGACTTTGGGCCAGTCATTGACTCTCAGCCTAACCTACCTCACAGGGTTGTTGTGAGGATCAAATGGAGAGGAGGAGGAGGATTATGTAAGCCGCCTTGGGTTCCTTGCAGGAAAAAAGGCGGGGTATAAATGTAATAAATAAATAAATAAACAAACAAACAAACTTTTATACTGAGGAAGTTTGGGTCAGGGGTGGAAATAAGGTCGATATCTGATGCTCCTACCAGACTTCACCCACCAATGTAAAGATTAGGTTTCCAGTTTCCATACGGAAAGACAGGAAAGGAAAAAACAGGTGTGTAGAAATCTGATCTTAATCCTGCAAAGAATCCAGAAGCAGCAGTAGTGGGTTAAAAAGCCTTGCCTACCAAATTTCGGATTTATGTCTTCCATGTTGACTAGAAGGAATGACTGTTGATAAGCTACCAGACAACCAGTACTTTTCCCCCCCACAGACAAGTACAATTAAGGGTTCTAATTAATCTCCAATTCTTATGATGGACAAAATGAATTTGCTCCAACACATTTGATGCAAGAAGAGTGAAATCTACCTTTTAAAAATCCAAACTTATTCCGGTGTCCCTTCTCTTGCAACTTATTCCCCCCCCCCCCCAGTATTTTTTGAAAGGGCGCACAATTGCGAAGATTAAAGACCAACCTCTAGAAAGATGGAGCCCAGGCATCTCACTACCCACTCCATCCCGAGATCTAGCAGGAAACATGCTGCATGGCTGCCTTTAGCAGTGGAACATGCACATTTCAGCCATGTCAGCAATGATGATAGAAGAGAAGTGTTTGGTCTGTGTCTCCGAATCTCTAGCAGGACTGAGCTGGAGCTGTAAAGCACTCCGCACTACTGCAATTAATCCAGTAGCAAAATGAAGAGAGTTGAATTTTGCTGCTAACACAGCATTTTGTGCCTAAAGATCTTCATAGCCCCCTCACTGGGCTACTACTGCTGCAGCTCTTACTACTGAGGCACAGCTGTGAAATGTTTCCTCATTTCACAGATGAAAGAAGTAACATCTCCTCTCTTTTTCCTCCCATGCTGCCTCAGGCTCTTAAAGTGCAAATTTGTTTTATTTGTATTTGAAATATATTTGGATTAATTAAATACACTCTCCACATTTAGTCTGCATTAAATTTTAATGGTTGTACTTTTAAGCAGGGCCGGATTAAGAGCATTATGGGCCTGGTGCTGAGGAGGGTGCGCGGCTGAAGAGGGTGCAGAAACGCTGCGCTCCTCTTCGCTGCCGCTGCGCCGCCCCCGCCAGGCCTCCGTCTCCCCTCCCTCCCTCCCTCCCACCCGCCGCCGCCGCACCCTCCCGTCCCGCTCGCCGCTGCGCCTCCCCCCGCCCTCCCGCTTGCTGCCGCTGCGCCTCCCGCCGCCGCCGCCATCACCACCACCACCCCGACCCCCTCCCCGCCACCTACCTTCTCCACGTCGTGTCGCTTCCGGAGCCCTGCCCGCGTTGTTTTGGTGGGAGGAACCAGGGCAACAGGGCTTAAACAGCCCTGTTGCCATGGTTTCCCCGGCAAAAAACAGCGCGGGGGTCCCGTCGCGTCACTTCGTCCTCCTCGGCGGCAGCAGCAGCAGCAGCAGCAGCCAGGGCGGGGGGAAGGTAGGTTGGTGGTGGCGGCGCAGGGTTTTTTTTTTTGCAGAGCAGGGCTGCTTTGGAGAGGGGGGGCGCTAAATATTATTTCGCCTGGGGCGCCAAACTGCCCTGCACCGGTCCTGATTGTGGGCCTATTTTCTGGTAGGGGCCTGGAGCTTCAGCTCCAATAGCCCCTATCTTAATCCGGCCCTGCTTTTAAGTCATCTTCACCTTATTAAAAATTTGCACCCAGCTCTCACATGCAGGGGGGAAAGAAATCCGCACTGGGTTGCAAATGAGTACATGGGAGCTTCTAAGGATTGCCACTTCTTCTCAGCTGGGCCCAGGCCCTCATACTTTGGCAGTGCAAAAAGCAGGGAGGAACAAGTAGATGTTTTGTTCCCATAGTCTCCAACAGCCCCCAAAATGCCGGGACCATCACAAAAACCCTTAAGCCATCACGGCTTCTCACTTTGTTTTGCAGAGTCCCAAATTCCCCTGCCTCCCGCAAGCTACTTTAAGGTGCTCTTAATGGGGCCATGGGCAAAACTGCAGCTAAGCTAAAACTTTTAACTTAGCTGCAATTTTGCCCATGGCCCCTTTAATTTAGCTCTGCTTAGGCTCAAACGGCTGCCCACGGAGAGAAAGAGAGCAGGGAAGGAACAGACACAAGGATGGGTGTGTGTACGTGTGCAGAGGGAGAGGTGAATGAGGGAATTTATCACATGATTCCTATCTTTATATTGCCAAAGATTTTATTTCCTAACAGAGCGGACTCTGTGCCTCTAACAGGTGAGATACAGTATCAGAAAGAAACGCAAGAAACTTTCCCTTCTCTCTGAAGCTCCATATTTGGGGGCATGGGGTGGGTGGGTAAGCTTCACCTGTTGAATTTGTGCCAATCCTGACAATTTTAAAACAAAAAGAAAGAGATTGCCCTGCAAGCACTGACACTGCCCCATGAAAAACACCAGATATCAACAATTAAGGGTTTGAGTAAGGAAATTTTTTTTTACAAAAGCCACTTATAAAATATTATAAAATAATATACAATATAATAATGTAATAGTTATAATAGATAAGATATAAGATAATAATATAATTCTGGAAAAGTCATCCTAGCATTGGCACTGCTGCTGCTACCTCTTCTTCTAGCAAGAAAAAGCATTTCACAATTGTCCCTCAATTACACGATACTTCTTCACACAATGCATAATCAATTTGCTGCCACAAGATGTGATGGGCAGTGTTGTAGATTGCTTTAAAATATACAGGCAGTCCCCGAGTTACGAATGAGATCCGTTCGTAAGTCTGTCTTTAAGTCAAATGTGTACGTAAGTCAGAACAGAAGCCACACAATGTTTTCAAATTGTTGTAAAGTGTTGCAAACTGTCGCAAAGTATAGTGTGTGTTTGTAAGTACGAACCACTGTATTTAACTCAAATTTTTACATATATTGCGGTCCATTCTTAAGTATGAGTTGTCCATAAGTCAGGACGTCCGTAACCCGGGGACTGCCTGTACACACTTTCCTGTGAGTAAGTCCTATTGAACGTAATAGGACTTACTTCTGAGTACACAACACATGCATAGGATTGCACTGTTATTCTGTTTTCAGAGCAGTGGTAAATTTTACTTGGCTCTACCTGTGTACCCCATGTGAAAGTCTTTTTCTAACACATGCTGAAGTGCCATGGAGAAAGCTCTCTACAGTAATGATTAGGATTATTCTGCAGGGATTTTTGGATTATTTTTTTTTAATGCATTAGCAGAAAACACACCCTCCTCAAAGAGAAAGAAAGCAAAAAATCCCAACTACCTCAAATAGCAACAAACATTATCATTCCATTTTAGCATTATTGTTCAATCACAGTGTTGTTGTTCTTGTTTTTTTTCATAAAGTACAATAGGACCCACATGTTTTTTTTCTGAGTGGAGAAAATAGGAGCTTGCAGAGTGGGCCTATGAACCACTTTGCACACTCAGAGGTATCTAAATGTTAAATATTATTATTTCTTTGGCAAACTACTAATGAGAACAAAGCCACCATGGAGGGATCCATTTTTAAAGTGGGAGGGAGATCTTTAAAACAATGGGGGGAAAGTAGGCTGAAAGTTATGTTTGACAGAAATAATGGCATATTCCTCCCTGGCTTATCCCTTCCTACCATTTGTTGTTGCCTCTATATTACATTTTAGACTGTAAGCTCTTTGGGGCAGGGAACTGTTCTCTTATACTCGGTAAACCACCATGCACATTGATGGTACAATGATAATAATGACAACAAAAGCAATCACCATCATCATCATGGGTCTGGAGATCAAAGTGGCTTCAGAGTGGTCAGAGCCCTTAAATGGTCAGAGCATCCTGGGGTGGGTGGCTATACTACTGGCCACGCCCTCATGTTGCCTGGCCACGCCCTCTTGATCACACCTTCATGTTGCTCAACCATACCTCTTACAAATTCACATGTGTGTCCCTATTTTCATCTGTGAAATGTTGGAGGGTATGTGTTCCATCATGCTCCAAGAAGAAAGGAGGACAAAATATCTGTCTGGTCCTTCCTGTCCCTTATAAAGCCAAGCCCCAAAGCTTTCCAGAATGCATAAACTCTCCCAGCTAGGCTTTTTTTTTTTTAAGGGGCGAGGGAGAATAGGAATAATTGCCCCTGAGCCTCAAACACGGAAGGGGCCACATCAACATTGCCAACTATCTCAGGGGTGTTGAACTGCTTTCATTCCAAATGCCGAATTCAATTTTTGAGAAGCTCACAGAGAGCACATTCCAGTCATGATCAGGGCCAAACTGCCAAAGTACCAGCATATTTTAGCTTAAAGCTCTTACTAACAGTAACTAAGCCTCAGAGGAGGCATTTCAACCTTTCAGAATGGGTAAAAATGGCACAAAAGCAGGGAAAACACCAAATGATTAGCGTTCAGAGGAAAGGGGTGGGGCCTGGTGAGGGGGCGTGGTCATCTGGGGTTAGATTGGGACACCAGATGGGCCAGATTTGGCCTGCAAGCCTGAGGTTCTGCCCCCTGCTCCAATTGAGAAAAAATGACAATGACATTGGATGCTGTGAGACAGAAGTGGAACCATCCAATGAACGTTCAGCCCCCAGGCCTGTCTGAGCTGTTGCACCTCCTGTTTCACTGCACAACCTATCTTGATTTTTCACACCTTCATTTGATATTGTCACTAGCTTCCCTCTGTATGCATGGTGTTTAATACATTGCTTTTAGCTCTAATGGGAGATCCCCCCACCACCAACTTTCCTAGTGGCATGGGGAGATGGATTTCAGGGGGGTAGTGGTTAGGGAGGGAAGGGATGAACCTCCCCCATGCATTGTAATCTTGATATAAATTGCCCTCCCATGTCACTAATTCAAGAAAAAGTAGATATGTTGCTGCAAGCTAAATATTAAACATTATGTGTTGTTTGTCCCTAAGCCCCAGCTGTGGCACAAAAAGCAGTAGTGGGAGAGAAGCATTCTGAGAGGTTTTAGGTACCCGCTCTTAAAGCAGAAAGAAACCTGGATAGGAATTTGGGGATTGGGGGAGAAACTTTCAAAGGTATCTGAGCCTTGGGCTGGTTGAGAGCTGCCCATCCTAGAGCTCATGCCACATGCTCCAGGGAAGAAGAAACTAGCGGCAGATGTCTCTGTTTCTTTTTGCAGAGGAAACAAACAAACAAACAATCAAAAATGCTTATTCTGATGGATCTGATAAATTGGAATAAATCCATCCACATTAACAGTGCATCATGTCTAGCTATAGGCACATAAGATGGCCCTTTATTAAGAACATGACATACAGAGCATGACATTCATCTATGTAGACAGATTGATTACCAATCTTCCTTTTTGGATCTCCTCCATAGCCCTGTTCAGGTGTTTTTAACTCCAACATGCAAGCTGGGAGTGGGGTTGTGCCAAATAGCTCTGCCCCGATATCATGCACATCAAAGAGCCCTTCCACCTGGTGTCCATGTGTACCGGACGAATGTCTGCAGGGAGAGGACTTGTACACGCGAAGGATGGCCACTTACCAAAAGAGAGGAAATTCATCACTAAAAGAGAGGCCAAAAGAGGCCACAAAATCTGCATAACACTGGCATCGGCTCATTTATATGTACAGATGCAAATTTAGAAATAAATAATTATTATGTAAATAGAAATACAATACATCTCACCATAGCGGGGAAGACTGTGACTAGATGACCTGCGTGCCTGCCCAGTCTGGAGTCTCTCCAGGTGCCAACTGCTGTTGGGCAACTTCAGGGTCCCTGTTCTTCATTCTTAGGGTTCTGTATCTTTAAACTGGACTTGGACTGGTCAGCCCTTCAAACAGAGGATGCCTTCAAACAGAGGACTCTAAAGTAAGACACATGGCCACCCTACTTGGAACCCAGATCACGCAGGGTTCCAGGTTACATGGAATCCATCGAACATGCAGGTGTACATGCAAAGGCCCCTTCCTACGGACCTTTGTATTATACACATGAACACCAGGGGGAGTAGCAACTTGATGCGTGTGATATGGGAGGTGGAGCTACTAAGAGCAGTCCTGCTCCCCACTCATGTACTGGAGATACTTGAAAAAATCACACCTGAATAGGGCTTGTGAGTCCTCCATTCCTAGAGGGACTTTCTTGCCTCTGTATATTAGAACGGTTGGGGTGAGCCTTCAACTATTTTATTAATTTTTAATAAATATATTTGGTGTGATTATTCAGTATGTATTATGATTAGTTGAAGTTTTACAGAATGCATAAGGAAGGCTTTTTAAATATATATATATATATCATGGATGGTTTTATTATAATGAACACCTACGTTTATCATTATCTGTGTTGTGGTATTTACTCATTTATTTGCTTGTTTGCTCTCTCAGTGTCCCTGAAGGGGGTTGCCATCAACCAGGGCTGACTCAAGACATTTTGCTGCATGAGGTGGAGTACAAGATGGTGTCTCTTTGTTCCATGTGCAGAAGCTAACCAAACTGACAGTTGAATCAACACTTGCGACAGGACTGTGTCCTCCACTTCACCTGAGGGTGGCAGGGTAGCTTAGGGCACACAAGGCAAGCCTTCTGGCATATATAGCTCTGGTCTCCTAACACCTCACCTCTGCTCCTCACCCCCTGGCATTTGCTGCCTGAGGCAGCTGCCTCACCTTGCCTTGTGGTAGGGCCAGCCCTGCCATCAACTGAAATGTGTTGGTCTCTGTAGCATTTTTACAAGGACTATTACCATTGGATGAATATTGATAAATATTAATTTTTCAGTGCCATTTTGAGATGTTGCCTCTTTGTTTCCTTTGTTTTTTGGTGTTGCCCTCCCCTTTTTTCCCCCTTACCCTTTTCATCTGTGGGTAGTCACTGCATTGAGAGATGGCAAAAAGAAGTGACTAACTATTAACCCTGTGTAACAAGACATTGCTTATACTGCTATGGCTTAAGTATACTCCTGGAGAAGTGAACATTTAGTAATAAGCATTTTCAGTCAGTTTCCAAAAGGAAGGGAAAGCCAACTTCCTCACCTTGAGAATGCAATGGATTATTTCTACATTGGCAACTGCATATTAAGCTACTCCCTGACAAAATTTCAGCTTTTATCCACACGTTACTGTCAGCAGCTTCTAAGTTATATTCTGGTAAGCATGTGTCATATCTTTGACTAGCACACCCTATAGAATGCTAATGAGCAGGTATTCTAGTAAGTAACCTGTATTTAGGGAAAGAGATACTTTCTTGCATTCCTGCCCAGTTCAGTTGCACAGGCCTCTATGGGTAGATTTTATTCATAGAGACATCTAAAACACCACCTATGATGCCCAACAAACGCTGGCGCAAAGGCAAAATGCTATATGCAAATCATCTAGCAGAAATAACAGATTATCATATCCATGTACAGGTGTGGTTCTCTCCCACCCCCTGCTAGTCCCAGCATATCAGTTCAACACTGCAGATATAAAGAAGCTTTGGTACTTGTAAGTCTTTTCTTTGACTGTCAAACCTATCCCTATGTATACAGAATGACAAAGCCCTGCCAGCATCTCAACTCAAATGTCACCCTCTTTCCTGGCTGTGATTGTTCCCATTTTCCTCCTATAATGTATTCAGTTTCCTATTGATACATTTATTTAGCCAGGTGTTTCTATGTGCATGGTGTTCTTGTTCTTGTTGTTGTTATAAAAGCTGAGCATCCAAAGGGTCAGGTATGGGGATCATACACCAAAGACTGAAATAAACCATCTCCCTAGTGGTCCTTAATGCTTATACACCCCTCTGTTGTTCATCCATCTTTACTCAGCTGGCAAAGCTCCCAGCATAACTCCTCAATTCCCTCTTGGCTTCCAAGGGATCACCACCAACTGCCAAACTCTGCGCTTTCTAGGCTTGCAGTTAGCTTGTCTTGTAAGCCTATGACTTCCTTCCGCATTGCTACTAGAGTTTTTCTACACAAGGCTGTATCTACTTTTGGTTTACTTGCAGAATTGAGATCCGAGCTCTACACAAAGAGTTTTTCCTTTCCTGCTTTTCTGCTACATAGTCTTTAGGTGGCACTGTGGTATAGCAGAATAACACAATTACACAAGTGGGGAAACACATTTTGTTTTGCTTTCACAAATAATATTGCATTTTTCCCCACTCTACAAAGAAATGTTAAAGGGCTCTTAAAAAACAGAAATGAAACTGGAGGGTCACAACTTTGTCTACAGAATCTGTAAACAACCATCAGTGAGGAATGACAAGTGCACAATAAATGCCTCTTGTAGAAAAGTTCCTAGCTTCTAAAAGTGAGGAGGGAAACTAAAACCTGTCCTGATACTGAAAAGGATGCTAACATGTCTGTTATCAGGTCTTCAAATTTGTAGGGGCATTTCCTTTGGATTTCATAAAACAGGGTAGCAAGGCAATGAGACACACTGAGATACAGACTGCATCACAACTGGTCAAGTTATACTGTCGACGACGACGACGACGATGATATAGTGCCTTCATTGCACATGGTGCTGTTCAGATTGACTTAAAGAAAATGCAGGCCAGAGAGTTTACAGTCTAGATTGAGGAAAAGGCAGAGAAACAGACATTATGGGGAGAGACAATTGAAGGAGAGGAGGGTGCAAGATGCAAAAATAGTAACAGATCTATGACAGCCATCCACCCATTGGTCTAGTCAAGCATTTCATAAGAACATGGAAGAACAATTTAGAAAAAATTAAAAACATGGCAAGGTCCTAATACATTGACAATTGAGTTTTCATCCAAAACATCTACAGAGGAAGACTGACTTGAATAAAAGTTATAGAGGATCATAGAATCATAGAAAGGTAGAGTTGGAAGGGGGCTACAAGGCCATCGAGTCCAACCCCATGCTCAATGCAGGAATCCAGGTCAAAGCATCTCTGACAGATGTCTGTCCAGCTGCACCTTGAATGCCTCCAGAGTGGGAGAGCCCACCACCTCCCTAGGTAGTTGATTCCATTGTCTTATTGCTCTGACAGTCAGGAAATTTTTCCTGATGTTTAGGTGGAATCTAGGTTCCTGTAACTTGAGCCCATTATTCCATGTCCTCCAAACTGGGATGATCGAGAAGAGATCCTGGCCCTCCTCTGTGTGACATCCCTTCAAATACTGGAAGAGTGTGATCATATCTCCCCTCAGTCTCCTCTTCTGAAGGCTAAACATGCCCAGTTCTTTCAGTCTCTCCTCATAGGGCCTTGTTTCCAGTCCCTTTATCATCCTTGTTGCCCTCCTCTGAACCCTCTCCAGTTTGTCTATGTCCTTCTTAAAGTGAGGTTCCCAGAACTGGATGCAGTACTCAAGATGAGGCCTAACCAGTGCCGAGTAAAGGGGAATTATCACTTTTCCGCGATTTGGAAGCTATACTTCTATTAATACAGCCCAAAATTGCATTTGCCTTCTTTGCAGCCACATCGCATTGCTGGCTCATATTCAGTTTGTGATCTACCACAATTCCAAGATCCTTCTCACTTGTAGTATTGTTGAGCCAAGTGTCCCCCATTCTGTAACTCTGCATTTGGTTTCCTCTCCCTAGGTGCAGCACTTGGCATTTATCCCTATTAAATTTCATTCGGCCCAGCACTCCAGCCTATCGAGGTCACTTTGAATTTTGTTTCTGTGTTTTGGTGAAACATATTCTGGCTGGCTAGAGACCAAAACTTGTCTGGTCTTTGCTCAGGAAGGACATACACTAATGCTGTGCCAAAAATTTATTCCACATTTTTTTCAACCACTCTCATTAAAGTTGAGAGAAGAGAGATTGCTTTCAAAAAGAAATTCAAAGGAGAAGAAAATTTTGGAGAAATTCTCATGGGCTGGGTTTGGGGTTCTTGTGCTTACCTTACTCCAGAGGTGGCTGAGAAGTGTGCATGAGTGTCCTGTTTCTCATTGCACAATCATCTCTGTGGCAGCCTGGAGCCTCCTCAGCTTCCCACAATTCAGTTAAAGCCCAGGGGAAAGACATCATGAAGTAGTTCTTACCATAGGGCCTTTTCAGATCAGGAAGTACAGACAGCATGGGAGGCTGCAGAGCTATGGAGAAAGTGTAATAGAACAAACAAGCACACACACAGCACCCTCAGCCACCTCACAGTGATTAGATAAGCTCAAAAACAGCACCACAATACAATCTAAAACATCCTGAGAGTGAGGCAAAACAATGGAAGCTTTTTCCATTGGGAAAGAAAACTTTCAAGAAATTGGAGGACAATTTTTGGCACAACACAAGCTCCACCTCTTCCCTGGAGCTGGAGACAACACTAACCCCTCCCCCCCACACACACACCTGCATTGTGGAGGATGTAAAATGGGAGCTAGGCTGCCAACACAGTTGATGCTGTTGCCACTTGCAGCAGCACCGTAAAAAAACAAAAATCCCCTAGGAAAAAAGAAAGAAGCTATGCTGCTACAAGCCCTGCCAATGGTGAGCCCTACCTGTGATATGCTGCTGTAGAATTTCTCCTCCCCTGGAGAATTTCGATCAAATTGTCCTCCCAATTTCTCTGCCCACAAATAGGCAGCAGGGGGAGAATTTCAAGAGTCCATTTGCACACGGCTCTATATACTGCCACAGACCTGTGATATCCACCGGGCCCAGCACAAGGTCTTTCACCATCTGAGGCAAGAGAGAAGACATGCGGCTGCTGCATCTGCATCATGTTGCCGCAACACTCCCCACCCCCTTCCCCCCCTCCTACACCCCCTCACCTTTACCTTTGCCCCTGCGTTGGCTCTATGAGGAGCCATGCAGCTGGACAAAGCAGCCACAGGGCTCTCGTGAGACCTCCCAGGGCAGGTCTCAAAGAGGCACTGTCACAGTTCCCGCATGGGGAACTCTCATGAGAGCTCCGTGACCATTTCTTCCAGCCACATGCCACAAGGGAAAGAGAGGGCAGGCGGCTGCTCTAGAAGGCCCTGCTGGCCACTCTCTCTCCCTGCGGCAAATGCTTCAGCATAAGAGTAGCTAGCGGGGCTCTCCAGAGCATCCATTGGTGGCTGCAGGGTCCTCCTGGCAAGGGCACGGGTGGCAAAATTTGCCACTACTCCTGCTCTGCTGCCTGATGCAGGTGCCTCACCCTGTTTCATGGATGGGATAGCCCTGATATCCACATAGAATAGGTTAGTTGTCAAGCTAGGATTCCTGCTGAAACTGCTGCCAATCCTTAACACGCAGATGGAGTAGAATGATGTGGTAGTTTTGTGGGGTAATCTATACCTCTTTAAGTTCTGTGACAAACTAGTTGACTTTAATGGAAGGGGATTGTACCATTGGATAGCTCCCATTGCTCAACCAAGGGCATGTTTTCTTCTTCTCGGTGCTCATTTCTGAAGCATATATACAAAATGATGAGCCTTGAATGGAAATCTTTTCTATCCTTATGTTGTAGTGAAAGCAAGGCGACTTTTATCAGTAGCACTAACTGATATGAGAGCACGTTTGCCCTCCTTTGTGCAGGCCGGTTAACCTTTAATTAAATTTGTCTGCAGTTGAACTCAAGAGAAATCATGAAATTTCTATGAAATCTATGAAATCTAAGATGCAATACCTACAGGGACCACACTCAATCTAAATGCAGAAATCAACTATAAGAATCTATCTGTGCTTTTAAATAAATAAATAAATAAGATTAATGATCTGTCTTCAGTAGATATTTATCAGGATAGCATTAATAAAAGAAATTATTCCATAAGAAGACGGTTGTAGCATTTCATTAAGCCTGATATTGTACAATATTCCTACTGCACAAGTAAGCTCAATATTAAGTTGGCTTCATTCTTCATCTAAGGATAACACAATGATAGGATTTGACGTCTTTATACTGGATTGGACCCAGACTAAGGTTAAATGCATCTTTGCATTCAACATGGGTTTGTTTGTTTTTTTAAATATGCAGATACCACCAGTGTGTGGGGTGGGAGTGGGGTGGAGCTGCCCATAATCAGGATTGCAGCAGGCATGGTGGCGGGGAATTCCATAATTTCCTTCCTTGCTGTGGTACCAAGGAAGACTGCTCCTCTGAAGTCCATATCTGCTGTGGGGGGAGGAATCCCCAATTGCCCCCACTCCCCAAGGCTGATGCGACTTGCTTCCCCCCCCCCCTGCACATTAAATGCAAATACAGTCATGCCTTGGATTGAGAGCATAATTTGTTCCGGAAACGTGCTTGTAATCCAAAACACTCTTATATCAAAATGAAATCCCCCGCAAAAAAATTGTACAGAAATTTTTAATTTAAGACGGACTACAGTACTTGTATTGCAAGACGTCGCTTGTATATCAAGTAAAAAAAAATTAAATAAATATTTAAAAATTTGCTTGTCTTGCAAAATGCTCTCCAACCAAGTTACTTGCAATCCAAGGTATTACTGTACACATTTAATGTCACATGTAGTTTGGCCCCATGTTACTTGCACTAAGTTCCCATTGAAATCAGTGGGGTTATGCTAAATCATGACTAACTTTGCACACTGGTATCAGTGGTACCTAAATACAACTGTCTTCATCTGGATCCAGCCGAGTATATTTACATCAGGGGTGGGGAACATCTTTATGGTGGGAAGGCAAATTGCTCCCCACCGGGGCCTCCACAAGCTGGATGATGTCAATGGGTATAGCCACCCCCCCACCAAGGAATCCAAGAAAGTTCTGCAGGCTGGATGGAGAACCTCTGAGCGCTAGATTAGGCTCACGGGCTGGAGAGTCCCCATTCCTGTTTTACATAGATCCTGATTAATGTATCACACAAAGCACAGTTACCCAGACAGTTCAAAATGGCTTGTCAGTCCCTCGCTCCAATCCAGATGTGTTTGGTATCCTGTTATACGAAGCTAGAGACTTGTTATCAGGACTAAATGCATACACAACAAAGTGACTGAACAGCATCATGGCAGTGGACTGTTTCCCCAACCTACACACATTCATAAAGATGTGAAAAGAGCCACTGTGCATATCACTGATCAGTGGTGCCTGGGTCTCTCTTCACATAATCAGGAACCCTGCCTTTGTAGGTTTCTTGATTGCATAGAGAGAGCTCTACATTTGCATAGCTATGCACACAGCAGTTCTCTTCAGATGTACTAATGAATTCAAAGAGGTAGGGGAAGGAGCCTGCCACCATAACACCACTCCCTACCTCTATGCAGTTTTGTTTACCCAACATCTGAAAATTTATTTATTCAATTTAAAATATTTCTTGGCCACCTTTCTGGGCAGAAGTCCTCCCAAGGCAACGTACAATAATAAAACACATAATAAAATCTGATACGGTCTTAAAAAGCTACAAAAACACAGTAAATACAGCAAAAACAGAATAGAGATAAAAACAGCAATAAAAACAGCAAACATATCAAGGGAAGACCAAAGTTTTTTAAAAAATGTTTTAGGGCCTTCTTAAAAGTCTGCAATGAAGGGGCCTGGTGAACCCCCGATGGACTGATATTTTGTGTGATATAAGAGGCAAGAGCTCTACTATTGGCTGTTGATGATGCTTGCAAGATGCAATGCCTACAGGGACATTCTCAGTGGCTTTGAGATTTTCCACAATGTACTTCATGTTCAATCTTGCATTTGGCTACTGATACATTTGAATAGCCCTGAATGCAAGAACAGAATCAAAATCTAAAACCTGCTTTGCCTCGGGGCTGGTGTAGCTGAAATAGAAACTGTATAGCCAGCATCACATTAAAATATTCAAAGAGCCTAAGATTTTCCTCAGGCTACATAAACCACGAGTCTCAATACAACAACAAACAACAACAACAACAACAACAAACCCATACACAGCCTACATATTTGTCTTTCTAGCTGTGAGAGAAGGAAATAATCGGTGGATCTTGTTAGTTCAATTTTAGTTCCAAGATCTAGGATATCACAGGTCTAGGGGCTAAGGAAGCAGAGAGAGAAGATCTGCTTTCCCTAACTGGCAATAAGAGCACCTGTGCCCCAGTAGGCTGTGACCTTTCAATCAGAAGAGAAGCTCAGACAGACTTGCTCAGGCGATGGAATTGGTTCCACAGGAACAAACACACATTCTAAGAATAGAATTAGGCTCTCTGGCCATTTTGCTCTCCCAATCTCTGGGGCAAGCCAAGGCTTCAACCTCTCACAATGAGATAATATGATCCATGTTAACGTTTGCACCTTTTGAATTCTCTGCAGCATTTAAAGGCTGCATAATACTTGGGGAAGTTCTCCTGCTTCAGCTACAGTGATAGTAAGAACCAAAGTGATCCATGTGTGGGTGCACAGAGGGAGCAGTTCTGAGAACATGTGTACAGGCCCAGGCGGCAGCCATTTTGAGATCTGTTGTAGTAAGAAATGCACAGTGTTAAAGTGAAGTTTCCTTCACGTTTCAGTCTCCTGTGCCATTGTTTTACAAAGTTTGCTGCAGCAAATACTACGCAAGCCAAGGGGTTTATGTAATATTTGTGTAATTCATTGAATTGGAGGAATGCAAACGATCTACTGCGAAATGTAGTATAATCCCAAGCCTAAGAGCAAGCTGCATTCTTTTCTGGCATTGTGGCATCAAGTCAGAGCAGTTTGAATGCATTTTTAATCTTTACAATCACACATATCTCTATTAGCATACTATGCTAAACTGCAATAGTAAACTAAAGCTGTCTTGAAGTCGTACATACTCATAGAATTATAATAGGTAATAGTTATATGCAAGCTATATGCAGTAGAGAAACCTTTTATGAAGAAAAATGCACCTGACACTCCTGGTAGTTCTGCTCTTCTTTTTCTGCTGGTTCATCCAATCTATCATAACCCTACTACCTGATGAATTAACTCTTGCCCTTAACAGGACTAGCCAGTCTTTCAAAACAGGAAGTATAGTAAAATGCAGTTTAACATGAAAAAGTCATTGAAGTGGATATTTCCTAAAATAGTGTGGATATAATGGAAGAGTTAGTGCACCTATCCTAGAAGATTGCCAGGCTGGCTCTTTCAAGGGCTCTTCTTCAATACTAAAATAAAAACAATTCATCCAATCCCAAGACCCATGTATGAGTATAAATCTACATGAATCTCTGTTCATTTCAATGGAAGGATCAGCAGGCGAATATCTCCCCGTAAACCTCTCCCCTCACCTGACATGACGTGCATGATAGGCACACTGCTTGGGCCTGCCTGTCTCCTTCCCCCTCCCCCCAATATCCTTCCATGCCCAGACAAGCTGGGCATGTGTGAAGGCATTTCTTCCATGTGTGGGTGTAATATTACTGATGGTACTGTTTGCAGTTTTTACTTTATTTTTCTTTCTAACTGTTTGTATACTTTGTGGTGTGTGGGGGGGATATGTGTTTACAGTTCATGTTGTTATATGAATCACCTATGTTAAAAACTCAAAACTATATTTTTTAAAAAAAATTACATGATTTTCAGTATTATCAAAATCAGTTCATAAGGTCTTCAGTTAAAGCAACACCTTTTGCAATATCTTTCAGATATCTCATGGGAAATCCCCAGAAAAACAGTAGAGCAAACAGTTATTTCTAATCAATCTATTTTGGTAGTTCATCCTAAAATAAGTAGTCAAGGCATATGAAAAATGACTTCCCTTAATTCTGGCTGTACATCATTTTCCCCAGCCCAGGTCAGGTTCCAAAGAACTATCAAAACAGCAACTCCCCGTGCCATATGGCAAACAGTTTTTGAAACAGGTTACGATCTGACATGAGGATCCAAAGGGGGGAAATGCAGCCACGCCACCCCCCGGGCTAGTTCAGGCCCCTTTTGTGAGCCTAAGCAGCTGTTTGGATCTAAGAGTAGGCAGATCTCCTCTGAGGAAGTAAACCAGATTTGCTTGATCACTGTAGGCTAGAACATTGGAGGCGTTCCGTTCCGTTACCATAAATTATTCTCCCATATATCAGCAACTATTGGGAATTTATGTTGGGCTGCCTTTACACCAGCAATGAAATCTACTCTTTATGCAGAACAAACCTATTTTGTATGCTGTACAAGTTAATGAAACTTTGATCATATGTTGCTATGATGGTTTCCATGTCAGTTTGTAGATACATCAACTGAGTTTGAGCTATTCTTTTTTTTCTTTCTTTTTTGGCTGTATGCTTTGCACTTTTTTTATTTTTAGAGAGTACATTCTTTACGTTATTTGATGGTTTTCCAAGTTCTAGTTTTATACGTTGCTAGAATATTAAAATTTCATGAGCGGTTTGATTGTCATTTTAGTGTGCTTGCAAGCATTCTGCGAACTAACATCCATTCAAGCTTGTCATTCATTTTGTGTACATATCAAAGGCAACTTAAATTGTAGTCATTTATCAGAAACTGGAAAATAGCAATATACTCTTTCCATTGTAGAATTAATGTGTGTTGTTCATGCACACTCCATGATAATGAGCAACCATCACTCCTTGTAAAATGTAATCTAAAATGTTCCGATTCAAAAAAGTAAAAATTAAAAATGCAATGCTATAATAATAATTTTCTGCAGTCAAGTGAATACCCAATCAACAATTAATAAAATGAGATGAATTCATTTTCAGGAATAATTCGTGGTATGCAAAAAAAAAGAGGAAGATGGGATTGGTATCCCAATAAATGAGGTGGCTTTTTCCACTAGGGCAGTATCCAATACTGCTTGCACACCCACCATTAGGGCAACCTAGTGCTTCCTGAAGCAACTGGAAATGGGCCAAAATGCTTGTTTCCAGAACAGAACAGGTCAGTGGAACTAACAGAAGGGAGCTCCGCTGACCTGTCCCATTCAGGAAATGAGCACTTTGGCTTGTTTCCAGGGGTTGCTCTAGGAAGCACTAGCTTCCCATTGAACTAGCAGTGGGTCCCGCTGGTGCAACACAAACAGCGGAGGTGCAGCAGCAGCATTGGATACTGCCCTTTAAACACATTGTACTAACAAAAAACAAAGAGGCAAAGATAGGATGTATATTAAAAATCAATTAAAGCAGACTAGTTACATCTTAATGCTCTTTAACCATCCAGTTGCACTTACAATTAAGGTGGTTCATGTGTGATAAAAATAGTGATATTTTCCCATGCTCTTAAAGCATGATTAGGGGTGAAATGGGATTCTAATCTTATTAGATAATTGTGTATATGAACCCAAGAGGTATTAGCTGTTCTGGATTAATTGAATTGGAGTAGAAGGGTGTGATGTGAAGGCAAGCCACTCAGCTCCTCTTCCCACCCCCACCCCCCCAGAATATTGTAGCAATATTGTTTTGTCAGGCTTCTATTTTTCCCCTCTTTAAAACTGAAGTCCTGTAAACAGTGCCAGAAAACTATGCTGATAAAATAGGGTATTTTATTTATTATTTGGGTATTAATGTATAACCTAAAGAACTATAAGCCAAAGACAGAACATTCTCAGAGCATATAACATCACAACTCAGATGTTATCACTATTGATGTCGCACTATCCTAGGGCTCCTTCTGGCATGATGCTGGAAGATCTCCACCAAATGTGGGGTAATTTGGTTAGATGTGGAGATGGGAGACTTGGGTTCAAGACCCATCTGTGCCATTCTGCCATGTGACTCAGTGAGTTGTCTTGGGCAACTCCCTGTCAGGCTAACCTAACCATGTGGGGATTGTTTATTATACTTACATGTAGTCTTCCTTCAAAAAGCTCAGAGTTGCATACATAAGGTACCTAGATGATTTTCCATCTAGGCAGCCTGCAGAACCCAACCTCCTCCACTTCCTCAGTAGAACTGTCGACATGTGCCTGTAACATGTTACACTTACCGGTAACATGTGCCTTTCCGACCATGCTCTGGGCTAGCATAAAATGGGTTAAGCTCAACAGGATGGTCAATTATGCATCACCAAAACAAGAGGACACCGATGTTCATAAAATTTCCATACACTAAGTTATATGTTTAGATGCAAATGTGGAATTAATTACTCTAATTTAAATAGAAGTACAATGCATCTCACCAGAGTGGGGAAGGCTGTGACAAGGTGATCTGTGTGCCTGCTCTGTCTGCTGTCCAGGTAATAACTGGGTGGACAACTTCAGGGCCTCTGCTTTGCCTTCTTATTATATGGTTCTTGGATTGGACAGCCCTTCAAATACAGGAATGTCCTCTGTAAAGAGGACACATGGACATGCTAGACCAGTGTTCTCCAAACTTGGGTCCCCAGATGTTTTTGGCCTACAACTCCCAGCATGCCCCAGCCAGCTATGCTGGCTGGGGCATGCTGGGAGTTGTAGGCCAAAAACATCTGGGGACCCAAGGTTAGAGAACACTGCGCTAGACCTTACATACCCTGCCCTGAACATCTTGGAGGAATGGTGTGAGATGCAACCGTGATAAATCAAATCAATGTATCAAGTAGTAGCAAGAGGCACTGAAAGCATGATGCTATGGAGGAAGGGAGGGAAGAAGGAAGAAAGGGAGATGTAGTATGCTGTTTGGTACAGAACATGAAAGCAGAAAACAAAGGAAAAGGGGAATGCTGGCAAATAAATGTGTGATGAAAAGAAGTAGCAGTGAAAAAAGGTGAATTAGAGCTAAGAATCTGCAGTTAATTAGAATCTCTCTTCCTGCCCCCGCCCTCCCAATTTAGCCTGTTTGAATCAAATTTGGAGGTTTGTCCTCAAGTGGAACACTCAAGAAATTTCAAGGAAAGCCAAAAGGCATTCAGTAAGATGAGCAGAATGACACATGGGGATTTCTCCATAGTGCTAATGTTGATGAAGACGGAGAGTCTGCGCAGAGATGAGTGAGTGCAGTGATGCATTCACAGCAGGGCCAGTCTGACAAGCAGGTGTGGTGGCCTGCCTAAAGTGGCAGATTTTTGTCCATATTTAGTTTATATGATATTTTACCACCATGGGGGTGGCATTTGAATTTTCAGACTCAGTCACCAAAATATCTTGGGCAGTCTCTAAATCCTAGCAAGAGACAGGCAGGTTTGTTTCCGTGGCTTACAGTGTACCTGTACTTGTTTGTTCCTTCCTATATTTTCACATCTAATATGTATTTTGCTTTGTGTCAGCACACTTAGATTTAAGTCAGGCTGACCGGCTTGTACTAATTGTGTGTATATTTTGCTAGATAAACTTTTTAAAAAAAATCCTAATAGTTCAGTAGTTCGGGAGGGAGGGGCCATGGCTCAGTGGCAGAGCACCTGCTTTGCATGCAGAAGGCCCCCGTTCAATCCCCCCCCCGGCATCTCCAGGTAGGGCTGGGAAAAATCCTGCCTGAAACCCCGAGAGCTCCTGCCAGTCCATCTTGACAATACTGGGCTAGATGGACCAAGGGTCTGGCTCAGTATAAGGCAGTTTTCTATGTTCCTATAAACCTCACCCACCTTTGATACCGAAATAGCAAGCATAAGCACATACCGGTAACAATACCAACTGAATGGCAGCAAGCATGACCGGATGTACACGATTGCAATCCTTTCCTGTCTGTATTGTGCATAGACATTTGCCCATTTTCTAGCAGAATTTGCAAAGCGTCCAATCCCATTTTTCAACACGATAAAGATATATTAACATCCATTCCCAGATATCTAATACACAGCACAGTGGTTTCAAATGTGAAAACTACTAGTGCAGACCAGATCTCAGGAGGCAAAAAATAAAAATAAAAAACCTATTCCTTCTTTCTTAACTGAAGGTGACCTTCAGAGAAAATAGATTTTGTTTTGTTTTTGTTTTACCCTGTAGGCATTCTAATTAAGAGGGGCTACATAATAATCATCATCATCATCATCATCATCATCATCATCATCATCATCATCATTATTTAAGTGTTTCACGATTTTCCAGTAATGCCTAGATGACATAACTAAGCCATATTGACAAGGAAGGAAGTGTGCCAGTCAACAAAAGGTAAAAGAAATCTGACTTCAAAGCAACATTTTTAGTTCATTTGTTAAAAGCCCATTAGCCACACGAGCAGCCCCAATGACATGCCTCAATGACATGAAATACTCTGTCAGGTGGTGAATGGACCAAAATCATGTTTTAATGGTCACATTTTTAGAAAGATAAAATCCCACTTCGAGAAATGGTTTAATTAAAAGGTGGGTAATTTAAACAAAAAGAAGTTCAGGAGATTTTCAGTTAAGATTCCCTGAGCTCATCTGTAATGAGAAGAAATTTGATTAAAATGAGAAGCTGCACAAATCTTTCTATTTCCCTAAATTACACTGGAGGAATGAGAATGTGTGTGTGTGTGTGTGTGTGTGTGTGTATCTGAGACAAGTTTAATAAAATCTTTATCTTCTCTTACGTGGAAAAGAGTTACACATAGTGTAGTCTTCAGATAATTCCTCAGTAATTGTTTGTCATGCGTTAAAATGTGTTCTGGGTTCAGGTCTCTAATGTAAGTGCATTAAGCCAAAGTTACCATGACAGAGCAAACAAGTTTGGTCCAGATCCAGCAATGATGTGTGGACAGAGGATACTTCTATTGCCTCCCTTCATCTGAGCAAACTTTATGTATTTTCACAAGTGACACTAGTCCTATTCATGTGTTTTGATTTTGTGTAAAGTAAACATGTGAGGAGAGAGAGCGAGAGGACCGGTTCGCACGACCCAGGCTGCGGGTGGGGGAGGCACCATGCGCGCATGGGCGGACCCCAGTGGAGCCAGCAGTCCCCACACTGCAGTGCGGGCCTCCCGGCACTAGGGGGCGGGGCTCGGGATGCCCAGAAGAGCCGTTTGCCCCTACAGGCTGGAGTGGCCGCAGCTCCGGCCGCTCTGGGCTGCCGCCTCTGTGCAGCCCCTGCGGGACGGCTGCCCGCTGTTTGCACGGCAGGGTGGCTACAAGCGCTAGGGGCTTACCCCTCTACCGACCATGGTCACTTTGCGTGCGTCTTGCGCGTGGCTGTCCCGCGGGGGCACCCCCGGTCGGCGTTCACACGACACGGGAACCGCGGGGGACTTCTGTTCCCCCGCGGTTCCCATGTCATGCGAACACGTCCAGAGAGAGAGCACACTAGCCTTGCCCCCTCTGTTGTCATATTCATCACACTCGACACATGGAGGGCAACTCTCTAAAGAAGAGAGCCTCCTGAATCCATGGGGGCTCCCCATGCAATTTAGAATGCTGGAAAATCACCATGGAAAATCTCCACAGATCATGTGGACAGCTTCCATGGACACAGGATGCTCTCTTCTTCAGAAAGAACTCCCATGAGTTCAGGGTGATAAAAATGATGATGGAAGGGGTGAAGCTAGCATGTTGTTGTTTTTTTGGCGTTTACTCTTCATTGAATCAGAATGCCTGAACAGGGCTACTAAAATGCCTTTACCAATTTATTTTGTTTCATTTGTATCCTGGTTTCCTCCAAGAAGCCCAGAGGGGTATACATGGAGTTCTCATTTGGTCTCCTATCTAGGTACTGGATATGCCCAGACATTCTGGACCCAATTGTGGCAACTACCCTTGCTAGCATCAAAAGAGGGAGGTACACACAACCCTGCATAGGCATTCCCCTTAACATGTGATGGGTTAGTAGAATCATACTGGCCACACTCCCTCTGCAAAAACCAGCCATAATCAGACTTTATGTTTGTCCTAATGTATGTGGGTAGAGCTTTTCCACACAAGGGGGATCCTGACTGGGCCAGGTCCCCCCTTGTGTGGAGGAGCTCTATATGCACGCTCTATATGCATGCGCAGAGGGCAGAGAAGCATTTTTGCCATAGCCGTCAGGGGCATGGCTGCAGCGCCATCAACAGGGGCCAGGGGCCAGACTACATGGCCCTTTGACCTCCACCTCCTATGTTCTTTACATACATTAGAGGAGTAGTATGGAGATCAGATATGCACTAGCATTTTTCATACATTTCATGTATTGTAGGCAATGGGCCTCTGCCATTAATACTATTAAATAAAACTTATTAATATGATTGAATGTATGAGACAGGTACTTGTATTCAAATTTCAGACGCTAGGATATGGCTTTTAATTGGAATCATCTGGTGGATGAGCAATTTCCTGTTGCCTCAGAACACACATGGTCTTAAAATTCTCTATTAACAGTCACAATCACCATATTTTATTTTATTTTTGCCACAGAGAGCATCCATGCTCTCAAACGTGGAGGTAGGCCTTCCTCTGCACCAGAAGAGAAAAGGGCTAGACTCGTACAAATAATGTAATATCATTAAATGTGCATACATGAGTCATTGTGCAGACTTGGGGCACAGAAAACCCAATTCAAGCACAATAGAGCTGGTACTGTAGATATAAAAGAATGCACACAGGACCAAAGCACAATAGTCATTTTTATCCTCCCAAATATGCTCTGTTTGATATCCCTGCAAATTAGTAAGTATTAAATTAGCCACAGGAGGGCTCCCTCTAGCAAAACTGAGCACCACATAAATTTCTTGTTAATGAATAAAAATAATAATTTGTGTTCTTGAAGAGTAATCAAGACTCTAACATTTTAAAAGTTGCTTGTTCTCTGTGGTACAGTCACACAACTGCATGTTTGGTTTTAAATATTTGCACTCTGTGGCAGATTTTCAGTGCCTCTAGTAGGTCTGTATTTAAATTCCACATTAGAAACCCAGGACTAACATTGGATACAACCCCTAGTTCTTAGTAATAGCATCTGTTTGAGTTCACATATGGATGCTCCCCCTGACACACACACAATAATTAAAAAATAATTCCTAAGTACACAAATAAAATTATCATATCAAGGACAAGGCTGGGCTAAAACCTGTGTGTGTGTGTGTGTGTGTGTGTGTGTTTATATGGAAGGTTTATATATATATGGAGGACTCTTAAATGTTGTGTGTTGGAAGTGAAACAATCCAGACTCAAGTTGATCAATGTAGCCTTGCAGAATGCGTTGTCCATACAACTCAACTCTCATGTTGAGGAACGCCTTTATTCCAAAAAGTATGTGAAGAGCCCACTAATTGATGGAGGGTTGTTGTCTCTTTTATAAGAACTAGAACTTTGTAGGAGTCAGAATAGCTGTACCATATGGCTACAGTATGAATGTCTATTTTGAAAATAACTGAAGAAAGAAAGGAGGCAGTTAACGCAAAGATGACTATTTATTGTCCAACAGAATGAGAAAGCCATCTGTGCTTCAAGCTCTTGCACCCCCATCCAGGGAGCAATCTATAAAGGCAATATCAGAGTTGGTGTAATATAGCAGCTGAGAGCTTCAGCAGTGATCTGTGAAATCCCATGCTCAGTTCTCCAAAGTAAGGCAAGGCTTTTTTCAGCCTCAAACAACCCCCTCCCCGATACTTTACATTAGGGTACTTTTACATTGGGATATTATTCTTAAAGTTAATGAAATGATATATGAGAAGTATTTTGAACACTCAGAAAACAGGCATGTTCTGAAAATCAAGTAAATTTCCAAATAATGTTTCAGTTCTCACAAAGGGCAGAATTGCTTGCCATGTCAAAGTGAAAGGACTACAGACTCTCAAGGACTACAGATATTAATCCAGTCCACAGAAAATGACATAATGCTATTAAAATAGTTAAATGAGTTGGTTCAGAAGAAACCTTATTAAAGTTTAAATGCGCTTTAAAAGACTAAAAGGCTGATTAAAGCCCATATCAGAAGAGGAGCAAACTTTACAAGCCCCTGAATTCTTCTCAGATTCAAATCGAAGGCAGAGAGGAATTTCTGGCTTCCCTGGCTGACAAATGCTTTTGGCCATGAGAGAGAGGTCATAGCCAAGCAAAGTCTTTAGATCCCTTGTTAGCCAGGGATCATGTCACCCATTCATAGAGGCTCACTCCATGGGTCTCTGAGGCTGAGCTGGGCTGGTTCATCAGCTGGAGCTGTGAGCACATGCAATTCCTTCCACTCTCCATTTTTGCCCTGCTGCCTTTTACTTTTCTCTCCTAGAAAGTAATGGACCAGCAATTATCGTTTCTTAGGAATTCCTCAATTGAAAGAGACATCGGGAGATACAACTTCTCTCTGGTGAAATTTAGACCCTCAAAGATAAAGAATTTGGCACCCACATTTCCATAATCCTTGGAATGAAGAGGGACAAGGAGTGGGCTATCAAAAAAGAGGATGAGTCAAACATTCTCCTGCTCACCTCTAGGAGAAAAGTATGTCAGGGAACATGGGCATGTACATAAGCCCCACCTCTATGCAGACCTTTGTGCTTACAGAGCCCTATACAGGTCTTCACATGTTGAGCTGACAGCCAGGCATGTGGGAGCATTGGGGGTGGGGCTTACGTGCACACCCATGTCCCCCTGCACCCTTTGGCCCTACATGCAAGCAGAGAAATATCTGCATAGGGCTTCAGTAAAGAAGTTGATTTGCTTCCAGGGGAAAGAGTGAGGGCTAAACTAGACATGATGCTAAATGGGTCATTAGTAACTATGTCCATTTAAAACAAAGCACAACATTATTTCCATTTGTAGCTTGCATGGAGGGTAGATTTAACCCTTTCTTCCCTCTCCACATCTGCTATTAGCTCTGGATGGGAACCTCCCATTGCTGCTACTGGGAGCTTCCTTTCTGGGGCGAATAGCAGGCAAGAGGTTGAGATTTTTGTCTGAACTATGGCAGAGGAGGAAACCTCCCCTCACTATGCCCTGTGGGCCTGACAAAAGTTGGGGGTCTGCATGCCTGATATTGATGTTTCTTTAAAAAATTGATATAGTTGCTAGTTATGCATTAAGCATCAAGTCTAGTTTGGCCCTGAAAGAGAGAAAAATGGAACTGCACTAATGGACCAAGTAGGAGTAAGTAGAGGGACATGGAAAACAATCACTACAATGAGTAGTTTAGCAAAAATATACACATATATAAGTGACGAAAAATAGGGCTGAGAAAATCAACCTGTAGCAAATAGGCATTGAGATGTATAATACCAATATGCTTCCTCCTGTTCATCCTATTTCTAGTCAACAAATTTAATCACAAGAAGATTTCACCACCCACCTGCCTTTGCGATACTTAGCACACGAAAGGCACGGTAGGTGAAATTGCATTCTGTTATGTCATGAGGAATATCTTTTGTATGCTGCTGAAGAGCTAGATGGAATAAATGTAGTAAAACTCATTAGAGATGCACTGAAAGAATACTTTCAAGGTTACCTAGCCATTATTAAGAGTGACTGCCAGATTAGGGGGAAAAAGGTGCTAAAACAAGAGAAAAAGAAGAATGCCATTATGAGAAATAACTTAACATCCCAAGTCACTGTCCTGGGAATTTGCCAGGCAGAGATCTGCTAAGGCATTTAAATTCTTTTATACAAATGTTCCAGTAACACAGAGAATATGACGGAGAAGAGACAAAATGAAGTAAAATCAACTGTACCAAAAATTGTAAACAGAACTCAAATACACCAGTCAGAATTTACAAGGCTGTAAAAGAAAAGACAGTAAACCATACTCGGTTAAGTTCCTTGGGTTTTCATAGCATAACAAGAGTGACTGATTTATAGAGAATAGGAGACAAGTTCATTTTTACTTTGAAGCTTTATATTCTGTAGTTTGGATTGTTACTTTGCTGCCAAACAACATTTTTAATGAGACCAGATTTGGGTTTTTTGGGTTTTTAAAAAAAAATCTTGTAAGTCATGCAAGAATCCTGATCTTCAGACTATTTGGTCTCTGAACTTATAGCCTTAAGGCACCATGTCTACCTTAGCATATTCTAAAGATGAGCCTTGCTGGATCAGGCCAAATGTCTATGTAGTCCAGCATCATCTTTCACACAATGGCTAGATAGCTACTTCCAGGAAAGCCATAAGCTAGGCATTAGTAATAACCCTCCTCTGCTGTTAGACCCCCAGCAACTAGTACTCAGAAACATACTGCCTTGGAACCTGGAGATTCCATTAACTTAACATAGTTAATAACCATTGATAGACTTATCTTCCATTAAATAGTTTAATCCCTGCTTAAAGCCATTTAAAAACGTAAGAACCACCATGCTGGATCAGACAAAAGGTCCATCTAGTCCAGCATTCTGCTAACACATGAGTGCAATACTACCCTCCCACTCATGGTCTCCAGCAAATGGTATACATAGGGATACTGCCTCTGATACTGGAGATAGCATACAGCCATTAGGACTAATAGTCACTGATAGCCTTATCCTCCATGAATTTGTCCAATCCCCTTTAAAAGCCATTCAAATTGGTGGCCATCACTACATCTTGTGGAAGTGAATTCCATTGTTTAACTATGTGCTGTGTGAAGAAGTACATCCTTTTATTTCCTGTTCTGAATGTCCCACCAATCAGCTTCATGGGGTGAACCCAGGTTCTAGTGTTAGGAAGACATTTTTCTCCGTCTCTCATATCTACGTTCTCCACACCAAGCAAAATTTTGTACACCTCTGTCATGTTTCCCCTCACTCTCCTTTTCTCTAAGCTAAACAGTCTCAGATTGTGTACTCTTTCCTCATAAGGGAGTTTCTCCAGCCCCTTGATCATTTTAGCTGCCCTTGGCTGCATTTTTTCCAGCTCTACAATATCCTTTTTTATGTGCAGTGACCAGAACTGTACCCAGAATTCCAAGTGTGGTTGCATCATAGATTTGTATAAAGGGAGTATGATCTTGGCAGTTTTATTTTCAATTCATTTCCTAATTATGCCTAATATGGGATTTGCCTTTTTCACAGCAGCTGCATTAAGCCAGTGGCCTTCTCCACATCATATATGTGTGTCGTTTGTCCTGAATTTACTGCAAATCTATTTATTTGTGCAATTTTTTTGTGTGTGTAACAAAAATTTTGGATCTCCCCTCTGCTTGATGAACACTTGAAGTGATACACAACAGTTTTAAAACTGGGAATTAATAATTTCAAAAATGTTTAATGCTTGACAGAACAATTTCGTTGTCACCAGCCATCTAAAGGACCCTAAAGAGGAGTCTAACCTATAAGTTCCACAACTGGCAAAAAGCCCTGTTAGGAGTACTCACCAACCTCAACTCTCTAGGAGGTGGGACACACAACATGGCTTCAGATGATGCATGCAAATTTTGGTCAGGTTTACATGAGAGGAGGTGGTCTTTGAATCTCAGAATTCCATTGGATGGCTCTGAGTACATCAGCGTTATGACAGAGAAAGAAAAAATTATCTCTATCCACTATAAACCTCTGTCATTTCATACCTTAGTCATCTGTTTTTAAAACTAAGAAGCCCCAAACGATTATGCCTTTCATCACACAGGAGGAGTCCCTTGATCATTTTGGTTGCTTGCTTCTGCAGCTTTCCCCAAGTTTCCTTTTGAGACAGGGTGACAATAACGGTACACTGCATTCCAAATGCAGTAGCACTATAGATTTATATAAAGGCATTATGACACTGGCCATGTTATCTTTAATCCTTTTCCTAATAATCTATAACATGGAATTTGCCTTTTTCATGGACACTGAGTTGACATTTTCATTGACTTATCCACTGTGATGTTAAGGTTTCTTTACTGACTTGTCACTTCCAGTTTTTTGAGCCCGTAAGCATATAGCTGAAGTTATTTATTTTTACTTTTTTGCCCAGCATACATCATGGATCCTCATTTGCCATTCTATTGCCTGTTCACCCTGTTCTGAGAGATTCTTTTGGAGTTCTTCCTAGTTTTGGCTGGATTTTCAGCACCCTGGATATTTTGGTTTTATCTGCAAACCTAGCTACCTTCCCTGACTCCATATCATTTCTCAACAAGTTCCATAGCCCCAATACAAGTCCTTGGTGGACATTGCTGATTACTTCCCTCCATTGCAACACCTGTCCATTTACCTCTGCTTCTTCTTATTTAACCAATTACTGATCCATACCTTATTTAACCAGTTGCTGCTCTTATCTCCTGACTGCTAAGTTTATCCAGGAGCCTTCAATGAGTGGTTTTTTCAATAGCTTTTAGGATGTCCCAGTCTACCAGTTCAGCCCTGTCTTCGTGCCTGTTGACACTCCCTCCAAAACAGGCCCATCTCTAGGCAGTTCGGTGCCCTAGGCAAGATGGTATTTTGGCACCCTGGTTGGCATGCCACTACCACCACCACCCTCTCTTCTCTCCCCCATTCCCTGGCTATGCCCTCTTTTCTCCATCCCCACAACCCCAGCCACCACCACCCCTCATTCTGATTCAACATCTTCAGCTTCTCCATCCACTAACTCCCTCCTCTTCTTTATTCTTCTGCCTCCTGCCTCCCCCTCCATGCCACATTTTGAGGGGTCCATCCTTAAAGCAGGCATTCTGGGTGAGGTGGCCCTGGAGATTGCCTGCCATGACACATGCAATCTTCATAGCCACCTCACCCAGAATGCCTCACTTTAAGAAGGACCCCTCAAAGCATTGCATTTGGCCCCAGACAGCTCTCTGGTGAGCCGTGTTGGCTGCTTTGTGTGGCTGCCATGGGTTTCCAAAGAGCCTACCTGATCTCTCACTCTGGGTGAGTCCTCAGAATGAGAGATTGGGCCGGTGGGTGGGCAGGCTCATTCGCTCTCCGGGAGGGCACCAGTGCGTGGGCAGCCAGTGTAGGGGAGGAGCTGAAGTGCCGTTGCCACCTTCAGGAGCTCACTTTGGTGCCCCCAGAATTTGTCATCCAAGGCAGCCGTCCTATTCACCTCACCCTAAGAAATGAGGCTGGTGAGGCAGGGAGCCATGCTGATTTCCCCCCCTCTGCAAGGTTTGTTTTCTAGCTTTCAACTAAATTACCCCCACAACTTTCACCACTTTTAATTTGTATGCCACTTTTCTACACAATGTGCCCAAAGCATCTCACAACACAAAACCAGCAATACAAAAAGAATGCATATCGATACATCAATTGCAATAATACATCATTAGAACAACAACTAAAACAATTCATTTCACTAAGACCGACAAAACATTTTAATTTAATTACAGGCAATACTGACCATTAAGTTACAATATCAACTTATATCAGTAATACATAAACAAAAGACATATACACCAACCTTTCCAATACATTGGGCCATTAACAAACAAGCAACCAATAACCACTTCCCCCACAAAAATGCCAAATACAGGAAATAGCAACCAGGTTTCTTACAACCTAAAATAGCTGTTCTTTCCCAATCCCCAGTCTTTTATTCTGGTGCAGTTCTTAGGGCTCCAGCAGAGACAAGGGGTGGGTGGGTGGAGGGTTGATGTTTAGCCTCTTCCCCTGTGCTCTGGATGTTTCTGCTACCCAAGATGGATGCTAATTGGTCTGTATTTTCCTGGCTTCCCCGGGACCCTTGTTAAAAACAGCAACAACAACCCAGAGATATGGTAGCTAATTTCCAATCCTCCACTAAGGAGGCCAGTTTTAGTGACGAGCTGCATATTATTGTTAGAAGATCAACAATCTTACATTTGTGACCTTTAAGAATTCTTGGACTTATGCCATCCAATCATAGTCACTTGTTAGTCTTTAATTTGTCAATGAGCTCTAAACATTCATGTCTTGTCACTTCTATCTACCTTACTTCTTCAGATGCCTTCTGGGCACGGTTCAGACATGGGTATCTGTCCTAACATTTTTCATATGAAGGCTGTGATGCAAAGAATTCATTCAGCTAGTCTTCAGTTTCACTATTCTCCTTCAATTATCCTTTCAAACCTTTGCTGTCTAATGGGACTTCACTGGCTGGTTTCCGGTTTCCAATTATTTTAAGAACAGACCTCTTATTGTGATGAATTTTGACACTACTCACTATTATCGTTGCCAGTCAATAGCTCAATCAGCCAGCTATCATTTCTCTTATGTATATTTCATGCAGCAAAAGATGCCAATTATATGAAGATGCCAATTATATAAGTTCCACAAAAACTTATGTCAAAATAAATTTATTAGTCTTTAAGGTGCCACAAGACTCTTTGTTGTTTTTGCTAAATAATAAGAACATTGATGGGACACAACTACAGTTTCAGGTGTAGGGATGTATAGATTTTGTTAAATCTGTTCCGTCTGCGCTTAGCAGATTGTCAGGCGTCTTTTGTTCCATCATCAGCTCACTGATGGAATCAAATTTTTCTCAATTTCTCAAACTTGTATTTGCATCAGAAAATGGAAACTTGCACAAATGCGCTCTTGCACAAATTCCCCCATAGTGTGCATTTGCACACATAACCTGAGTGGGGAAATGAGCATTTTCATTTGGTGGTTTTTAAATGTTTTCGTATTTTTGTATGACTAAATTTGTGTCCAATTCCACAAAGAAAAAACTGGTCCACATGATTCGGAAAAAGCCAAGTCTGCTGCAGAATCTGCAGGTCAGATTCATAGAAATCTAATCTCATTTGAATCTGTTGCAGATTTCTTCGACATCCATATGTGAAAGTGATAAGCAACTCCACTGAGATAATGATACAACCTAGATCATGAATCCTGATCAGCACAATCCTGTATGTGTCTACTCAGAAGTAAGTCCCATTGAGTTCAATGGGTCTGACACCCATGTAAGTGGGCATAGAACTAATGTTCTATGATATGCATATGTTTTCAACCACAACGAAATTTGAAGACATTTGTCTATAAAAATGCATTCACAAATGGAAGAGATTCATAAGGTTTTTAGACAACGTACCAAAAAGCCACACCAGGATGTAATGCACAGAATTGCTGATGATTCTTCTACATAATTACACTGGGGAAAATAGTATGAAATAAAATGTTAACTGTAGAGAAAGCAATGCCAATGTTGAAGTGCACTGCAAACATGATGGCCACTTGTAATGGTTGTTAGAACATGCCACTCCTAATTCAGCCAATGGTTGGCATATTACCAATTCCTCTGGATCCTATCTATCACAGTGCAATTCTATATACTTCTACTCAGATGTAGTCCCATTTATTTAAATTAGGCATATTCCTAAATAAATAAATGGGTATACTATTGCAGTCTTAAATCGTACACATACTCACAAACCACTAAATGCAGTGTACTCTTTCTGAGGACATTATAGTGAAATCCAAACTGAAATTTCAAAGTTATATTCTGCAATATATTCTTATTCAGAATGAAAAAGGGCATGCCATTTTGCTGAGCTCAGATTTGGGGACATGCAAGATTAGAGATTGTTCAAATTTATTCATTGCATTTCTATACTGCCCAATAGCCAAAGCTCTCTGGCCTGTTTACAAAGATTAAAACCCTTCAAAATACAATATTGTAACGTAATATAAAAACCATTTACATACAACATATTAACACACACACACTTATATACACACACAATTTTAACAATCAACAATAAGAAATCTCAGTTCCTGTTAAAAACCCTGTCATATGCTGTCAAATGCCTGAGAGTAGAGGAAGGTCTTAATCTGGCACTAAAAAGAGGACATTGTTGGCGCCCGGCGGGCCTCACTGGGGAGATCATTCCATAATCAAAAGGAGGCACCCGATTCTAATGCTAATGAATATTAATGTTAAAGCTGGACATCATCTTAGTATAGTATACTATAATAGGGGGGGAAAGGATCCAGCACCACTTTTTGAGGCATAGATTCATAGATCATAGAGCCGGAAGGGACCTAAAAGGCCATCGAGTCCAACCCCCTGCTCAATGCAGGAAACTAGAGGAGGGGTCTCCCATCCAAGTAATAACCAGGCCTGACCCTGCTTAGCTTTCCACGTTCAGACAAGCTGAGCCAGCGTGAGCCACAGTCCTGAGATTAAAATATAAATAAATGATATGATGTAAATATTTAGGGTCTTAAAATTGAAATGTGTTGTATTCTTGCTCTGGCACCTCAGTATGCCCTTTGGTTGTAATGCAGAACACATGAAACTAGTAATTTGCCTTGGAAAACACATGTTTTGCACACAAACTGTGCATTACTAAGGCTCACCTTGGCATACTCCTCCCACTTGTTACAATAAATATATTCATTTGCACACCCATTAGGAAATTGAATTACGGTCCTCTGAACAGATAATACTTTGGTGTTAAGCCCAGCTCAAAACATTTGATTAAAAGTCTTGTTTTACTAAGGGGGAAGTCATATTGCTTCTCAAGCAGAGCCAAGAATAAAGTTATTCAAGCAATGTGAGTTCTAAAGATCTTATTAGCACTAATTTCACCCTACATGTTCCAGCAAGTGATCTCTGAGAACTTTAGAGCTCATTCCTTCATTGTCCATGCATTGATTCTTAAAAGGAGCATTTTTATTGCTCACACATTAGTTGCTCTACATCTGAGGTTGCAATTCTGAGCTCACTTACTAGGGCGTAAAGCCCCATTGAGCTTGGTAGGACTTAATGATTACACATACTTAGGGTTGTGGTATAAGTCTTTCTTCTACTCAAGATAACGCTTTAGGCTGCAATTCTATGGGCTTACCTAGGAGTAAGTCCCATTGACCACAGCAGGACTTATGTCTGAGTAAACGTTAATTGGACTGACAGTTAACTAGAAAACAATAACTCGTGTATCAGTCACTCCAAAGTACATTTCTAACCCAAGAATTCTGTAAACCTACATTATTCATATGGTAATATAGCCAGACTCTTACTCAACGGCATATTATATTCTATGTCCAAAGGTAGCAATACTATACATACTTACCTGGGAGTAAGCCCTATTGAACACACTGGGAGTTACTTCCAAATAAACATGCATACAATTGTGCTGTAAAAGTCTTTAAAATCTTGCAGTGATTTTAAGAAGAAGGAGCAGTCTTCTAAAAAAAAGAGTGATGTCTTATAAATGTAAAGCTCTTTTAAAGTGGCAGCTTGATTCAGAGCACTTCATAACTTTACTTAACACATTGAAAAAATCTGTACAGCAAATGTCAACAGCAGGCTATCAATCAACAATTTGATGAGCATTAGTGTGTCTTCTATTGACCAAACTAATTTACAAACATTCAATATGTGGAAGGGATATAATACACTTGAGTGATGGCCCTTGAAATTAAGGATATTAATATAACAGTTGATATATGGTGCTGCCTGGTACATTCTGATGATATAAGTGATAAACAAGCTGCAAGATAAAACATTTCTGTATTTTTACCTCCCTCAGCCTCATGTGTGTGAGAAACGTTTAAAATCTATATGGAACATTTTGCAGTTAGGATCACAGCAATAACTGCAGAAGACATACAGCTTTTCCTAATTTATTAGTATCCATGATTTAAAGTTTTGCATTAAAGCAACTCTCTAAAAGGCACTTAATTTAATGCAAGTCTTATTTTGGTTTACGAGCCACACATAAACTTAACGAGTTGAAAATTATGACAAAAAATATAGGTTATATTAACTGCTCTTAATCTCAGATGACGAAGAGGACCATAAACTAGAGATACTGGTACTTAAGGGCACATTATGACATCAAGCAGAGAGACTGGTCCATGGACTGTGTGTGTGTGTGTGTGTGTGTGCTTTCTATATAGAGTATGGTCACAGTAGAACTATCCAGTGAAAAGGAGAAACTGGGCACTTAGAAGTGTTAGTTAAGAAATGGAAAACTGAGGGGGAGACAAAAGCAGAAAAAAAGCATAGAAGGCTATATTGGATAGACAAGATGTTCAGATTGGCTCTAAAATACCCAGCATCAAATCTTCATTCAGCTGAGAAGTTGACTGGATGGCCCAGAAGGCTCATCTCTCAGCTTAACCTACCTCTTTGGGTTGGTTCGAGGTTAAGGAGATAATCATAAGGCACTTTGTACACTGAAAAGTGCTCTAGAAATCATTATTGATCCTCCTGTTTCCAAATATAATGTGGATATATTGATAAATGTTGGTTATTTCTGTAACCGCATCATATGGGATTATATTGATACAACATTAAAGTGCTTAGATGCTACTGCATTCTACATGTTACAATGGATAACAGAGTTCTGATCAAACTTCTTCTACCCAGCTGTACCTAGGCGCACACACCCATCTCTAAGTTTTGGGGATCAAATTGAGCCCTGCTACAGACAATGGACTGTGTGTCTACTGGAGAAGTTGGTTTCATCTCACACTCAATGATCATTCATGAAAGTCCAATAAATTAGCCTCTTGCAACTTTCTCCCTTCAGGACATTTACAGCTGTCCTTCTTCCAGGTCTCCTTAATCAGCGGCAGGAACAGTGCCATATCCTTAGTACCACTACTTTGTCATAGGCAATTTCGAGGGTGCTCAGCAGCATTCACACAGGAGGAGGCTCAAGTTAAAAGGATGCATCACTGCTAAGAGCCAGCCCAGCTTTTAATAGCAACTAAAACAGATACTTTAAATCTCCGCTTAACACACACACATACACACACACACACACACACACACACACCTCTCTTTGCTCCCGACCACTTCGGATCGGATTCTTTCCACTTACCTGCTGCAATCCTAGCATCGAGGATTTCACCAGGTGTTTCTCCCTGTACAAAGACCAGAGTCCAATGTTTGGCAGGAAAATCAGAGTCACCACGAACAACAACGTCATTTGCAAAAACCTTTTCTGTTTTCTCTTCATGGCCAATGGCAGTGGATGCTGGAGAAGGACCGAGGTGATGCGTATTCTTCTCCGTTTCCTTCGTGATGTTGGGGGGTGGGGGGGATACTTTCTTTATTACCCCTTTTGTCTTCCCGATTCACCCCCAAATAGTGAGCAGAAACTTCAATCCCGTCACCAGCTTGGTCACCCCTTCACGGGGGGAGTTTGTAATCTACAGATCCAAGGCAAAGACAAGGGGTTACCTCGTGCTAATCTCTGGCACAGCCTGCCAGCCACAGCCCTGCCCCATTGTCCGAGGAAGATCCTAAAATCCTATGGATCGAATCCCTCTCCCCCCTCCCCCTGCCGCCCATCCCCCCCTTCACACAAACCAACGGAGTCGATATGATTGGCTGAGGAGCTTCGCCGAAGATCAGAAGTTACAGAGAGCAAGAGGGAGGGGGGCAAGTTGAATCAGGCAAAGCGGGGCGACCAATTCCTCAATGTACAGCAGCAGAATTTGGGAACGGCGGGAGGGCGAGGGAAGAGGCGGGAGCGAGCGAGGAGCAATTGGCGAGATCTTCCTTTGTCAGATCAACGATTGCTCCCGCTCCTCCCCTCCAAGTAGTAAGAAGGGGGCGCTTGGCATTGGCTGGCCCAAGCTTCTTCCAGTCAAGGAAATGGATCACAAGGCGCAGCCTTACCTGAGTCCCGGCACCAGGAAGGTCTCCAGCTTGGAAGAGATCTTCAAACTCTCCCCCACCACACACGCGCCTCATCCCTCCCTTTAAAGAGCATCCCTCTCTCCTTCCTCTCCGCTTCATCAGCAACCTCGCTGGCAGAAGGAAAGAGCCTTGACAGGCTACAGCTGGCATGACTTCTAATTCACATACACACACACAGCGTGCCAAAGATCAGATGGGCTCCGCGCGGAGGCTTACCCTCCCCATTCAACTCCTAGGCAGTGCTAATGTGGGAGAGTCTACACGGTAGACTTATTGCAGCGGTGTGTGTGTGGGGGGGGGCAGGGAGCGTCCGGGGGAAACGATTTCACACGATTGCACTCATCACGTTACCATTCTTTGTTGGCGGGGCGGGGGGAAATGCGTGGGGAGAGAGAGAGAGAGAGAGAGAGAGAGAAGGAAGGAAGGAAGACGAGCAGGCGACACATCAGCCACCCCGCGTCAGAAGCAACGAAGATGATATATTTAAAAAGTGGGCAGAAGAAGACGGGCAAGCATCATCATGTGCGGCTCCCTGCTTTCTCTCCCCGCTTCTCCCCCTTGGCACAGCCACCTCTTTCGGATCTCTGCCTGCCTTGTCTTTCATCCGACAAATATTGGCTGGTGACGAACACGTGCAGCAGATCTAATTTAGGAATGGGGGGTGGGGTGGGGTGGGAGGTAGGAAGCCCCCCCCCCTCTCTCTCAAGAAACAGGAGGGGGCAGCGATTTCCCTAGAGAATCTGTGTCCGAGAGCCACCTCACCTGATCCACCAGTCCAGAGCTCCACACCTCCGAGCAGGAGCGGATGGAAAGAAGCAGCGATTTGCTGCCGGGCTGCTGATCTTCCTCTTCTCTTGTTCCTTCATGATCAGTTGATCGCAGGCAGCAGCAGAAGCAGCGAGCTGGCTTCTTCGGCAAGCCGCTCAGAAAGGCACCGGCGTGGTGGGGGTTGGGTGGGGGAGAGGGTTGGGAAAGAGGAGGCGAAGAACGGAAGGGACCACTCCAGCCGATCCCCTTCGCGGAGCCACGCGGGTCCCGTTCCAGGCGAAGGAACGGCGAGGATCCTGCGCGGAATTTCCTGGCGGCAGCGAACGCCCGAGGCCCCGGATCAGCTGTTCACGGAACCGCTTCCTTCAGGGGAACAGGGAGTTGCAGACCGAGTCGCTAAAGGCAGGCACTGGAGGGGGCCCTGGTGCGTCATGTTCCTGGGCTTCCTAGCCCAAGCAAGTTGGAGCTGAGAAGACGAGGAAGTGGAAGAAGGAGAGGAGGAGGAGGAAGTAGAAGAATCGAACAGGACACACCCAGAGAAGCCAGTTCGTTCTTAGCACAGCGGGAAGCTCCTCAGGGCTGAAGAGCAGAGAGGAAAAGTTAGGCATTAAGGCCAAGGGTGACCTGGCAGAGTCTCTGGCTCTTTAGAGCAGCCTTTCCCAACCTGGCGTCCTCTGGATGTTGGGTAGAGTACGTCCCATCATCCCCAGCCAGCATGGAGATGATGGAAGTCGTGGTCCCACACATCCAGAAGATACCCAGTTGGGGAAGGCTGCTGTAGGAGAGAGGGGTACCTAGGCGCTACCTCTCACTTACAGATTGCAGGGGAGGTGTTAACCTGTGTCTGGACTGTGCTGCTTCAGGCTGCAGATGGAGGTTCACATGATGGAATTCTCCTCCCTGAGAAAGAAAGATGATCACCTCAGCTGCTGTCTGTGCGAACTAGCTAGGCCAGGCCTATAATAGTGCTGATGCTACTAAAGTGTATAGGTTCCCAGAGACCAGGCAATGAGGGGCTGGGGGTGCAGGAAAATCAATGCAATCACCAGGGTCCTACAATACCATTTTGGTCTTTGCACAGGAGCCTTTTATGGCAGAAAACAGATTAGGCAGAAAATAGTCATCATGCCAGGAAACGCATGATGTCCCCAAACCAACAGATTAGGCAAAACATAGCAATCATCCAGCAAATGATACAATAACTTTTGAAATCACACCTAAGGAAAAGCTTATCTGTTGTATAAAACCAGCCATAAAACGGGCTGCTCAGGGAGACTGCAGAATCTTTTGTGTAGGTCCTCAGAGCAAGGTTAGACAAGCATGGTGCTATTCCACTTTTGATCCAGAGGAAGGCTTAAAGAGGAGGAGGGGTCTATTTTCACTGATTCCTCCTTTCCCCTTCAATCTCCTGCAGCCCCAGAAGATCTGTTGCAGAGGACTGGAGGACCTTCCAGAATAGTGTGAAAGATGGCACAGAGGAGCTGCAGAGGAAGGAGGAATTGGTCAAAAATACCCTCTCTCTTTTCACTAGCAGAGGCATCAAAAGCTGGTGGATCAAAAGCTGGTCCGTGAGTGGAATTCCATCCATACTAGTCTAACTTCAAGAATAGAAGTTGGTCTTGGAAAGCCATTATGGTCACCATGGGCAAGCTACTGAAGATTGGCTGCCCCTGTGGCGCAACCCTCATCCTAGCAGTAATATTGGCAAGAAATTTTCCTAAGTAAACTCACTCCCATCATACTAAGCATATTCATTCTATTTTCTATCCAGTGGTCACCAGGAACTTACAATGTTATGTGGAGTCATGCAGGCATTACTACCAGGAACTATATTGTTCCCCACAGAGAGGCATTGTCATCATGATGGATATTCTGCAACCACTTCTCTATAATTTTATAATTTCATAAATGTGCAGTAAGGGCCACTATATATAGCCACCAAAATCACATGGATATCTCTCCCAGACAGGGACAATCTGGAAGGAAGGACTCCAGCTGTGCTTCAGAAATGGAATTGACATTATATTGATACTTGTGCAACAATTCAAGAACAATGTTAGCTTGGATATTGAGACATGGCTCTTAAGATCTTTGTGAAATGTAACACCTGAAACCACCTTAAGTCTGTAGGGAACACTATGCCACTTAAGAAATCTTTTCCTCAATGAAAAATGTTTGTGTGCTCTCCTTGAGTTCTGTAGGGTTGGTGAATTTTCCAGGTGTTTTCCTTAACTACAGATATCATGTTTGACATCAATTACAGTCAAGTAATTGGATCTCTATGTAGTTCCTGAAACCATTGTTGTTCTGCAAAGTCCCAAGAAAGTGAGCAGTTGATAGGAAACATGAGGGATTGGCTGGGTTTAAAAAGTCTAAGAATGCAGGTGATTTGGAGCAATATTGTTAAACTTTCATCAGAATCAATGCAAATTTTGCGATAACACAGAAGGTGTTGTAATGTATATGTGATAACAATGAAAGCGTCCTGTTCTACAAGGACTGTGAAGAAGATATATCAAAACTTTGGGAGCTTGAGAATTTTCAGATCATAATACTGCGTCATTCCAGTAGTTTGTGGGAGAGGAAGCCTCTTCCATATATATGCTTATACTGATCCTCCTGTTTTCCAAATTAGCTGAATATGAATAAGACATTTTACATCAATTTCTGCCATAGTAGAATGACTTCAAATATACATAAGAATCCCATGTGTCCTCTAGCTGCTAATATGGGATTTTCCTAAAAGCTTAGGCCACGATGATCACTTCTTCCACAATGGTGACTTATACAGTGTTGGATCGACATTCTATGTATAGGTATTTCTGTTAGGCAAGGAATGGATAAATCTGTTTTGCTTTCTAGAATGTTCACATTTTGTGAAGCTCAAATTCTGTCTGTAATATACTCATTTTGCCCAAGCACTTTCTCCTAATATATGCAATTTTTGTATGCAATTTCCACTAATATACATATTTTTATGCATTTTTGTGATTGGAGAAACACATCGCAAAATTCAGAGAAGTGTGAACACCAAAGACTCTTGCTTCACCTATCAGTTCAGGAACTGCAAATTAGGTCGGTTCATGTTAAAATGTGAACCAATTAAATTTTGCTCCCATCCCTACAGTGTAGACAATACACAGCTACATGGACCAATGGCATGTCTGGGTTTGCACGACACGACAACCCACTATGGCTTATAAGCCACAGTAGGTTGTTGTACTGTGCGAACCTGGGACGGGTTTGTCAGGGTGGCTTATTTTTGGTTTATAAACCACCCTGACAACCCCTGGCTTGTAGTTGAGACTGTTTGACCCATGATGGATTGTCGTGTCATCTGAGCCCAGACGACATGACTCATTGTGGGTCAAGCCCAACTACAAGCAAGCCACTTGGCAAGAGTGGCAAAAAAGACCCTTGCCGCTCTTGCCAAGCAGCTAGCAGGAGAGTGCTGGGGACAGCTGCCCCTAAAGTGCCCAAGCAGCACTTTGAGGGTGGCTGTCAGAGGCTTCCTTCTCTCCCCACCACCCCTGCCAGCTGTTTCAGGGGAGCAGCTGCAGGGAACAGGAGATCGCTTCAGCCAGCTATATAAAAAAAGGGGGAGGGATGCTGGTGCAAGCCCGAGTGGGCTTGCGACTGCAGGGAGGAGCGGGCACGGGATTGCTAAAGCCGGCTGATAGCTGGCTTTGGTGATCTCCTCCAAAAACCAATAGGGAGGGAAGCTGGGGGGGAGGGGGAAAGACTCATTCTTCCTGTGGTGTCCCATAGGATACCCATGCGAGGACCGAGGTGGGGAGGGCCCCCACTACCCACGATGTGCCTGATCCTCTGTCGGACACATCGTGGGGCCTTGGGCGATTAACCCACATTGCTTGTGCCACAGTGTGGGTTAACGTGTCATCCGAACCCTCCCAGTATAAGGTTGTCAAGGTTCCACCTTTACCAGGACACCTTGATCAGCTCCTTAAAGATATTTTGCCTCTTTAAGAGCCCTCCTGCCATCAGGATGCCACGTCTCTGCCTTTTGCTTTTCCTTCCCAGTAAGGTGGGATCATTAGAGTTAGACCTTAGGCGTGTTGTGAAAGACACTCCAGACAATCTGAGGTTAACAATAACTGTTTACTTTACTAAATTTGGTATGGTAAATTCACATTAACTTAGGGTAATTACACAAATAGAGCTGTTAGATTTCAAAAAGCATGTATAATGGAAATAAAAGAAATAATAACGCTGTTTTCTCTAAGCTACGCTTTCACCTGTATGCCTTGGTAGAGACTCCCTTCCATCCTAGCTCTGGCTGTTCTGCAGTTTTCTGTGATATCCAGTCTCACTCTGTCTCTGCAGCTTCTCTGTTCTCTCTCTACAATTTCTCTCTCCCCAATGTCTCTCCAGCTTCTCTGTTCTCTCTCCAATTTCTCTCTCATCCAATTTCTCTGCAGTTTCTCTGTTCTCTCTCTCCAATCTCTCTCCTCCAATTTCTCTGCAGCTTCTCTGTTCTCTCTCTCCAATTTCTCTCTCCTCCTCTGCTGCAGCTTTTCCACACCTCTTTATATACCCTCCAACAGAACTAGAAGGCTACAATCACGTGACCTAAAACTGGGGAAATGAAACTTAACTTTATTAGGGGGGAAATGAAACTCACGAATGCCCCCCTCCCATCAGGAGATATTTGGGCCTTCAGGCCTCAACCTGTGTAGGCCTGCATCCTTCACAAAGGTAACTTCTGATGTTAATTGCTTTAAGTAGCTGAACTTCCTCTCTGCTGGGAAAGATAAAGACAAAATGGTCCTTTCATTGGGTTTGACAGAAATCTTGGATATTAATGAATGAAGTAATATCTACCCTTCCTTTCCTCCTGCCTTCCTTTTTTTAAAAAACAAAAAAAAACAAAAAAAACCTCTTTCCTACCATATGATCGGACTGAGATGGACTCGGCAAAGCCTCTTGTCTCCTCGATGGCAAAATCTGATGTTGACAGCTTTCCTGCAAGGACAGAAAGAAGCGAGCATATGCTAAGGTCCTGAGACAATATGTAGGAAGCTTTTGATCCTGTTAATCAGTACGGTGCATACAGGTTTAGTCAGCATGAGTCATTTTGATCAAGGGTGTCTTTCATGTGAAGGGAAACATTCCTCACAAATCCTAGTCTGTTTGTTATGTCATTAAGAAGAAAATACAGAATCAAATTATTGGGGATATTATGGTTATGTAGTAAAATGTTACATTACCATATTTCTGGTTCAGCCATGTGGCTGAAATACAGAGTATGATGTCAATTACCGGTATACTTACCCTTACAAATGAAAGGGAATTTGACAAGTATGATATTGAGGTTTTGTGTTTTTTTTAAAAGTCAATGAAGTACAAAAATGCCCAGTTTCCGTACTATGTGCCGGATATTTTAGACCAGTGTTCTCCGACCTTGGGTCCCCAGATGTTTTTGGCCTACAACTCCCAGCATGCCCCAGCCAGCGGGCTGGGGCATGCTGGGAGTTGTAGGCCAAAAACATCTGGGGACCCAAGGTTGGAGAACACTGGTTTAGACAATTCTATATGAACTATAATGTCATTCTGTTTTAGAAGAGTATTCTTAAACATTCTGTTGAACAAATGGAGTGATGAATGGTTGCTGTTAAAAATGGTTGCTAAAACAAAATGCAAATGTATGTGTTAGGTGCTTGCCCATTACTTTCTAAACTGCACTCTTAGTTATTTTCAAAGAAAGCCAACTGAAAGACACACCAACGTAACATCATTTATTTTTTTATTTCATGAGAGCTTTAATAAAAGAAGAATTACCTTGCTGGATCAGACCAAAGGAATGTCTAGTCCAGCACTTCTTTTGCAACAGAACTGATAAGAAACCTAAATTTGCTAAACAGTTTGAACAATCACAAAATGCTGGGGGGTTTGTTGTTGTTGTTTTAATTCTACTTGATTTAATGCTGAAAAGCCATACACTGAGAACCTAACAGAGAAAGGTAAATATTAGAAGAGATAGAAATGATTACCATTTGGGTTACAATAATACAGCCTTCCACAACCTGGTTTTAGACCACAGTTCCCAGCATCCCTGATGATTGGCCATGCTGGCTGGGGGTGATGGGAGTTGTAGTCCAGAACACCTGGAGGGAACCAGGTTGGGGAAGGCTGCAATAAGGCATTGTGAGGGTTGTAGGGAGTAAGACAAGTATTTCTTTCTTTCTTTCTTTAAAATATTTCTTGGCTGTCTTTCAGGGCAAAAGACCTCCCAAGGCGGTGTACAGCAATGAAACACATAAAACCTGCATACTTTAAGAGTAAAGGGGTTAATTCAGCCTTCCTTTGTGCTGCAGTCAAAATCAGGCCCCACAACACACATGCTATTTCTTTTTAAAAGGAAACCTGACACATGCCATGTTTTCTTTGGCCATATAGTGCAAGAGGGGATTATTCAGGGTCCTCTAGCACTTCTAGGAAATGTTTCAATTGATGCAGCAGGCTACAAGGTAAACATAACTACAGCTCTGTACTGTAGTAATTCTTTTCCCATTACCCCATAGTTTATCGAAATGCAGTGAAGCCTTGCTGGAGACACCGGATCTTGATGAATTCCTGACCCCTCCGGTCCATTTAATGTTAGCTTAAGATCATCCTGCCCTGCCCTGTGGATTTACTTTCTTATTATCCAGTGCCTGATTTCGTAGAATAACATGTACATTCCACAGTATCCTATTGGACTCTCAGATAATTTCTCCTGTGCCTCATTTACCCTCTACAATATAACATATGATGAAGTTACATTATATGGAAGGACTATCGCTCAGTGGTAGAGCACAGGTTATGCATGCAGGAGGTTCTAGGTTTGATCCCTAGCATCTCCAGGTAGGGCAGGAGAAAATCCTGCCTGAAAGTAGCCGTCAGTCAGTGTCGACAATGCTGGGCTCAATGGACCCATGGTCTGGCTCAGTATAATGCAGCTTCCTATGATCCTATATAAACTATGCCAGACCACTGACCTACCTAGCCATCTCTCATTCACTTGTAACAGGCAGCAGGTTTCCAACATTTCAGGCAGAAAGCTTGTAGATCAGGGGTACAGAACCTCAGGCCCAGGGGCCAACTCTGAGCCTCTGGGGGTCCATAGATGGCCATGCCCCATCCCCGGCCCTACCCCTTTCCCCCCAACCACTGATCCTGCCTTATGTGCAGTTTTCCCCGAATTCTAAAAGGTTAAAATGCCTCTCCTAAGGCCTACTTACTGGGAGGAAGAGCTTTAAGGTGCAGACCCATGCATGAGTCTCACTCTTGAATAAATATGCATAGTGATGCACAGTGATGCCTCACATAATGTATGTTATAACTAATATGCTCGGGGGGGGAAACAAAAGCCCTTCACTGCCAGTGGATTGTTTGTATTTATAGTTTTAGTATTTTAGGTAACTGCAAGTGTCTGCAGTTGCTCATTGTTTCTCTTATTATATTTATGGTGCTTTATTCTTAGCTTACATCCATGCAAAGTGTCTTTCTTTTAGCACCATCTGAAGAAGTGATAAAAAGAGTGGTATGAGCTAGAATGTATGGAACTATAATGCATGGAACAGCAAAGTAGCCACACAGAAGACAACATGGATTCTGAAGACTTGCATAGAAAACAAAATTTCCCACCATCTAGATATCCCATTTAGCACAGAACTCCTTATGACCAGTTCCATGGAGATGTCAATAGTGCTCTTGCTGAGCACACAACAATGTCCATTTTATAGTCCCACCATATAAGGATGGCTCATCTATCCAGGGAAATCTCTTATTGAATCAGTGAGTTGTTGTCTCATACCTTTAAAAAATGGTGTTAGATAATGATGGATTAATGACAAATCAGGACCTACCTTACTGAACATGGAATTAAAATTCCTTATTCTAAAATCAAATATGACAACTGATCTGTTACTAACTTGCTTGCAAGTTACACAGAGTATCTTTTGAAAGAGCAATGAACCAAATCCAAAATTCCTGAATCAGCTTTGTTCCACTTCAAAACGCTTCTTACTCCCAAAACTGTCATTGGAACTTTAATCGATTGATGTGAAACTACAAGAACTACAAAAGGCTTGTAGGCATGTGCACAGAAGAGCTTTAATACAAACTCCTTACTCTTGATTACATTATTGTTTTTATAATCTTTACACTCATCTGATTCATAAACAGATGTACAGAAACAAAACATTCGCTCTTCCTTGTTCTATTTCCCCCCAAAAAATGAAAATGTGACCACTAAATTTATAAAGGAAAACCTTCAATTATAAATTAAATAATTAACAAATATTGTGTCTGTCTTGCTTAAATTAATTACTGGAATTTTTCCTTGTCTTTTAGCAATTTCTTTATATAATTACATTAAATTGTCCATTATGCAAATGGACATCTGCTTGTGCAGCTGGAGTTACTCTTTCCCTCCTCCTCCCTGCAGCTACCCCCCCCCCAATCTCTTCTGTAGGATCCCCCAACCCTCGGGGCAGATTTAGGGGCTGTGTGAGGGGCTGCAGGAGGGAGGGGGAATTTGATCTGCCAGTAGTATCTATTCCACTGACAGAAGGACACCATTGGATACAACCCAATACTGTATATTTAGATAGATTGTATTACTTTGACTAAAATCCATGAAGCATGACCAGTTTTCCATAAATCTGTTCCACTGTCATGCCTCCGCTGGAGGAATCCTCCTCAGAGGAGGAGCTAGAGCTTTTCATAGATTTCATAGATCATAGATTTCATAGATCATAGAGTTGGAAGGAGCCTACAAGGCTATCGAGTCCAACCTCCTGCTCAATGCAGGAAACTAGAGGAGGGGTCTGCCATCCAAGTAATAACCAGCTACCAGTAATAACAAGTAATAACCAGTAATAACAAGCTGAGCCAGCGTAAGCCACAGCTTCCAGAGACGGACAACACTGAGGAACAGTTTATGTTCAGAGACTCAGGGGAACCTGGGTCCTCGGAGGATATGGCTGTGGTTCCATCCCTGCAAGAGGAGGGAAACTCTGCCTCTGAGACAGAGGCTAAGCAACCACCTAACCCTCAAGAGTGTTGTTGTCTCAAGTGGCAGGCCAGTAGGGCTCCTATGAGAAGGAGTGCTTGGTTACACAGGAGGGCTTCTCAAGAGTAAAGCTCTCCTCATGAGCAAGGACCTCCTCATGAGTAGGATTTTGCCAGATGCATGTGTGATGAGCTGCAGCTTAGACCTCAGTGGGGCTCTGGAAGCTCTGGCTATACAGGCAGGCCCCAGGTTACGAATGAGTTCTGTTCTTAAGAATGTCTTTGAGTCGCGTTTGTATGTACGTCAGAACAGTATAGTGTAGTATACAGCATTTAGGCAAATTGCATAAATTACGTATACTATGCTATACTGTACGTAAACAACGTAGAGCCAGGGAACCCGGAAGCCCGTTGGTAAGTACGAGTTGTCCGTAAGTCGGGTGTTCTTAACCCGGGGACTGCCTGTACAAGCTTTCAGTTAGCGCTTGCTAACTGCTGGGAACAATGCCTTACTAAGAACATAAGAAGAGCCATGCTAGATCAGACCAGGGTCCATCTAGTCCTGCATTCTGTTCACACAGTGGCCAACCAGCTGCCCATGGGAAACCCACAAGCAGGACATGAGTGCAACAGTGCCCTCCCGCCCATGTTCCCCAGCAACTGGTATACATAGGCATACTGCCTCTGATACTGGATGTAACATATAGTCATAGTGCTGTCAGCTCCCAGTGCCTTGAACCCATGTTTCTATGATCTTCTCCATGACTGAAACTCTATGCTGCCGACCATTTAATTCCTGCTTGACTCTGCTTCTTGGACTCTGTTTGATTACTCACCCATGTTTGATCCTTGGCTACTCCTCATATCTTACTTTTGGAACTCACCCTCTTGCCTGGGAATTCCATGCCTTTGACCATTGTTTGTGTCCTGACTACTCCTGCCTTGAACTGCTCTCTTGCTAGAGTGATACTTCTGTGCTTTACCATTTGCCAGTTTCTTGACTGGCCACTGGATTTCCCCTAATGCTAAGTCTGATGCAGGCAAAGCAGGACACCCATCTCTGTCTTCTCCAGTTGTTCCAATGCCATAAGGGCATAATTCCACATTTTATTTAACTATTCATTCATGGAAGGAATTGATTGTGTGATCTCCCATTCTTTGCATAGAGCAGGGCTCTCCAACCTTGGGTCCCCAGATGTTGCTGGCCTACAGCTCCCAGCATACCCAGCCAGCATAGCTAATGGCAAGGGATTCTGGGAGCTGTAGTCCAGCAACATCTGGGGACCCAAGGTTGGAGAGCCCTGGCATAGAGTATTCTGGCTGCGGTAGCCATGTAAAATGTTAATTCTTCATGGGCTTACAAACAAATCCTATGTTTTAGCTCCTGAATTGTATGGAATGGTCTAGTAGAATTTCATAGGGTTGTATCCAGACTTAGTCATACTTGGAGTAGACCCAATGAAATGAATGGGACTTAAGATAGTGACATTAGTCCCATTGATTTTAATGGGGCTCCTCTCCTCTAAGTCTGACTAAGAAAGACAGTTCTGCTATATCCTATAGCACAGGAGTGAGCAATTTGTGGTCCTCCAGAAGTTTTGGCCACAAGTTGCCCATCCTTGCTATACCCAAGGGACATCCTCCCAGTTTGGATTTAGCCATTAACCTAATATTCTGAAATATTTCTTTGCCAAAGGGGATTTCCACAAGATTTGGTAAATATCTCCTGTTCATTTCTGACATTTCCATCCATTAGCAGAATAATTCTTATTAGTTTTATTGATTGTAACTAGAATTATAAACAATAGGCAATATACAATGCTGCTGCACCTCCACTGTTTGTTCTGTGCTAGCAGGACTTACTGCTAGCAAAACAGGGAGCTACCACTTCCTAGAGAAACCTTCTCACATATGTTTTTTTAAAGAATATGGTAAACAGTATATAAATCTATTAAATCAATAAACCCAAAACCATTTCTCGTATGGGACAGGTCAGCAGGGCCCCCTTTTGCTAGCTCCACTGAGCTGTTCTGCCCCAGAAACTAGTGTTCCAGCTCATTTCTGGTTGCTCTAGGACGTGCTAGCTTCCTCTCGCACTAGTGGTGGGTCCTGCTGGCATGCAGGCGGCATTTGTTAATGCCCAATCTTTATTATTTATTTATTTATTATTATATTTATTAATCGCCCATCTGGCCGGTCACCCGGCCACCCTGGGCGATGTACAATTAAAATACAGTAAAACAACACAATAAAATAGAATAATTAAAACAATATAAAAAATTCTTATTAATATGATTAAATATTTAGGTATAGATATTTTAAAAGAGTTAGAAAAAATAGTAGAACAAAATTTTAGAAAGTTAAAGAATGAGGTAAAAAAAAAGATAGAGGAATATAAGAAAATTGGACTTTCATGGTTTGGTAGAATAGCTTTGATAAAAATGAAGATATTACCAAAGATAATTTTTTTATTTAGAATGATACCAAGTAGTTTATCAGAGAAGGAAATTAGGGAATGGCAAGCAATAATTAATAATTTTTGTAATGGGGGGAAAAAGGCGAGGATTGCTAAGAGTAAATGGTATAAATCCCAAAAAGAAGGGTGGCTTGGCCTTCCTAATATCAAGTGGTATTATATAGCTAATCAGTTAAGGTTTATTATGGATATTTTAGTTAGGAAGAATATTTTGTGGTTAGAAATAGAAACGCAGGAAATACAAATGGGGATGGAAAAATTTTTATTTTCAAAAAAAAGTATTACTAGTGTAAAAAGAATAGAAAATCCCTTCCTGAAAAATATGGTAGGGATTTGGAATAGTAACAGACAGATCTTTATACCAGGGATATCACCGTTAACTCCAGTTGTAGCAATGGAGGACTTTCCAGTAAATGCACAGCATTGGGAGGCAATATTTAGGGAAAATAAGGTTATCAAATTAATGGATTGGATGGGAAAAATTGAGACTAGACAACAAATATCGGAAATGATTGGGCCAGATAGAATTTCGTGGTTAAATTTAATGCAATTAGATCAGTGGACTAAGAAATGGAAAAAGAAAAACGAGTATGAGAGGGAGTTTACTGGATTTGAAAAGAAAGTGTTGTCTAGAGAACTTATAGAAGGGAATGTTTCTTCTAGAGGGTTAACTAAGGAGATATATAAAATGATGCAGAGGATTGAAGCGAAAAAAGACAACCTTAAGATGATGTGGGAAATGGAATTTGAGGAGGAGATATCAAATGCGGGGTGGAGAAATATTTGGGGCAGACGTATATTAAGAAATATGTCAGTAAGGATAAAAGAGAATTTTTTAAAAACTGTTTGGAGATGGTATTTGACTCCAGTAAGATTAAATAAAATAGATAGTAATTGTGCTCCATTGTGTTGGAGAGGATGCCAGGAACTTGGTACTTATGCTCATATGTGGTGGAGCTGTAAAAGCGTATTGGATTTTTGGAATAAAATTTTTGGAAAAATTTCACTAATTATTGGTATTAATGTGGAGGTCTGTCCAAAATTAGCATTATTATCAATAACGGAGAAACTTTTGTGCTCACAAGAGAAAAAGGAACTAATTGTAAGTTTATTAGCGGCAGGGAGATTATTGATTGCAAGGAATTGGAAAGTTCAACATCAGTATTTAATAATAGACTGGTATAAAGAGGTTTGGGATATTGCTTTAAATGATAAACTAACATGTAGTATTAAATGTAAAAGGGGACAATTAAAGAAAAATAATTTTAAGGAAATATGGGTGTCATTTTTAGATTATGTTTTAGTAAAGGGGAAAGGGAGTAAGCCATGTCATGATATGATGTGTTTTTGGAATATAGATTAATAATGGATTATGTGGATAGAATTGGTTTTGGCCCCGGGGTGACGGGTGCACTTGTAGTATATGATTTGTAGGTTTATGGGGTTTTTTTGTGTATGTGTGTTCTTTAAAAATATAAATAAAAATTAAAAAAAAATTCTTATTAAAAACCTAACCCACCCCATATTCCCGCCTGAACAGCCATGTTTTTAATGCATGGCGGAAGCTCATCACGGAGGGGGCATGGTGAAGGTCACTAGGGAGGGAGTTCCATAATGTGGGGGCCGCCACAGAGAAGGCCCTCTTCCTAGTCCCCACCAGCCTGGCTGCTCTGGCTGATGGGATAAGGATAAGGCCGTCCGTGGCAGACCTTGTTGAGCGGCCTACTTGATGTTGCTGGAGGCGCTCCTTGAGATAAGCTGGGCCGGAGCCATGTAGGGTTTTAAAGGTCAAAACCAACACCTTGAATTCGGCTCGGCAAGCAACTGGTAGCCAGTGCAACTCATTAAGCACTGGCGTGATGTGATCACGCCGGCGGCTGCCCTTAATCAGGCGAGCCGCCGCGTTCTGTACCAGCTGAAGCTTCTGGACCGTCTTCAAGGGTAACCCCACGTAAAGCGCATTACAGTAGTCTAGGCGAGAGGAGACCAAGGCATGAACCACTGATGGGAGCAGGTGATTAGGAAGGTAGGGGTGCAGCTGCCGTATCAGATGGAGTTGATACAGCGCGGCCCGGCTCACAGCTGCCACCTGAGCCTCCATGGACAGCTGGGAGTCTAGAATGACCCCCAAGCTGCGGACCTGGTCCTTCAGGGGTAGATGTACCCCATTCAGCACCAGGTCAACATCCCCTAACCTTCCCTTGTCCCCCACCAGAAGTACCTCGGTCTTGTCGGGGTTCAGTTTCAGCATGTTCCTTCCCATCCAGCCAGCCACTGACTCCAGGCACTTGGACAGGGTCTCAATGGCCAACCTCGGTGAGGACTTAAAACAGAGGTAGAGCTGCGTGTCATCCGCATACTGATGACACTGCACCCCAAACCACCTGATGATAGCTCCCAGCGGCTTGAGGTAGATGTTGAATAACATCGGGGAGAGGATGGAACCCTGCGGCACTCCACAAGTGAGCAGCCGAGGGTCCGAAGCCTCCTCCCCGAGAACTACCCTCTGATACCTTCCAGAGAGGAAGGACCGGAACCACTGCAATACAGTGCCTCCCAAGCCCAAGCCCTCCAGACGGTCCAGGAGGATACCGTGGTCAACGGTATCAAAAGCCGCTGAGAGATCGAGGAGGACTAGAAAGGACAATCGCCCCTATCCAAAGCCCTCCTCATATTTATAACAATTTTCCCTGATTGACATATTGAAGGAAAACTTGTGGCCTTTACTTTACAGACTGCTGTTTATCACTCATAGTAACAGAATAAAAGTAACAAAAGTATACAGATTGCTAACAATATACATCATCATCCATCATCAGGCGATCACTCGTGACCGAGTAAGATTGTCTTCCGGGATAAAAGGAGGAAATTCTAAAGAAGATTGTGTAGACTCTAGCGATGGGTCTGTAAGTGACTGTGGAGGCCAATTCTAGATCCACACAGCTTCCCACAGTGAGGACACAGGTTATCAGATAGAAGATGGTCCTGTAAAGGATTCATTTGACGCGCTTTTCGCTTAGCACGTTTCTCCCTTTCACCTTGCACTCGGGCTTCTTCAAAGTCCATGGAACCTTTGTGAAAGGCCAACCTCCATTTAGATCGTTCATGGGCCAGAGCTTCCCAGTTTTCAATGTTTATATTGCATTTTTTTAGATTAGCCTTATGAACATCTTTAAACCTCTTATATTGACCACCGATATTCCGCTTTCCATCCTTGAGTTGGGAGTAAAGTAACTGCTTTGGGAGACGGCAGTCAGGCATTCGAACAACATGACCGGTCCACTGAAGTTGGCGTTGAAGGATCATTTTTTCAATGCTAGTAGTCTTTGCTTCTTCCAGTACACTGACATTTGTTCGCCTATCTTCCCAAGTAATTTGCAGGATTTTCCGGAGGCAACGTTGATGAAACCTTTCAAGGAGGTGGAAGTGACGTTTATAGATAGTCCATGTTTCGCAGGCATACAATAAAGTTGGTAATACAATGGCTTCATAAACCAGTGTTTTGGTCTTCTTACAAATATCCCGATCCTCGAACACTCTATGTTTCATTCGAGAAAATGCGGCACTTGCGGAGCTCAGACGATGCTGGATTTCACTGTCGATGTTAGCTGTAACAGAAAGATAGCTGCCAAGATAGAGAAAATGATCGACATTTTCCAGTATTGTCCCGCCAAGCTGGATAGATGGCATCACCAAAGGATTGGCTTGCACTTGCTGATGAAGCACTTTGGTTTTTTTGATGTTAAGTGAGAGACCAAGTTTTTCGTATACAATGCTAACTCTATCAGCAAACATGCTTCAATGAAATCTTCAGATTACAGGGTTGGATTGACGTTTAGGCATACTTAGACCAACTGAAATAGGGAAGGGCATAAGTTAGTCATGACTAAATTAAGTCTCATTGATTTCATTGGCTCTGTTCCAAGTATAATCAAGTCTGGATCCAACCCATAGATTTGAATCCTTAATTTTCCACATGCCGACTAAATACAAGTGCTAGCTTTATCAGCAAAGATGCTTCAGTGAAATCTTCTAATCACAGATCTGAATCCTTAATTTCCCATCTTTTAAAGAGAAAGATGCCATCCATCTAACTGCCACTTGATGATAAAAATGGATGTTATCAAAGAGAGAAAGAAAGAGGCACAACAGACGGCATTCCGGCAGCTGAGAAGCAATCAGTTCTGCATCAAAAGGAGTTCCCTGAAAACTTTCAGTACTAAAGCTAAGTTTAATGGAATGGCCATTTTAGCACAACTGCTTGGATTGCTGAATGTCAGTGGCCAAGATATCAGAACTAAAGACTGTTTCAGAAGATATCTCAATTAAAGACATTTCCTAATAGATCAGTGTTCCTTAGACAACTGGAAACTGATTTTGCAACAGACAGCATTACAGTTTCAAATGTATGCCATAGTGGGGCAGCCAAATGCCATCCCAAATAACCCCTCAATCAGCTGATTCAATCCAGGAAAAGGATGAATCCCATACCACACAATTCTACTACAACAAAGAAATAACAAGCATTCTTGCATCCCCCCCCCCCGTGTGATTGGCTGTCTCACACAATATATTTCTCCATGCTTACACATGCTTCAGGATAGGCCCAAACGGCTTGTGTGTAGGGGGAAAAAAACCTCTTTCCAAAGCACACATTTGCATTATTTTGTTCCTTATTTATCATGGCTTCATTATTGTGAAGGAACAGCCCACAAACATCAGTGAAGAAAATGACCTTGTCTCATTTTCAGATTTCTCACCATACAGGATTAACATCCTTCCCCTGTAAAATGCTTGGCTAAAATGAAGAAGCATTACTGCTGCTGCGGAGTCTGAGGGACAAAGGATAAATAACTGAAGCAAAAAACTACAAAGTGTTTGACCTCACTAAAAGCTTTACAAACACTAATGGCTGAACAGAAATTGCCAATGAATGGCTCAGTCATTGAATGGCTCATCCGTGGATATTCTCCTTTTCAGCATTCCCTTCTCTCTCCTTTGCTGAGTAACTCTGTCATACTCAATATTTCAATACTTACCGTAACCTCTACCTTCCCCCTTATGTTTCATGTTGTTAATTAAAATATAAGCTAGCATGCAGCTCCTTTTTTACTGATTTTAATTATTGTATAGCAATAGCACCTAGTACTGTATATATTAACTGCTGTCTATTATTTGCTGTAAAGTGGTAGAGGGAGGGAGTGTGAAGTTTGTGTCTGTGTTGAGGTGTCATGCATTCTTGTTTTGATTTCTGTGTGTATGTCCGTTTGCGGAGATGTTGGGTTGCTGAGTAGATCATAGAGGTAATTAGCTGAAAGTATGTGAAAGGAAACAGAAAGTTTACCCTGCTGATCCTTCAGAGGTGGGAGAAGAAGGAAGAAGCTTTTGGAAAAGAAGTAGCCAGGAGCAAAATGAGAAAAAATACCTTGGCTTTTATGAACAGAGCTAATGTTTCATCCCTGGGCAGATTAATGCTCCGGTTGAATGTTGAACTTTTGCAAGCAAATAAAAGAGCTATCCTATGGTCTCTGGGCAAGCATCCCAGGGACCAAAGGATGGCTCGGAAAACCCCTCCGAGGTCGGAAACAGTGCTCCAACCTCAGAAGGGGGAGTTGGAGATCCTTGCAGCCAGGAGAGAACCATGCCAGCTGCCTCTCTGAGGTTGGAAAAGTGACCTCGGAGAAGAAGGAAAGGGGACATTCCAGTGGGTGGGGAGGGGAGGAGACCGGAGAGGACAGGATATGAGTTATCCTGAGCCTCCTCCAGCCTCCTTCCCTTGCCTTCTGAAGTGCACTTGCTAGCAGGGCCGGTGCTACCATTAGGCCAACTAGGCGGCTGCCTAGGGCGCCGGGCTAAAGGGGGGCACCAGGAGCATAGGGCTGGAGGGAGGGAGGGCTCAAGTGGGAAGGGGGCGCGCTAAATATCTGATCTTGCCTAGGGCACCAAACTGCCTTGCACCGGTCCTGCTTGCTAGACTGGCTAAAAAGCCTGTCTAGCGAATATCAGCCAAGGCAGAGGGCAGGGAGGCAAAGATCACCTCTGCTACTCCTCCTGCCCTGCCAGCATCAGCCTGGCAGGGCACAGGAAACTCAGAAACTGTGAGCAGCAAGGGCACAATCATTAGGATTGTGTCCTAAGTTGGGTGTGTGTGTTTTCTTATATGGTAGGGGCATAGAACCTCTTTAAGCCCGAGGCCCAAATTCTATTGTGGAGAAGCTCTCAGGAGACCACATTCAAGTGGTGGGCAGGGTTGGAGGCAAAAGGGTTTGGGGCAAAGGCAAAAGAGGCAGGGCCAATATAGCAGATAGACCAGCATATTTTAGCTTAAGGCTCTTACCGCCAGCATTTCAACCCTTTAGAGCAGGGCTCTCCAACCTGTGGTCCCAGATGTTGCTGGCCTACAGCTCCCAGCATACCCAGCCAGCATTGCTAATGGCAAGGGATTCTGGGAGCTGTAGTCCAGCAACATCTGGGGACCCAAGGTTGGAGAACCCTGCTTTAGAATGAGGAAAAACTGCACAAAAGCTGGGAAACCACCAAACAATCAGTGTTTGGAGGGAAAGGGAGTGGGGCCTAGGTAAGTGGGTGTGGCCATCTAGGGTACCCCAGGGGCTGGAATGGGACCCTAGGTGGGCCAGAGTTGGGCCCCCCATCCTGAGGTTCCGTGCCCTTGTTATATGGGCTGACCATGTGGCTTGTTTAAAGGGTCAGACCATGATGTACACAATGCATAATTAATTTATGGAATTCACTAACATGAGATGTGGTGATGGCTGCTGGTTTAAATGTATTTATTACATTTGTGAATCGCCCATCTGGCCAGTCACCTGGCCACCCTGGGCTATGTACAATTCAACCAATCCAATAATAAAACAAATATATACAAAACAATCTAGAATTATTTTTTTTAAAATCCTAACCCATCTCATATTTCCGCCTGAAATACCACATTTTAAATGCGCGGCGGAAGCTCATCATGGAGGGGGCATGGTGAAGGTCACTAGGGAGGGAGTTCCATAACTTGGGGGCTGCCACAGAGAAGACCCTCTTCCTAGTCCCCACCAGCCTGGCTGCTCTGGCTGATGGGACAAGGAGAAGGCCGTCCGTGGCAGATCTTGTTGATGGCTTTAAAGGGGGATTCAGCAAACCCATAGGAATCTATGAGGAATGATACCTACATGGAACCTCTGTCTTCTGAGGCATTATGCCATGAAATGCCAGTTGCTGAGCAGCAATAATAGAGGAGGCCTTCATCCCCTGCTTGCGGCCTCCTAAGAGGCATCTGCCTGGTCACTGTAGGAAGTAGGATGCTGGACTAGCAGGGCTTTTCTAGCAGATATTTCCTACAGTAGAGGGTAGGAAGAGGGCTTCCTACAGACCGAGGGTAGATAAACCCCCAGTCTGATCTAGCAGAGTTTTTTTCTAGCAGATACTTCCTACTTCCTGATCAAGTCAGGCTGTCCTACAATAGAGGGTAGGAAGAGGGGTCCCTACTGACCATGGGTAAATGGACACCTATTCTGATCTAGCAGGGCTGTTCTAACAGATGCTTCGTACAGTAGAGGGCAGGAAGATTGCTTCCTACAGACTGAGGATTGATGGAGCCTTGGGGCCGGTTTGCACGACCCAGGCTGTTTGCACGACCCAGGCTGGATCCGTGGGGTCCAGCGGGGCGCCGCAGACGACCTGTGCCCTACGCACGTGGGCGGACCCCGCAATCCCCGCACTGTAGTGCGGGCCTCCTGGCGCTAGGGGGCAGGGCCCCGGGATGCCCAGAGGGGCCGTTTGCCCCTACAGGCTGGAGCGGTGGCTGCTCCGGCCGCTCTGGGCAGCCACCTCTGTGCAGACCCCGTGGGAGGGCCGCCCACTGTTCGCACAGCACGGTGGCCACGCACAGTAGGGGCTTACCCCTCTACCAACCATGGTCACTTTGCGTGCGACCCGTGCGCGGCCCTCCTACAGGGGCACCCCCTGCGGGGGCACTCCCGGTTGGCGTTCACACGACACGGGAACTGCGGGGGACTTCTGCTCCCTCGCGGTTCCCGTGTCGTACGAACAAGCCCTTGGTCTGATCTAGCAGGGCTTTTCTTAACAGATGTGCTGCCTTGCTAATCAGTGCCTGTTTAAAAGACAGGCTCCAAACACACTTCGGATGCTGGAAGCAATTGTCATTGCAACTTGACCGTAGGCAGATACTCCTGCCAGCCCCCGGACCAAAACTTGTGCTTTCTTGACTTCGGAACATCCCTGACCACGCCTCAGCCTGCTCCTACACTGCTTCGTTTTATTTTGGTTTGGACATATCTCTTGGCTTTCAACCTTGGACTGTGTTAACGACAATGGCTTATCTGTGGACAGGACTGATTTATGACAACAGATTAGCACCTCCAGCTTAAAAGTGTCATTGTCTATCTATATCAGGTGGGCAGCTTGTGTCCCTCCAGATGTTTTGTCCTACAGCCAGCCTAGCCAATGGTGAGGGATGATGGAAGTTGTCCACCAAGATATTTTATTTATTATAAACATTTATATTTATTTATTTATTCATTTTCTATACCATCCAATAGCCAAAGCTCTCTGGGCAGTGTACAACAATAAATTAAAAAATACAATAAAATACAATTAAAAATATAAACAATAAAACATTATAAAAATTTAAAACCAATTTTAAAAATATCACTAACAAGTTAATAAAACACGACCGCTAAAAGCAATCTATCACCCCGCTGTATACCATTTAATTATTAAAAGCCTCAACATAGAGGGCAGTCTTAATCTGGCGCCGAAAAGATAATAGAGTTGGCGCCAGGTGGGCCTCAGGAGGGAGCTTGTTCCACAGTTGGGGGGCTACCACAGAAAAGGCCCTCCTACTTGTTGCTGCCCTCCGAGCCTCACATGGAGGTGGCAGTCGGAGGAAGGCCCCAGATGTTGAACATAGTGTATGGATAGATTGCGGTTGGGAGAGGCGTTCCATCAGGTATTGTGGTCCCAAGCCGTGTAGGGCTTTATAGGTCAAAACCAGCACCTTATATACCACCTTATCTGCTAAAAAAAAAAAGCCATCAAGACAGTGTACAACAATTTAAAACAATAAAACCCTGCAGCAATAAAAACAAGAACATTAAAAACAGTAAAAACATTGAAACATTAAATTAAACATTTTAAAAGGCTAAATTGAAAAGAAGGGCACAACGTCTGGAGGGCCACAAGTTGCCCACCCCTGTTGTATATCAAAGCCAGTTACCAACATTCCATCACACGGTAAGCCCCCTTCAGAAATGTTGCTGATGCTGATCACTAGCCTCTGCCCCCCAACACCATGGGATCTGATAGCCCCACCCCTCTGGCATCCACACATACAATGCAAACATCTGCAGGGAGTGAGTTTTTGTATGCACGCTGACATGTGAAGCCTTCCATGGGACCTAGAAACCCTACTGTGGAACCCCTCACATGGAAGGCTTCAGGCATACAGCTTCCTCCCTGCAGATGTTCATACTCTGTCTGGATGCCAGGGCTCTGGGATTGTAAGCACATGTGGCATTGGGGGGTGAGGTTAGTCAGTGCAGTTCTTCTCATGCATTGAGACAATGTGTGAGTAATACTTTGAATAGGGGTCCACAGTGTGATCAAGGAACAGAACCCAGAAGGGGGCTATACAGATTGGAGCAGGCTGGATTCTCAATAGTAGGGGGGAACTGGGGAAAGATGCAGGTTTAACACATATCCTAATGGTGTCCTTAAGCATATCCAATTATTTTGTCTGACATATGCAAGTACATTGTTGCCATTCACTCTTGGGAGGGAGGGAAGTGCGACCCAGCATTTAGGTGCACGTGTGGTAGGAACAAAGCTTCTACTCCACCTGTATAACTAGGTGACCTGGCCTCCTTTCTCTGTGAACCTGCGCAGGGATGCCCAGTGTGACTCAGGGTGCACCAACAACCGCTGCACCTCCAGAGGTCTTTGCAATATTCAAGCCCTTTCTCCATCCTAATGTGCAAAGATGATGGGCATTTTTTCTACTAAATAATACATTATGATGACATGTGATGGTTTATGGGATACTGTTGAAGATGTCTCATCTGAAACTGCATCTGTTGTGTTGGAAAACAGATGCCAAGACATGCCAAGTGTGAAACACACTGAGGATAAATGTTTGTGGCAAATTATTATTGATACTGGAAATATTTTTTTTACTGGAAATACAACAGGAGACATTTAAAAAAATATATGTGTATGAAGTGAGGTTAAATTCTGGGAAGTATTTCCAAATAAAGCAGCAATATGGATGATGATGATGATGATGATGATGATGATGATGATGATGATGATGATGATGATGATTAATAGTAGCAGTAGCAAAATTCAGAATGTGCTCAAATAAATGCACAATCCTATGCATGTTTAGACAGAAAAAAGGCCTTCAACTCCCAGCATGCCTCAACTAGCATAGCTGGGAGTTGTAGGCCTTTTTTCTGTCTAAACATGCATAGGATTGTACCCTGAAAGGATATTATCTAAAATTTAAGAGATGACCCTTGGACAAATACAAGTTAGAAATTTGTTCTTTAGACTACAACTTCACTTACGTACATTCTTGACCAGCCACAAATGTTTGTGTATTCATTAATTCTACATCTGATTTGAGTGTTTAAATTAAGACATCAAAAACATATTTACTTTCAAACAACAGTTACAGCTTTTGATTATGTAAACATAATCCCAGTGTGCTTATGTATATAACTCTTGCATAGTTAGAAAATATTTAATGAATGTCTATCTCAGTTTTCACAATTAACAAATACTTTGTTAGGGGCAGGAAGGAACATTTTTAGATTTAAGTTCAAAAACCATCAGCTGCTCTGAATAAGACTTATGTTATTTGATGAAATTTCAGTTGCAGTTACACAAGCCAGCTCCATGGTGGAGCCAAAGGTATCTCCTTAACATTTGTTTCTCAAACACAGAACTAAGCAATATTTTGATAATATGCAGTTATTCTTTTTAGAGATTATGCAGCTGAAATTTCTGGTTTTCTGGCAGGATGCTTGAAAGGTTTTTTCTTCTATAGATTTATTTTGCAGTTGAAATAATATTACAATAATTAATTAAAATTGATTTCTTTTGTAAAATGTGACTTCTGTTTAATGACGTTCCATTGTTGTTGCAAACAGATCTATATTTGCAAATGACATATATAATGTCTAAGTGGGAAAGAGTCCATGTTAAAGTTTTGCACCTTTTTAGATTGATATCGATCATGACTTGCATTCTTTAAAGTTGTTTTATTTTTAAATGGCAGCTAGTTCAAGGTAAAGGAAATTATCCATAAACATAAGACATTTTTAGACATTGGTTCTAGAAAATAAAGTTAGGTATTTTTTTAAAAAAAATTAAATATGTTTACCTTCGTAAAGACAGCAAACAGGCTACATCCAATCATTTTCATGGAGGCCTAGGTACGTATATCCTATGTATATCCTTAAGAAAAATAGAAATGTGGATTGTTTTCCAAAATTTATTTCCCTGATCCAAAGCTGCCATGTTTATCCTGATGTGCAAAGAGGGAGCCTGCATTGGGCATCAGGATGTGATACTTGATGTGAGCTTTTCATGTGCATCACAATTTTAAAACTAGACATCAACATCAATTTTATTTATATACCATCTTTCCATATTTTGTGCACAACGTAGTTCATTCATGCATGCATGCATGCATGCATTCATTACAATTCTACAGTGCTCAATAGCCAAAGCTCTTTGGGCTGTTCACAAGAAGTAAGACATTAAAATACAACAGTTTATGTCAAAGTGACAAAAATATAAAACCATTAGTGTACAATAACTCAATGATTAGAATACAACAATTCATAAGGCAAATATGAAAATGTTAGATAATAATAATCCATTATACAGTTCACTAGAACATACAATTCATAATTGCTAGATCAGTTCAAAACAGCTCAAAAACATAAAACAAAACAAAAAATAATATCTTTCAACAAGCCATGAATTACCGAATTAAGGCTGTAATCCTAAACACTCTTCCCTCAGAGTAAATATGAGTAGATACTTCTGAGTAGATGTGTGTGGGATTGTGCTGTAATACAGATAATGGGAAACTCAAAAATCACTAACAATTCCACAAGACAAAAAATGCATAATTAACAGCAATAAGTCTAAAGGCTATATCAAAAGTAAGTTATAACTTAAGCACCCCATTCATAAACTCCATTCATTCTCTCCAGCTGGATAAATGTGCCATCGTATTCTCCTCTCCCCTCTGCTCTCGCCAGGGGAAAACAAAACAACAAAACTTCCCTCCAGGAGCCAGGAGGTTAACAGATAACCTAGGACAGGCTTCCCCAACCTGGTGCCCTCCAGATGTTTTGGACTTCAAGTTCCATCAGCCTCAGCCAGCATGGCCAATGGTCAGGAATCCTGGGAGTTGCAGTCCAAAACATCTGGAGGGCACCAGGTTGTGGGAGGCTGATCCAGGGCACTTCCCAGCTCTGCTCTCTCCATGTCCCAGTCCATCTCCCATATCAACAGAGTGGGCGGAGAGTAAAACTAGCAATAGGTAATGGCAATATTTCACTTACTCCAATGGGCAGGTATCTCTCAAGCAGACACAGTCCTGAACACAATCTGACACCATCACACTCACTCCAGCCCCTGTTTGGACAAGTGAGAAGATGGCAGTACTGTTTCTATTACGGTACTTGGAAAATACCATATCTGTATCAGTTTTCATCTCTTCATGGCTATAGAGCAGGAATGCAGAACCTCAATCCCAGGGGCCTAATCTGGCCCACGTGGGGTCCCAATTTGGCCCTCCAAAGTTCCCAAGATGGCCATGCCCCATTCTCCTGCCCCCCTTCCCTTAAACTGCCAAACATCTGACAGTTTTCAGGCTTTTGTGTAGTTTTTCCTCCATTCTAAAAGGTTGAAATGCCTCTCCTAAGGCTTAGTTACTGGCAACAAAAGTCTTAAACTACATTATGCTGGGCTTTGGGATGGTTTTTTTTGGGGGGGGTATTTTTGGATTAACCTGTTTTGCTTTCAGCTCCGCCCACCACTGGAACGGGCCCCCCAAGAGCTTCTCCAAAATGGAATTCAGCCCTGTGGCTGGAAGAGGTTCAACACCTCTGTTGCAGAGTAACTACATCTTCAACATGCTCTACAATTTTTTTTAAAAAAAAGTTTCCAATTTTGTTTATTTTTAAGCCTGTCATATCAGGTTTTCTTAGACTGTGTCAGACACATCACCATCTAGCCCAGTACAGTTTACTTTTGCTGGTATCCTCTCTTGGACAGAGGTCTTTCCCAGCACTGCTAACTTGAGAATGGAATTATCCATTACAAGGAAGAATCTTGACATTACACCGCTATTTTTCCTGCCTGCCAGTGCAAATGCCCTCTTAGGCTGGTTTTAATTATTTGGTTTTGTCCAGTAATCCTATCTGAAGGGGAAAAAATGTCCCAGGGCATGTGCAGAGGGAAATTGACAGGCATGCAAAGGGTGCCCCCTCTTCTGCTTAACAGTCCTCCCATGTACCACCACTATCCTATTAGCAAAGGATGAATTTGGTAATATGCACTGTCCAAAATAATGTCTAGGTCTGCCTGGAGATCCTTTAAGGGTGTAGTCCTATGGGTTGTGCCCTCATGAGATGGGAGCCTCCAAACATGGAGGGTTCTGTCTATCCAATGCCCTGCTGGGCTGAAGCCAGCCTGAAGGGAGAAGCTGCGGAGGTAATCTTTCCCTCTCCATCCTCTGAAGGTTGCGTTTTTTGCTAGGTGGTGGACTTTTTTTGCCCATCTAGCAATGGTTCTTCAAAGAGGCTGGAAAGGAGGCTGGAAGAGGCCCAGGATAGCTCATATCCTGGCATCTCTGGTCATCTCCTCCTCCTCCTCCTCCTCCTCCTCCTCCTCCTCCTCCTCCTCCTCCTCCTCCTCTTCCTCCTCCTCCTCCTCCTCCTCCCACCAGAACACCCCTTTCCCCCTTCTCCAAGGTTGATTTTCTGACCTTGGATGCCACCTGGCGCGGTTCTTTCTGTGCTGGCTGTGAGGGGGCGGGAGCAGGGGGTCGGATCTCTGACTCTACCTTCTGAGGTCAGAGTGCTGTCTCTGACTTTGGAAGGGGCAATCCCCACTATCCTATGGCCCCTCAGACAATGTCTAGGGGCCATAGGATTGCTCCCTAACTGGAGATACTGGAGCTTGAATTTAGAACCTTCTAAATGCAAAGCACATACTTCACCACTGAGCTATGGGCTCTCCTATTCTGTCCCTCCTGATCAAGAACATCTCAGTGCTTGATGCCAATTTTTTATTGTATGGCCATCTTCCAACACTTGACTGTGGTCTCTATGTATCAAATTGTTTACTGTCTGAAGCATGTCATTCCCACCCCACAGTTTTGCAAATAAGCAGAGCATTGCACACTTTGCTCCATGGTGTTGTCATCCTTTATCTTGAATGGTGTTGTAAAAATACATAAATGTATAGATCTTTCATGAAGTGAGATGCAAAACAGTTTTGGTTTATCTCTGCTTTTACTATTGTCTTTCCTGCAGATGGGCCACAGTTGGCTGATGATAATAACCCATTATTATTGAGCTTTGTGTTCCTGAGCAAATAAGCAATTGACAGGAACTCCACTGTTATTTGAAGATTTATGAAATTACAGCTGGAAAATGTGAAAACCAGGCTAAATAAAATAATGTCTTAAGCAGAAATTAGAGTGATACCCAGTTGGATACCATTGGATGCAATTACTAAAGCATTTTAAAAAAATCTGTTTATTTTAATGAGCCCAAATGATAAAAGTGCTTTTTGTTAAAAGTGTCCCCTTTAGTGATTTTTCCCAGGGGCTTTTGGGGGCATTTTTCCATGGGGGAGAGTCGGTTGTTAAAAAAAGACACTCTATATAACATGTTCAGGTAGCCTGTGCCACCACTAGGCATGTATGAATTTTGTTAAATCCATTCCTTCCGTGTTTTGCAGATGATGATGATGATATTTATTTGTATCCCGCCTTTCTTCCAACCCTGGGACCCAAGGTGGCTTACAGCCTTTAAAACTCATACAATTAAAACAAAAATACAAAAATACAAAAGTTAAAAATATTTATTACTATATTAGAATTAAAATAGAATTAAAATAGATAGATTAGAGTTATTTAAAATAGATTAATTTAAAATAGAATTAAATTAGATTGTCAGGCATCTTTCATTCCATCGTCCACTCATTGACGGAATTGGATTATTATTATGTTTACCAGAATTTCATTCTACTTGCACTATTTCACATTAGCACTAATGTGTACTTGCACAAATTCATTAATGCACATTAGTTAATGCGAATCAGCACTAATGCAAGTGTGCATTAGCAGGAATGTGCACTTGTGCAAATCCCTCCCAAAGGTGATAAACCAGTCCGTAAGTCCGCGGAATCCGTGTGACGTGGAAAAAGCCAGTCCACTGCAGAATCCACAGGACAGATTCAAAGAAATGTGAACTCATCTGAGTCCATTGTGGATTTCTCCAACATCCCTAGGCCCCACCAACCAACACAAAAACAGACAAGTGTTCCCCTATATGACATTCCACTGTAACCCTCTCAAGGGGCAACCCTAATCAGCTGCAACTTCAATTTAATTTTTCTCCCTTCAAATTGCCTTCTTCCTAGCAAGAGTGAATTTTTTCACATAGCCAGTCAGATTGGGTATTTGATGATGTCATTGTAGGGAAAAAAGATAGTTCAGAGTGAAGGCAATGCTTCTTGAATAGGTATTATTAACCTCACTCTGGATTAGCTTAGTTTGCCTGCAGTGACCTCATCATTTAGCCAAATCTGTCTATGTGACTATCACTGTTGCTCGAAAGAAGAAATAGTAGTGAATCAGGGCTGCAAACACCAGTGAACAGAGGGGAAATGAGGTAAGCTCTGAGGAAATATTTTGAGTCCTCCAAGAACAAATGCGACTCAGAGCTGCTACCCAGAGACCCTTTCCTTAGAATCTGACAGGTCAATAGCAAGATATTCTGATATTTGGGCATGGAGTCTCATCACATTAGTGAGGGATTTGGGGCCAAAGTAGACATGATATAGACAAACGTGTGGCTCCCATTTGAAAAGATAGTGGAAATGCTGTGTGTGTGTGTTGGGGTGGGAGGATTCTTATAGGGAAAGATTAGCAGGAGGAAAATGTCTAATCATCTTGTGCACACTGATCCTTAGCTGCAAATCTCACCAGGCTACTTTCCTCCAGGTAGGCTCACATCTGGCATTGGAACCCTCCCTGGGGAAATAAATAGTACATACATTTCCAGACTGTGCAATTGCAGGGGAGAAAAGATGGCTGGCAGAAGAGTTAAGCATTCCCCCGCTCGCTCATTCTCCTCTGCAATTGCCACCCATATAGCCCTGTATTAGTGTCATGAGGGAAATACTGGGCTAAGAACTCTTTGTTTTCTTCCTAGTGTCTCGTTCGGCCCTTCAAGACATCTAATAACATTTTGGTCTTCTGTTCTCATTCCGATTTCAAGAGGAGGTGGCTTTTTGAGGCATATGCAATGATTCCACTACAACTTACATTTTGGGTTCAGTTCCCTTAGAGGATTTTATTTATTGAATGTTCAGAGTCCCTGAACTTCAGTTTCCTTTTATGCTTTCTGTATACTTTCTATGCATTTCAATTTTTCTGTTCTGTCTCAAAAGGAGATATTTTATTTAATATTTTATAAGTCTGTGGTCTCTTTGCTGTCCTCTTAAATATCATGTGTTTGGGGAATACATGTTGTGGGGGAGGGGGAAAGTTGCAACTCTTTCTTCTTTTCAAGACTTTCCTAAAGTTTTCCCTGGAGGTTTTTCAGAAAGTCCTTCAAGCAATAATTCCTGATTTCTTGCAGTTCTTTTTCTCCCTTAACCTACGCCAGCACATAAAGATTTCTTCCCCCCCCCCTTTTAAGATAGAAAAGTTTCATAAAAGTTTACTTTTCCTGAGTACAACTTCTCTCCTTATGTCAGCCTTGCTAAGGTTTTTGGTGTTCAGGCAGTTGAGAAGCTAGTGAAACTTTATTGCTTCCCAGTTTGTGACATTTAACCCATTTCTAGAACTGGAAAAAATTGTGAATGGAAAAGGCTCCTTTCTTTTATAACATGCCTAGAATTGCAAGCGAAATGCCCTCTAAAGCAAAATCTGAACTTGAAGTTCTTCCTTAGGTGAAACTCCAGAGGAATTAAAAGAAGCCAAAAGAATTTTGATAAGATTAGCACAATTTCTCAGAGGAATTTCTTACTTCTCTAATACCCTTCCCTTCCTTTTCCATCCAGACATATATTCTTGTAAACTGAGGATTTGAAAAGGACAAAAGGTCTTATTCATAAAGTTCTGGTCAGAATAAATGTTTTTCTAGCCTTGACTTCCATGACTAACAGCAAAACATCTAAATTTGCATGCCTTTCTAAATGAAGGCTTTAATCTCTGTGTTTTTCAATAAAATCTTACTATCACCTACTTTGGAATAGTTTCCTGATTATTTCCCCATAGGTCAACACAAATGCTCTGGAATAGTAATATTGAGGGTTTCAGTAATATTTCCACACCATTGATTATGCTTCGTTTAGTCTGTCCTGCTTGCCTTTTTAGATGGTGGGCTATTCTGGGGGACAAGGTCCTTTTCTTATCTTTCTAGTCTAGGACAGCAATTTCTGGGTCTTGGTGACATCATATCGAGCACTTGCCTAGTACAAACATATTATTTGCTTTATAACGAAATGCCATTCTCCATTATGTAAACACTGCAGATTGTTTGGCAATGGGGTACATTAGATGTATGCAGCTTTTTCTAAATGAGATGGGGAAAACAATCATACCAAATGGAGCTGACGATTTGCATTTGATGCTAATGTTTACCCACCCGCTCTTCACGCTGTTACACTGCTGTAAGTACGTGTCTTGAGCTTCCGATTCTCCGTAATTAAAGTAACATGTTCACATGGCACTCACAGTTCCACCCACATTGAGATATGAAATGTATGCTTGCTCATATGATCTCTGAATCTTATGAATCACACTGTGTGGAAGGCAAAATGGAGAAGAGAGTAAAAAATATTGTATTAGCCAGTTCCAAGGCATATCCTGATTGGATCTAAACATGGAACCTGGGAAATGTCCTTCGATTCTCAATAGCAAAGGTTAAAATTATATGTACACTAAAAGCTGACACATTTGCCTTACAGCTAAGTATTAATAAGGATTCTATATCCCCTTTGTCATGTTGGATTTTTCTTTCCCAGATGAGGACAGTTCTCAGAGACATTGTTAACACTCTTATTACATCCCCTCAGAATGATGGGTTTTCCTTAGTCACCCATCTAAAAGTGATTGCCCAGTCATGATTATATGCATTGGGAAGCATGGTTTTATGCTATGTCATCACTGTAGAAATATGTCTGCAACTTGTATCTCGTCAGCCATACATTCATGGAGGGATTGGGTTGGTTTTAGTTTGAAAGTTTGCTTGTTTGGAATAGGGCATGATTTGATTAGCAAAACATCTAGGGTAGTATCCATTGTTAGTCCTATGTAGAGTGGACCCATTTAAATGAATGGGACCTAAGTTAGTTGTGACTAACCTAAGTCTCATTCATTTCAATAGGTCTGCTCTACATAGGACTAACAGTGGATACTACTCCTTTTTTGTTTTATTCCTGCCCTAATACTCCAGTTCCTCTGAACCTTTATAAAGCCATTTTTTAGTCCCTGTGTATGTGTTCCAGTACATTAGCAATTCACCCAGATGTGTTAGACTTTCTGGGACTCATTATCAGGGATGTTGAAGAGTCCTTAGTCTCGAGTCACGAGTCGAGTCATGAGTCTTTGGACCCGAGTCTCGAGTCTGAGTCCTTGGTCCAAAATGGTGACTCATGAGTCATGAGTCACTCCCAAAGCTGACTCCATGAGTCCCTATTAAAATCAATGGGGGGTTTTCCCAACAAAATAAGGCTATTTCAGATATGTGGTTTAAATAAATTCTAGGCACGTGTGCCTTTTTATTTCAAAACTCTGCAACTGATTTTGGCAAGAACAGACCAGGCAGACCTAATGCTCTTCTCTCCAGACCAAACAAGGCTAGAGCCTTTGTTTCCCTCCAAGTAAACCTGACCACTAAACTGAACATTTTCCTGAGCACAGGGAAAAAAAATATCCATCCAAATTAATCGAGGAGCTGGGTAATTATGCCTTATTTGTTGTTCATTTTTGTGCTGAAGCAATTAGGTTAATTAAAGTTCTCTTAGATGCATCCAGTGATTATAGCCTTCCTTCATATGGCTAGAAAACTTTCTTCTATTATTATTTTTTCAAACTGAAAATTACATAGCAGGATAAAGGATAAACCTCCTTTCTATTAGGGATGTTTAGGATAGATTATTTAATTTCTAGTGCTGATGGACCCTGGGCTCTTTTACAGCTTGTGAGTCTTAGGGCTTTACTTTATACAGTGTAGTAATAGAGCATGGCCATCATTATATCTGGGTGATGCTTACTGTAATGTATAGCTTTAATACAATCCTAATGTTTACTTAAACTGTACGTAAAATCAAAGCTGTATGCTGTTGTGGAATATTCACTTGGGATTTGAAGCAGAGATGTGAGATGGAATAAATAATATGATAAACATAGAAAAATAAAATAAATTGAATAAATTGAATATTTACCATTTCCCCCCAATGCTATATTTTTCATGGACATTTCTCAATTTTTCATAAAATTAGGCTGCAATCCTATGGTCCCTGAGAGGGTGTCCCAGGAGTCATTGGATGGAGTGGATCACCCTCTTTTCCTGCAAAGAGGGAGCTCCACAGGTAGAGGGGGAAATGATAATCCACCCTCATAAGCCACCTCCTTGCTGGTGCAGAAACCTATGCTGCCTTTGGTGCTCCACCATCAATGCTCCAATGTCAAAAGGGAGGCATGCTGTAATATGCCGAGAACAGGTCAGGGAAGTCTTTGGATCCGCCAGATCACCAACGCACTCTCAGAACACCCGGGGGGGGGGATACACAGCTGTGGCGTAACCCCACAATTCAGTTCCCTGGTGTATGTCTGCTTTAGTATATTTAGTGAGTATAGAATGTTGAACTGAGTGGGTGTGGTTTGTGATGTCTTAGAAAGGGTGGGAGGAGGAGTATATAAGGAGTGTTTGAGTGATGTCAGAGTTAGTCGGGTTAGTGTGTTATGGGAGAGTGTTTGGAGTGTGGGGAGAGTTGGGAGTTAGGTTAGTTGGATTATTCGTGTCTTGTCAGGAGTTTTAAGAGGAATTAGTGATTGTATGAGGAGTGAAAGTACGTATTTAGAATTGTAGGAACTTAGGTTAATTATAAAGTGTTTGGGGCACTTAGTTCTGGAACTAAGATTTTGAGAATTAAAATAAACTTTATTTTGTTTGCTACCCAAATCCTATGTGTCAGCTTGGCGTTATTACCTGCTTTATTTTTAAATCTACACATACACCTTTGTACCCATAGCATCATAAATTTTAAAAATAGATCCTTCATAACCAGCATCAATCTTTCCCCTCATTAGTAGGGAAAAGGTTCCATTTATTTATTTATTTATTATATTTAATAATCGCCCATCTGGCCGGTCACCCAGCCACCCTGGGTGATGTACAATTAAAATACAATAAAACAATACAATAAAATATAATAATTAAAACAATATAAAAAATTCTTTTAAAAACCTAACCCGCCTGAACAGCCATGTTTTTAATGCACGGCGGAAGCTCATCACGGAGGGGGCATGGCGAAGGTCACTAGGGAGGGAGTTCCATAATGTGGGGGCCGCCACAGAGAAGGCCCTCTTCCTAGTCCCCACCAGCCTGGCTGCTCTGGCTGATGGGATAAGGAGAAGGCCGTCCATGGCAGACCTTGTTGAGCGGCCTACTTGATGTTGCTGGAGGCGCTCCTTGATTTGACCCTCCCCTCAGGTTTTCAAGTGTTGATGCTTGGCCTGAGAAGGGTTTATGCGCCTGGTCCTAAAGTGAAAAGGGCTGTGTCATCGCAACAGCCTTGTATTTATTTCTGCTCCATCTCTCCCCACCCATCTTATGCCTGCTGGCATGAGCCCAGCAGGGCTTTGGATTTGGTGGTTCCCACTCCACTAACCTGGTAGAACTGCTCTATCTATTAGTGATAGAATGAATGAATACAATGCAAGTTAAATTGGGCAACTGGAATGGGTACAATGCTAGTCAAATCTAAAATCAAGATTATAATTTAACTTTTGTCAGGTGACTATCCCTCAGAAGCACATATATTTATGCACACAGCTCTTCAAGCATGCTCAAATTTAGTATTTGAACACTTTGGATGTTCAATGACTAAAAGTATTTAGAAGTATTCCAGTGAAAATAATTCTCAAGTAAGTCTTGAGTTTCTTTGAATATGATATCTAATATATCATATTCAAGCAGTGCAATCCCATGCATGTTTACTCAGAAATCAGTCTCATTGTTCTCAGTGAGGCTTACTCTCAGGTAAGTATGCATAGGATTGCCGCTTTAAAGCACAATCCTATGTGGGTTTACTCAGAAGTAAGTCCCATAGCATTTAATGAAGCTTACTCCCTGGTAAGTGTGTTTAGGATTACAGCTTAAGTGCATTTTATTGGTGTGTGTCCCCCTGACGAAAAATTTCAGTTCAGCTTCTTTTGGCTATTGAATATACTTTGAGAAATTGATACAACACATGCAATTAACACAGTACACTTCATTAGTTTTATTTACTAGATATAACTCCAATGAACACACTAATTCAGATCTCAATTGCTTTAGGGTAGCAGAATTTTATTTTTATTTTTTTAAACCATGTTATTTTAGCTATGAAATGATGTACTATATGCATAATTAGAGGTGACCTAGGTGCAAATTAATATAACAATCAGGTCCAGTCATGTTGTGTTGGATATGTTTCAGCTTGTGCAGCCTGAGGATGTGGACAAGCTCCCTGGAAGTCTGAGACCAACCACTTATTCCCTGGACCCTTGCCCTTCCTGGATATTAAAATTTACCCTAAAGAAAAAACAGTTAGACCTCTGTTTTTAAAAAGCCAAAATTTGAATTGTATGATTCTGGACAATTATCATCCAATGTCTATTGTTCCATTAGCAAGATACTGGAGGAGGAGATGGCTTCAGTCTTGGATGATACTGATTATTTGGTTTCTGGCATGGTTTGAGGGCAGAAATAGCCTTGTTTACCTGGATGGATTATTTACACTAGGCTAGGGAATGGGGGGAGATGACTGTAGTACTGTTAATTCTCCTGGGTATCTCCATCCATAGTCTTCACCAACTATAGTATCCTTCTGGGCTGTATATCATGAGTAGGAATGGGTCCACCCTAGTGTTCCATATCTCCAGTACTTTCTGGAGAGACAAGACCAGAAGATGGTGTTGGGGTGCTATTGTTCTGCCCCATGGTCATTGGTCTGTGGGCTGTCTCGTGGGTCCATCTTGTCTCCCATGCTGATTAGTATGTACATGAAGTCACTGGTGAAGTCATCCAGAGTTTTGGGCTAAAGTGTCACCAATATGCAGATGACATGCCGCTCCACCTCTCATTTCCACCTACTAGTCCTAGGGAGGCTGTGCAAACTCTGAACAGGTATCTGGAAGAGGTGTGGGGGTGAGGGTTAGCAAGCTGAAGCTTAATCCAGATAGGATGGAGGTACTGCGGGCGGGGAAATCTGCTGATCTGGAGGGAGGTGTGTGACCAGTACTAGATGGGGATGCACTCACCCTGAAAGACCAACTTCACAGCTTGGGGAACCTCCTGGATTTTGTTGTTGATGGATGTGCAGTTGACACTGGTTGCCCAAAGTATCAGCTTTGGCTGATTCAGAAGCTGCGACCCTATCTAGAAAAAGCAAGCCTTGGTTTGGTTAGTCAGGCCCTAGTTACATCCATAGGGATGCACTGGGTGGGCATTCCTGGGCACGGGGAGGGGAGGAATGAGGCTTTGCCAGGATACAATGTGTCCTGGTGGTGCATCTGTCTGTCCTCCTCACAAGCAGGTGAAAAAGACTTAGACATCCGAAATCAGCCATCTAAGACTTTTGCAGGATGAGAGAAGCACGGAGGCAAGCTGAAGCTTAATCCAGATAGGATGGAGGTACTGCGGGCGGGGAAATCTGCTGATCTGGAGGGAGGTGTGTGACCAGTACTAGATGGGGATGCACTCACCCTGAGTAAACCTTCGCCTCTGCGCTTCTTCCGTTCTCGATAGGATGCCCATAATCCTCCAAGTTTGGAGGGTTATGGGCAGTCACATTGGATCGTGCTGCCCGAGAAAGACAGTTTTCCATTTTGACTTTTATATTTACAGGAATACTTTAGCACTTAACAGCACAATCCGAGTATGCATGTGTGTTTACTCAAAACACGTGTGGACTTACTCCCTATTATTCCCTGGGGGTTACTCCCTAGCAGTTGTGATAAGGACTGCATTGACAATCTATGTTTTCATACTGTATGCCTCCAGCCTGGTGAGTCACTACCTTAATGTGTTCAGGAGAGCACCTGAAATATAAAGCTGGCAAAGATTTGTGGCTTCAGAAGAAACTTTAGCCTCTTTCACTGACAGAAGTCATTTCCATTAATATTGTACCTTACGAACTTTTCCCTTGCACTGGCAGAGAGCCATTTGCATTATCTTTTTGCATGAATTCTAGGATTAAAGAATGTTTGCTGATGTGTAACAGCAAGTAAAATTGTATAAAGAGCAGACTGTGCCCCATTACAAAGTGAACTTACATTCATTTAATACATTTACTCTTGAAATTAGAAGTTTTCCATTCCTTCCACTTTTTGACTGAAAGTAAAAAATAAGGGTGGTGAGTCATTGGTTGCTTTTTTAGAACTTGAAGCAGCCTGTGGTAATTCAGCAAGTTGCTCCAGTTCCTAAAAGGCATTAAATGAAATTCTAGCTGAAAACAGCTAAACATAGATTAATTGCACTCTGCCTTCAAGAATCTTAGAGAAGCATACATGTAACTATTTTATTTTATTCTCCACCAGAACCCCCTGAAAGGCAGGTTGCATTGAGATAGTTGCTCAGTAAGTTTAGGATGCAATCCTATTCCTACACATGCTTAGACAGGAAAAAAAGTCCCACAACTCCCAGCATTCCCCAGTCAGCAGTGTACTGCTGAGGAATGTTGGGAGTTGTAGGGCACATGCATAAGATTGCACCCTTAATGGCTGAGCTGGGATCTGACTCTGTCCTTCCCATATCCAAGCCCAATATGGGAGATAGCCAATCTCCCATTTTAAATGATAAATAAAATATTTATAATTCTAACCTACCTGAAAACAGCAGTAATGCTGAGTTGCACAAGATCACTAGATTTTGGAGGCCAGGGCTGTGGAGCTTCAGGAGGAAGCCCCTGGTGAGCCCTTTCCATCAAGTCTTGTGCTGCTTACCTCTGAACTCACTATCCCACCATGTGACGTCTCTCCTTTAGGGTGGCCACTTATATATTTCCAAAAAAGAGGAACTACAAACTACATCAACAAAAACAAGGACAAAAAAGAACAGTGATTTGCATAACATTTGTGTATGCTAATATATAGGTGTAGGTGCAGATTTAGAAATAATTACAGTCATTCATATAGAAATACAATACATCTCACCACAGTAGGGAAGACAGCGACCTGTGTATATGGTATTCCACAAAGAAAAAGCAAACCAAGATAGTGGTCCCAAATACAACAACGTTTAAGAACTCCTGGATTAGGACAGATTTTGTTAAATCCATTCCATTTGTGTTTTGCAGATTGTCAGCCAGGTGTCTTTTGTGCTGTCGTCTGCTCATTGATGGACACAGATTTTTTTTTAGGTATGTATGATAATTTAGTTCCACTTGAGCAAGTGCTCATTAGTGCAAGCGTGTATTAGTGCTTATGTGCATCAGTGCAAGGGAATGCTTGTACTAATGCATGCACACTTACACTAATGTACATTAGTGAGAGCGTTGGACTGGGACTCGGGAGATCCGAGTTCTAGTCCCTGCTCGGCCATGAAACTCACTGGGTGACTTTGGGCCAGTCACTGACTCTCAGCCTAACCTACCTCACAGGGTTGTTGTGAGGATAAAATGGAGAGGAGGAGGAGGAGGAGAAGGATTATGTAAGCCGCCTTGAGTTCCTTGCAGGAAAAAAGACGGGGTATAAATATAATAAATAAATAAATAAAGTGCAGTTGCACTAATGCGCATTTCCAGAAGTGCAAATTGGCATAAATCCCCCCCCCCAAGTAAATAGATGGTTTGCAAGTCCACAGAACCTGTGTAACTCAGAAAAAGACAGTCCACTGCCAAATCTACAGGTTGGATTCATAGAAATCCGAAATCATTTGAATCCACTGTGGATTTCTCCGACATCCCTAAAAAGTACCCAGAGAAATATGGAGTGACGGGATCTAGGAGAAAAGTAAAATGAATCAGAGAAGAAAAGAGGGACCAAAGTGATATATAGACTTTGTAGTATATTATCCACTTTGTCAGAAGAGATTTGCAGTCAGGTGAAATTAATAAACTGCAAAGAACTTCTTTACCCAGTCAGTTGTCAGAAAGTATATCCTCTTGTTACTTGCCTGATTAGCATTTTGTAACCTGGATTTCAACGGTGGTAGCTACAGGAAATGTCACTAGGAGCACAATCCTATACATGTCTCATTGAGTTCAATGGGACTTAGTCCCAGATAAGTAAGTATAGGCTTGCAGCCTAAGGCTATATTCTTCCCAGAAGAAAAAAACAATCTATGTACCGTAGTACAATTAAGCTAAGAAATAGATGATCCCATAGATTTCATAGATCATAGAGTTGGAAGGAGCCTACAAGGCTATCGAGTCCAACCCCCTGCTCAATGCAGGAAACTAGAGGAGGGGTCTCCCATCCAAGTAATAACCAGGCCTGACCCTGCTTCGCTTTCCACACTCAGACAAGCTGAGCCAGCGTAAGCCACAGGCCTGTTCAATCCTTGCCTTTATTTTCCTCAGATGTTAGGTTTCCTGTCCTCCTGTTTGTCTCAGAGAGCATTTGCTCAGCGCCCTAATCACAAGGTGATCATTCTCTCATAAAATTGCAGCCATACAAGTGACAAAACAATGTTTGGGGTAGCCAAGTTCCAGCTTAGAGTTAATTTCCTTTGAAAGATGGAAAGGTGTGGGCTTTTTCTCCCTTATAGTAACAATTCTACTACAGACTTGTTGACCTGATCATTGGAATAAGCTGAAAGTTTCTAGGGATGGTGGAGAAATTTGCAACTGATTCAACTTAGTTTAGATTTCTACGAATCTGATCTGCAGATTTTGCAGTGGACCAGGGTGTTTTTGTTTTTTTTCATGTCACATGGATTCCACAGCCTTATGGACCAGGTTTTTTTTTTTGTTTACTTTGGGGAGGGGCAAATGTGTCTTTATGCATTAGCTGATGCACATTTGGCTAATGCACACTTGCACAAGTGGAACAAAATTCTTACATCCCTTTAAAAAGTCTGATTCTGTCAACGAGTGGATGACAGAATGAAAGATGCCTGAGAGTCCACGACACAGATAGAATGAAAGACATCACTTTGAAAGACTCACAGCTCTCATGAACAAGAATGAGATGGGTGGGACAAAGCAAAGAATGTGGAGACTTAATCCCCCAGAAACTGGTGTAGCCACTGCTCTTCTATCGCACCCCCCCCCACACACACACACCCTCTTTAAGAAAATCCTTGCACCTATCTGGTAAAGCAACAATTGCTTTATATAAGTGCTTGGTATGTAATGTGATTCTCCCTGCCAGTTTCCCCAGAAATGTTACTTGTGTAAGGCCTCATAGCAGGGCATTAACATACCTTGAAATCTAATTCCAAGTTCTGTACTCTAATCAAGGGACCCCCCCATTCCCTCTGTCTTTATTCTTTCAAGACCCCTTTTATCTATTCTGTATATTCCCCACCCACCCACCCTTTATGGACTGTGGCCTATATTACTGATAGTGAGGATTTAAAATGCATCCAAAATATATCAGTGGGAAAAACCACTGCAATAACATTGTGAATTATTTAGCAATTTTCTCTTAAACACAACCAGGAGTGATAGCAACATAATTCTTTAATGTTTGGTTAACAGGGTGGCTTATATCTTTCAGTGCTTGATGATTCTGAGCTGCTAGCCAAAGCTAGTAGCATGGTCAGATCCTAGTCAGGATACCACAATTTCCTAAATAGTGATTTATAAATATTTAGTAACTCATAAAGAGTTCTATCATTAATAATAATAAAAATAATTAGGGATCCTAGACTGTGTTAATGGGACCTATCTTATTACACCAAGGGAACATAAGTGTTGCTAGGAAGTTACTGTACTATAGATAGTTATGAGATTAAAAAAGAGAGCCACTGTGGTGTAGTAGATAGAATGTTGGACTGAGGAGACCCAAGTTCAAGTCCCCACTCACCCATGAAGCTCACTGGGTGACTTTGGGCCAGCCAAGGACTCTCAGCCTAACCTACCTCAAAGGGCTGCTGTGAGGATAAAATAGAGGAGGAGGAGGAGGATCATGTACACCGCCTTGAGCTTCTTGGAGAAAAAGGTAGGATCTAACTGTAACAAACAAACAAACAACTATTGGGCAGCGCAATCCTATGGCTGCTAGACAGTGTGTGGACAGCCATAGGATTCTTCAGAGACCCAGCTACAAGGCTGGAAAATCACTCTGACCTCGTAGCTGGGGATTTGTTCTCAGAGCGCCCTCTCCTCCCTTGCAACTGGTGCAAAAAGAACCACGCCAGCTGTGTCTACAACAGTGTTCTCCAACCTTGGGTCCCCAGATGTTTTTGGCCTACAACTCCCAGCATGCCCCAGCCAGCATGGCCAAAAACATCTGGGGACCCAAGGTTGGAGAACACTGGTCTACAAGGTAGCTCTTGCAACCTTGGAGACAGTGTTTAGGGGGTGTTTCAGGTGGCAGGGAGGGGAGGAGACAGGTATCCTGGCAGTGCCTCAGCCTCCTTCCCTCCCGCTCTGAAATCGGCCGTCTAGCTGAGTTGCAGGGTGGGAGGAGCATGGAGGCGACCTTCACCTCTGCTCTTCTCCCAGCCTCCATAGGATGCCCGTAATCCTCCGAGTTCAAAGGGTTACGGGCATCCCCATAGGATTGTGCCCTAAGGCATGTAACTATCTGAAACTATAATCAAGACATATAGGGCACCATTGATACACTAGGACTAAATGGCTAAATGTGGCTCCTGAGCAGGAAATATTCTGACTGAAGTGAAAGCAGGAACTTGTAGGGCTGAGGCAGAATAACCACCTTATTCTCAGGCCATGAAAATAGGATTTTGACAATTGTTTGCAAGCTGGAAGTGAAACTGGGAGGTGCGAAGTTTACCTCTGGTAGTGGTGGCAGCATCAGCGCTCCTGCTGGCGGCTACTATTTCACCCAGAACCCCCCTTTGCACAGTGCTGTGTCATGACACATTGTTGCACAAAAGGGCTTCGAGGGGGACGGCAGTCACTAGCTGGCAGTGGCATTGCTGCCACCACAATTGTGAAACACAAGCAGAAGCAGTGAAGCAAGACAAAATGGGGTGAGTAGTCTTGCCTCCCCTCCCCCTGAAATTGTCCCAGAATTTGCCCCAAAGTTTTTTTGTGGGGGAACTTTCAGCCTGCCCTTAGTTTCAACCTCCTGGGGCCCTATTACCAACTAATACTATCACTATGGGAAGGAAGTATGTAAATACTCATCTGCCTCATTAATGACTACAGTAATACCTTGGATTGAGAGCATAATTTGTTCCAGAACCGTGCTTGTAATCCAAAAACTCTTATATCAAAGCGAGTCTCTGGCGGGCATGAGCGGGGCTGATTTCGGCCCACTACGCCCGCTCGAGGTGAGCGGTTACATCCCTACGACTTGTATTGCAAGACGTCGCTTGTTTATCAAGTCAAAATTTATTTTAAAAATTTGCTTGTCTTGCAAAACACTCTCAGACCAAGTTACTTGCAATCCAAGGTATTACTGTACATTGCTATTAGGCTTGCCTTGCCAATTATGGCTTCAGGCCACACACCTCCTTAGTGGACTTGTAACAGTATTGGTGGACTTGTGGTGTCCCCTGAATTCCCAGCTTCCTGTCCTCCATACACATAGGTTGTGTGCCCTACTCGTAAAGAGATGCCAAGTTGCTTAATTTCACCCACAATGTTCCATGAAATTGTAATGTGAATTTAATGCATATATTTATTTGTTTGAACCTGCCTTAAGTAATTCTGAAGGTGGCACAAAACACATCAGCATTTAATTTGCACTGATGCCTGGCATTTGACTGACTGAACATGCTGCTAATCAAAGTTAATCAATGGGGGAGAAATACTGTGATTTAAAATGGTGTGCCGGCCCGTGGGTCTGCAACCTTGACTGGCTGCTACGGTGATGCTTTAGTTTAGCAGCACAGTAGGAAAACAGAGAAGACCGTCACCCACAGCATTGCCTTGCCTTGCCTTGCCTTGCCTTGCCCTGCCCTGCCCTGCCCTGCCCTTTCCACAGCCACGTATCAGAGGGGCCAGGACACCCTCCTGGACTGCAGGGACCCGGACCTGCAGGCAGACCCTCCTTGGTATATAGATTGTGAGGGTTGTGAGGGGCTAAGGGCAGTAGAAATACTCTCCGTTGCCCCCCTGAGCCTGGGCAGCTCACCCAGAAAAGGTGGAGGTAGAGGGAGGGGGTTCTTCTACCTTAGGCTGATTGGACACCTGTCCTAGAGGGAGGGACTTAGTTAAATTAATTGCATAATAAGTTGCAGATCCCCTTTTAAAAGTTTACTGAAGTTGTTCCTTGTTTAAACCCATTGACGGCAGCCTCTTCTCTTCATTCCGGGCTGTGGGTGCAATAGCTAAATTGTATTATTATTTTTTCAAACTTCTTTTTAGTTGCCTCTGAAGAGTTGTTACTCTAGAAATGTGTTAGGTGTGTAACAACTAGCGGTGCATGGATCAGTATATTTCTGGACCATATCAGTCTCACATTCATTCAATCATAAGTTTGTTCTGTCCCTGTTAAGGTTCCACCTGTACCAGGACACCTTGATCAGCTCCTTAAAGATATCTGCCTCTTTAAGAGCCCTTCCTGTATCAGGATGCCAAATCTCTGCCTTTTAACCTCCTGTTCCCAGTAACGTGGGATTAGGCCTTAGGCGTGGTGCAAAAGACACTCCCAACAACTGAATTTTTTTAACAATAACTGTTTACTGTAGTAAATATTGGTAAATATTACCAGATTTAAACTCTAGGAAAGGCAGAGTCCCCAATTGCACATACAGTTGTACACATGTAGTTTCTTTTCAAAAGCAGGCAAGATTAGGAAAAATTCAGATCTTCGGCTGAATCGGTGAAAGTCAGGAGTGGGGATAATGGGTATGATCCCGATTTCACTGAACATCTGAGAAGGGTTCTTGTATTTATACATTTCTGAATGAGGTGAGAGTTCATATGATAAATTCTGTCTTCTTAGTGCCAAGCATTTGGGGAATTCCGGTAATAATTTTGAATGATCTCAAGAGACATTTAAAGTGAGGTGATATGCAAATTCTTCTGGATTATGAGCACTTTGCATTCCAAATACAGAATTTAAATAGAAGAAAATCACCATGTAAATGCACATTAGAAGCTGAAGTGGGGTAAGTTGATGCAAGGCCCTCTCAATGAGACTCTTTCCATGGACTTCAAAGTCCCTGGATAATGTCCTTAGAGCATCAGCAAGTTCTTTAGCAGTTATGATTTGAACCTTGGTCTTGAGTAATAAAATGTATGCATACTCACCATTATGCCTCCAGCATTTATAACAGGGCATGCTTTGAAAGACTAATGAAAAAGATGCTCATAGCAATGTTCTATGTTAGATGAGCTGAACATCATACATTAAAACAAACAATTAATTTGTTCTGCTTTGCCGTAAATCAGCTGGGAGTGTTTGCTGCTTTTAATTTTCCAGAGTTTTACTCTTCTACAAATCAGATTAGTAATCATGTATCTTGTTAGGCAGAATTCTAAGGAAAGTGCAATTCATGGGCAGTTAGGCAGCAGTGCCTGAGTTTTTTCTTGTTGCTGGGGGCCTGCTTTTTGCTAACAAGATTCAATCGCCAGAAAAAGAGAGTGCCTAAGGGCGTGAATGCAACAGACATGAGAATTATACATTCTGTAAAGCTCATTGAGCCTTCAAAACACTGTACTTTATGAGTATATTTGGATCCTAGCCATGCAGTTTTATATTCTTGATTGTGTCTCATTATGCAGCAGCATTAAAATAACAGGAGCAGAGAAATCGCCTTACTTTGATGTGGATTATAAAATAGCTACACTGACATTCAGGCACTATCATGGACTGATCTTGAAAAGTCCTACGTCTGTGGACAACACGTTCTTTGACATGACTTAGTATCAGGTACTGAGGTGACAGGGCACAGTGGAATTTACTTTAATGAGGCTTCCACAATCTTCCCACCTTCAAATCTGTTGCTATTCACCTCCAGTCTTTCAAAATGAAATCCTTGAACTTTTCAGGCTGGGCGCAGGCTATTTCTACATTCTTGTAGATTATGCAAGCAGAGAATGAAATAAATGAATATCATCACAAAACAAAGCAAGCATATATCTCTCCTGGAAGGAATCATCACTGGGGATTTACTAGGAATGGGTGATAATTTCATTTGCTTCATCTTTTTTTTTTTTTTTTTTGATTAAAAAAAAACACCGTACCAAAATTCACATATTTCTTCATAAACAGGACGGAAAGAACTTGAGACTTAAAAACTTTGAATGTGGAAGAAAGTGAAACTGACAGGCAGGGGCTTTGAGTGCTTAACTCTTAAATGTCTGGTTTCTGTGTATTCAGCCATGTCTGTGAAGTTCAGTTAGGGTTACCACCTCTTTTTGTCTTCATACTTAACAGCTACATCCTATGAATAGCTGTGCCTGTTGAATTTGGCCAATGCAGATGGACGAGAATTTTGTTCTTATCATTTATTTTTCATAAGAAATTGACAAAATTTGCATGTTTATTCATAAAGGGAATGGAAAGAAAATTTGAGATTTTAAAAAATAGAATATGAAAGAAAGCAAAGCTGACAAATTAATCTATCCCTACAATTCCCTGAACTTTAGCTATCATTTTTGGAGACATTTAATCAGTAACCCAATCCATATTTACATTGCATTTCAAACTATGGAGGATATTTAGTTGATTCTCTCATTGACTTTGCTTGCTGACTGTGAAGGACCAGCACCCGGGTCCTATGCGTGAGTTCGGCGCTTAACGGGTTAACCGGCACTGAGTTACAGCCTGTACAAGCGATTGAAACCGACTAGGAGGTTTGCGCAACAAAAGGAAACTCCAGCCCTTTGTATGACCAAATAAGGCTTTTATTTACTATACAATATACGGAGCGGAACTAATAGCTTTCTAGGAATACTATAACGTCAACATGACCTGACGTGATCTCCGAGCTTATCAATGAACGGGTTCCCAGGCTAGCGCATTGGGGATTAGTCAGTTACCTTAGACGAAAGATTTTACGCTGGTCAATTTCAGCCTGGCTCCGGGTCTGCCCGATCCGGGGAAGAGAACAGCTTATCCCAGCCACTGCTGGAGGACGAATCTTGACGAAAAGCAACCCGTGTTCCCCACAACCACAAAAAGGAGGGGAGAAGGGTTTTCTACCCCTGAGGTTCCCGCCCTTGCAGTCAGGTGGGGCTTATGCCTGCCCCTTCATGTCAGGTGGGCTTATTCCTGCCCGGGAAAAAGGTGACGTGTTGGGTACTTTACAGCTCTTTGAGACTGCCCTGCTAGTTTGATGATCCTTGATGGTCCTATCCTGGATTTTGTGGAATCCAACTGAGGTCCTCCATTGTTGGCATGCAGATCCGTCTGGCTACATCCTTGTATTTCCAGTCTCCCTCCCCCGCCCCCCCTTGGGAAGAGACTGGGTTGTGCGTGCGCGTGTGTGTGTGCATGAGTACCCGTGTCAGGCTTTCTCCACACTGACGCTTTAACAAACACCAATCTAGACAAACACAAAATATTACAAAGAAGCATAGTAACCTTCTCTACAGCTCAATCATAGGCACTCAGAAGTAAGACCCACTGAGTTCAATGGGACTTGCTCCCAGGTAAGTGTGTATAGGGTTGCAGACTCAGCAGAAAGAAATGTCAGTTACTCAGTAATCGAAAAGGACGGTGATATGATTGGCCTTTGACAGGACAGCTGAGAGGGAGCCATAAGCCAACTCTCAGGAGAGTATTCCGAAGAACACTTTGGAATTAAGATAGTTTTATCATGCGAACAATGGCTGCGATTCAAAGAGCTGCTCAGACTCATGCCAAGGGCTTATGCTAGCCCAGTGGAATTTCTTTACCCTTCTTTCTTTGCTCAGCTGACTTCACCTCTCTCCCAGCATTTTGGAAGCTCCCCCTTAGTTTTAAAAGCAATGTGGCATGGAGGGTGGACTGCCATTTGAAATGATGTGTTTGAAACCCCATTGGGCTCCTGGAAGCCTGACCATATTCCCAGACTTGTAATCTGCCCATTAGATGTGGCAAATTGCTCTTTTATGCTTATGAGAAATTGCCATCAAAGAGGTTCAAATAAGCCCCCCACACACACACACACACAGTCACACACAGTCACACACATTTAAAGAAGGTGTGAGGGGGCGGTGGGGCTATGCAGAGTAACCCTGCCCCTTGCTGTGCCCAGTGGCCGTGTGGTGTGCCCCCACCATGTGTGCATTAGGCATACATGATCATGGGCTCTGTGCACGGACCGTCATATGTGTGTAGAGCCAAGGCCAGCCCTACCATTAGGCAGAGTGAGGAAACTGTCTCAGGTGTAAATGCTGGGGAGTGGCAGTGTGGTATTGGAGGGAATAGCTATGCATACCATGTCCCTGCCCTGAGCCCCTGAGCTAGCATGCTGCCCTCCGGTACAGTGGAAGGTGCTGTTCTGTCAAAGTAATATTCAACTGTTTTGTGTGTCAATAAGAATGCAAATCTACTCTGACTTGTTTATCTTGAGTTTATAACCTGAAAGTTGGCTGATGGTGCAATCCTTTACCCACTTACTGGAGAGTAAGCCCCATTGGCCTCAATGAAACTCACTGCTGGGTAGACATATATAGGAGGATGGTAGTGTGAATTGTTGAAGACTTGAAGTAACTTTATTAGATTTGGAAATGATTCCTGCAGTTTACATAAAGCAGTGTTTCTCAACCTTGGGTCCCCAGATGTTTTTGGCCTACAACTCCCAGCATGCCCCAGCCAGCATAGCTGGCTGGGGCATGCTGGGAGTTGTAGGCCAAAAACATCTGGGGACCCAAGGTTGAGAAACACTGACATAAAGACAAGGCTATATTATTTGTGTACAGATTAAGTTTTGACAGTGCCTGGGTTACATTTACCCCTTCAATGTTAACATTTTCTCTTATGGCAATACCTAGAGGTCCTATGATCATAGCAAATGATAATATTGAAAGAGGCAACATTATTTGCTGCCTGTATTCATTTGAAAGGTATCCCACAAAAGCATAGTTACAAAAATTCTGGCATTGGGGAAATAATACCGTACGTCGAAATCTGAATCAACTGCAAAAGCCTCAAGTTCATTAAACAGACAGGCCCACTCACTACAATCAAATGTTTTCTTGGTGTTGAGAAATATTGGGGCACATCGCTCATTATGGATACGAACTGCAATTTTGATATCTGCATATGTTCAGAGATAGCTTTCTAGCCTTAGTATAGACTGTCATACATCTATTATCTCATTCAGAGCACAGTCCTAGGAGGCTGCCCATAACCCTCTGAACTCAGAGGATTATGGGCATCCTATTGAAGGTGGGAGGAACATGGAGGATAGGATATCCTCCACGCTCCTTCCACCCTCAAAAACATCTAGACAGCCAATTTCGGCCATCTAGATGTCCCCCCCCCTCCTCCCGAGGAGAGGCTGAGATGCCACCAGGATTCCTAGGAATCTAGCGGAGCCTTGTCCCTCCCCTCCCCTCCTTGCCCCCAGGAACACCCCCACACACAAGGGAACCGAGCACAGTCTTCCACGCTCGGTTTCCCTCTGGTGCAGAAGAAACCGCACTGCTACGTGGTGGGGGGGGCAGCACTCCAAAGCACTGTGACCTTGTAAGGGATTTGCAAGGTTGCAGCATCATCGACGTCATACCCTATGTTCCTCCAGACATAGGATTATCTCATTCAATGATTTTTGTTAGAATATTAATTCATATTTTAAAGTCCTGATTTGTTTATTTATTTATTGGATTTATAAGCTGCCCTTCAGGATAAAGCTCCCAGGAGGCTTAATAACAATATTTGCCTGAGCAATTCTTGTTTTGATGGGTCTTCCTTGTTTGAACACCATAATTATTTTCACATCTTTCTAAGTGTCTGGTATCGTATAATTTTTGCATAATATTCAGACCATTTATTTATTTACTTACTTACTTACTTATTATTTACTTTACTTGTACCACCTTTCCACCAAGAAAAATGACACTAAAGGCAGCTCATTAATCAAAAGGTTGATAATTGATCATTTAATTGTTTATAATAATTTCCAGTGAAACTGTCTCTTCCTGGTGAATTATAATTAGTAGACTAGATATAACTCCCCAGCCAACACTCATCCACACTTACCAGTACTAGAATAAGTTGACATCTTCTTGACTAAATTGAGTTATATTTACCTCATTCAAAGATATTTTAATAAATGATTGATTCTCTCAGTTGCTCTAAATAAAGATGTAGCAAGTAAGTAAACAGTGATACTGATAAATGTGAATGCCACTGTTTGAGTACTTGTGAGTAGTTGTGGTTCAAGAAGTTCCCTATTAGACCTGAGTGCCAGATGTTGCTGCTGCCTCCCCCTTCCTGTGCTCCCCCAATGGTCCACACTTCCTTGGAGCATAGGAAAGAAAATGCAGTGGAGGCAGTGGCAGTAGCAGTCTTTCCTGCTGAAGGAATGACACAGGTTCTACCCCCATCAGTGGAAACTGATGCAAAGAGAGTCACATTCCCACCAGCTCCTTGGCACATAAAGGCCACTCTACCAAGAAGCTGATGTGCTTCTTCTACCTTCCCCTTTCTGGAAGGGCACCCCCAAAGTATGAACTTTTAGAGGCACTACAACCCCCTCCAGAACAGGTTAAACACCATACAGATAGTTAAGCAATTGCTAACAGATGCAACACATAACAAATATATAGTCATTATTACATATACTCAGCTATATGTAATATAGTAATTCATTCTCAACTATTGTGCACTTTTGATACATAAAACTTTTTTGATACATAAAATAAGTAACCTAATTATAAATCTGGAAGGAAGCCTTGTACCTGAAAAGGGAAAGTCTTAGGCACATCGAGGGCAAGTGTCTTAACAAAAATCTATGATAAGTCTTTCTCTCTTTCTCCATAAACTATGGTCCAAGACCAATATCCTTATCTATGATTGCTGCAGATCCCAGCAAAATCTCAGATTGTGATGGGTCAAGACCAGAGTTAGGTCAGGAAAGCTAAAACTGGAGGATATGCCGCAAGTTTGCATAAATGAATATGCATAGGTGTTGTTTATTTACTCCCCATATTTGCCCAACTCCAGGGTTCCCTTGACCAAATGTATCAGCAGCCAGCTCCTCATGTCAAAATCTGACTGTTCCATCCATCCCAAAAGAGACAAGTTCTAGCTAGGCATTGTGGCAAGGGTATGCTCCTGTACTTCCTTGCAACAGCCTATTTAAAAAATAATGTTTTCTAGAAGCAATCTCCTTTGGGGTTGTACTTGAGCTGTGCCCAGAATTGTCATAGTCCTGAAAATATGGAAAATACCTTTAGTTCATATAAATATTTAGTGGCTAGAGGAAACATCAGCTTTTTTTTTTTTTTTTACATTGATCTCTTTCCTGGTGGCACATTTCATGTAGGTGATTTTCCAGTGGTATACAATTGATGTGGGTAGCGCCGGGGGATGAGATTCATAAGAGTCTGAATTCATAAGAGATTAATCTGAATTAATAACAATATCCTTGAAAATATACTGCAGTCAAATGTGACCATGCAATAGTGGCTGCTTCCTTTAAAAATAATAATAATAATTGTACCTTTGTGCTCTCTCTCTTTTGTCCAACAGAATTCTGAACACTGTCCTAATAGAGCTTTTCTCACAGTGTTGCTTGATTTTCTTGCTTTGTTGAATATTGATGATCTCCTGTAGCGGCATCCTTACTTCTCACTCCATTATGCAACCTACAGGATATCCAACTCTGCATATTTTCCTAAATATTTTGTTGAAGGTCACTCCTGACATCTGAAAGACAACACAAACAACTTTTTATTTTGTGCTTCACTTGCCAAAGCTAGAGGACAAAAATATCACCTTTCTGTAACGATGATGCTAATCCCAGTTTGGCCAGCTGCTTACCCCTCTTCTTGGGAGGCATAGCATTCCCTTGGGCTACCCCAACCCCCAGGGAGCAGAAATGTAGATGGGGGGCCTATCACCCAAGCCCCCTTCAGTGGCCTCAGTCTCATCTCAACCAAGTAAGCTGGGCAGCGAAAAGGGGGAGCTATCCCCCAAACCCTATGTCAGGATCCCTGCATCTTCTGTTTTTTTTATTTTATTTTATCCCTTCTGTTATTATTTCTGTGAAATGGAGGAGGGGCAACACATTAAAAAAACAAGGCCACTGGCCTAATGGGTACAAGTGGGAGTGCCAAGCCACCCCCCTCTCAGTCAGGGCTTCAGGCCCACCAGGCTGACCAGCCAACTGCTGCTTAAGCCCTGAGGTGGCCCAGACAAAGTCCAAGCTTGTGGTCAAGTGTGGTAGGGGGCAAATGCCCCAACCACCCAAGCGGCTTGGCCTTTTCTTAATACTGCCTAACACTGGGTACAATTCAGTGCCTATTCAGACTTACCCATACAGTGAACTAGCTCTGCCTCTAGGCAACCACCTGCTCCCATCCACTAAAGAAAAAATTATTAGAAGGCGAAATACGTAGATATTTTTTCCTTGTTATTTCAAGAGCCTGAATAGAGAGATAGAATGATGAGATAGATAAGGAGAGACTGAGGAAGCACAGGGTTGATTGGACATGGGATAATTGGCTGCCCAGGTTCCTTAGTTCTGCTGAGGTGGGAGTCAGGGCCTAGCCATGGAGGGCCCTGTCTCTTTCAGGATCTAGACATTGTTTATAGGGCATAAACAGGGCTGGCTTAGCTTCAGTACAATGAAGCCTTAAGAATGTGGGTTGCCATTAACCCACCCTGAAGTGGAATAAGTAATAACCACAACTTTGGTTGCAAATTATGGCACCCAGCAGGCCAACACAGGGTGACTAGTCAGATAGTGGTCACTTGGTCAACCCCATACCGACTACTGCAGCTTTAGGCAGGTGGGCCAGGGGGTTCAACAGCACCTCCTCTGCTTGGAGTTCAGTTCCTAAGGGTTCTGCAATAGGCAACCTTGCCATTACTGGCACAAGTAACTCCATACGTGGAGGAACCCACCCATTTAGCAAATGTAGCAGGAATAGGCAGGTGTGTGCTATGCCTGGAGCAGTGGAGCCAGAGAAAGGGTGGGAGCCAAGGGCAGCTCCTGCAAAAGGGCCCCAGTCCAATTAAGTTTTCTCAATTGTGTAAGTTGCTTCAGTTGTACCCCAACCGGGAGGATGTGGAATACCTTAGGATTGGCTTTACGTTTTGGTTTAGAATTCTCTACCAAGGCATGTGCCAACATTACATGGCCATGAACCTGCACTCTATCCAGGTAAAAGCTTGCCAAGGAGATGGCTGAAGGCAGGGTGATTGGACCATTAAAAAAAAAAACTGCCCATGCCTGTGCTCGGGGCATCCCCCCTTGGGGTGGTAGCCAAGAGAGCAGCCGAGGAATGCCACCTGAAACACTGCTTGTCTTACCCCAGGAGAGTTCAGTGCCAGCCCTGCCCAGCTGTGCTCAGTCAGATATGCCTTCTTCAGTGCTGCTGTGTGCATGGCTCACCAGTGTGGTGTGGAGGCAGAATAAGCAGAGTGTGACATTAAATAATCATTCCGCCTCCTCAACCAACTGAACAACTCCTTAGTTGAAGTATACTTGTAATATAGTGGGCTGTTGAATTAATCACCCTCAAGAACAGGAAATTCAGGGTAGCTCGTTCGTGACTACATTGATTTTAATTTATATCACTTTCACTTTGTGTTTTTAAAGGGCCTATGGGCTTTGATGTTTAATGCCAATGGGTAAGAAGTGGTGGTCATGGTTAAGCTAATGCCTTAGATTGCACCATACACATGTAAGAGAGAAAGATGGTGCTACTACGAAGATATGCAAAATTCTTTGTGCCCGCATGCCCCAAGAATAACTAGAAGACTGCAATCTTATACACATATACCTAGGAGTAAGACCCATTGAACGTATCCTCCAATATTTTAAAAATGAAAATGGGAACACACCTATGTGACATCTCAATTCTTATACCTAGGACCACTGCCTGAGCTTCAGACAGCTATTACACGTTACTGAAGGCTTTGCTCCCTTTTTTTGTGTGTTGCATACATTTACCCTGCAGTCATCAGGCTGCCACAGATTTCGAAGCCAGTAGGGCGTTTGTTCTCTTTTGACTGGTTAAATGTGGGCAAGATTATAATACTGTCTACTTGATTCACTGGAGCAAATCAGCTGCTTTCTTTTTGCTCTAGAGTAAGTGCAGGACCCCCAATCTGGATCAGGACCCTAGTGTGAAGGCTAGGGGGGGGGCTTCAACCCTTTTCTCCCACAGTGGTCTTGATCCGGATTGGCCCCTGATGCCTGCAATTTATATTGCCAAATATAATTTACTCCGTTAAAGCAAATGGATCACTATTTGGCAATATAAACTGCAAGTGTGGATGCCCCAATACATATCAGGACCACAGTGGATGGCAACAGTCGAAGCCCCCCTACTCCCCACACTAGGGTTCCAATCTGAATCAGCCCCCCCTGCAATTACTCTAAAAAGGGAAAGGATGTCATTGCTAGCTACATCTTTACAGTAACATCTGCTTTGGGTCACAGTTGGTTGCAAAACTCTGTGCAAAGGGTGCTAGTCAACGGGTCCTCCTCAAACTGGAGGGAGGTTTCAAGTGGGATGCCGTGGGGCTCTGTCCTGGGCCTGGTACTTTTTAACACTATTTTCAATGACTTAGATGAAAGGGTGAAGGAAATCATTAACAAATTTGTGGATGGCATGAGACTGGGAAGCCAGGAATAACATTCAAAAAGACCTTGATAGAATGGCAAGCTGGGCTTAAACTAGAAAAATGAAATTCTACAGAGACAAAGGCAAGTTCTGCATTTGGGGGTTGGTGGGGAATCAAAGGCATTTCTTAGCCAGCTGCCCAGAAGGAAAACTCAAGGCAAGTGGATGATGCTGTCCATCTCTGCTCTTTTGTCACTACTTGCATGCTTGTGGAGGGCAGGCGAACAGGCAGCAACAGCAAGGAAGAGATGCAACAGGGCCAGGATGAGCCAGGAGTCAGAAGTAGGTCCTGTGTTAGGGATGTGTTGATCCTGGGAAGTCCGGCTTGTCTGAGCTTGATGGACTTCCTGCCCTCTTCCGATCCGATGATTGGAAGCGGGCCAAGTCAGGGTTTTTTCCATGGACTGCTGTCTCTAAGATGGGATGTTGGTTGCACTTTTTTTAACATTAAAGAAATTTGTGCAAATGGCACTATTCATGCAATTTGCATAGCTTTACACAAATTGCGGTATTTTGCATGTTTTGCGCAAATCAGCACCCGAAAAACACGTGGATCTAGTGTGATTTGCATAAAATTGGCTGATTTGCACAAATGGTGCTAGATCCACGTGCTTTTCAGGTGCTGATTTTCATAAAACATGAAAAATACTGTGATTTATGCAATTTGCATAAAGTTACGGAAATTGAGCAAATACTGCCATTTGCGCAAATTCCCTTAGTGTTTCTTTTTAAAAAGTGCACAGACTGCAGCCCATCTTAGAGATGGAAGCCCGCATGCTGGCTCAACGTGCATCATAGCAAGTCGGTGCCAGCGCAGTGCTGGTGGACCGGAATCCAGAGGGCCAAATTGTGAAAATCTTTTGGATTTTCATCTCCATATTGGATTCCTCACACATCCCTATGTGGGGACAGAACTCGATCTCCCTCTTCAGGAATGTTCTAAACATGGGAAACTTAAAGCTGCTTCCTTGGAATGTCTAGTCTCGAGAGGCTGTGTGATTTTCATGACTATACTACAGCCCTTTCTAATGAGATGCTTCTTTAACGACTGTCTGGTAGCCTTTACCCCTCCACTGAATTCTTTGGAGAATCATCAGATGGTCTAAGCAGACCATTTGAATCACTAAGGGCACAGTCCTATGCATGTTTAGACAGGGGGAAAAAAGTCCTATGCCCCAGACATCATGGCTGGCTGGGGAATGTTGGGAGTTTTAGGAGTTTTTCTGTCTAAACATGCATAGGATTGTGCATTAAACCACTTTGCTTTTTATATGTCTAACCTCTGTAGCATTAGAATGTACTGTTATATTTAATCTCTCTTAAATTTGCAAAGGCGAACAACTAAATACTGAGAAACCTCATTTTAATCACATCCTCCCCTATGTCTCTAACAATATAATAGGTGGGTCCTAGTTTCCAGCGGGAAATGGTTAGTTCATCTTTGTGCTCAGCTGAAAGGATAAGTAAATGTAGTACAGGATTCTGATCTGCTTATTTACATTCTGCTACATTTGTATAGCTTGTAAACTTAACAAAATGCTGCCTACACTTTATTTTGGCCAATACAGTTTTAATGATATTGACCCTATTTTCCACTCCAACAAAAACAAAAATGCAGTAATCAACTGACATAAGAGTTTAGCATTCTTTTAAAATCTCATTTAATTTTATTGCAGATTTTTCTTTGTTTTAACTCTTTAAAAGTTTATAGAGCAATTAAACTATCTTCTCAATTGTGGGAGAGTGGAAGAGACATAAGTACGGTAAGCAGTAAGTTACATGGTAATTTTCAGATGGAAATCTTGTTTTTGTTTGAGTTTGCAAACTTTTTGTCTTGCATGCAGGTTTGGCACTAAGGTCCATATCACAAAGGACATGGGATTTCTGCTGAACTGCACTGGCTCCCAGTCCATTTCTTACCCCAATTCAAAGTACTAGTCTTCACCTTTAAAGCCCTTCTTGGCTTGAGGCCAGATGCCTGTGTTCAGATGTTCTTGTCTGCACTTTGAGATCATAATCAGAGCCCCTTCTTCAGGTCCTCCCATCATCTTTATTACAGCAGGTGGGTACCAGGAAGAGGACCTTTCTAGTGGTGGTACCCTGGCTTTGGAACACTCTCCCCAGAGATGCTCACCTAGTGCCCAATCTGATCTCTTTCTGGTGCCAGGCAAACATGTTTTAACTTGTTTAACTTGTTACTCTGCATTTTCCCAAACCATATATTATTTTTATATTGTTCTATAGAATTGTTGTTTTTTGCTTATTTTTATGTTAGCTGTCTTAGCGCTAATTTCACATTTAACAAACAAACGAACAAACAGGCTGCCCTATTTAAAGTTCCTTTCCTCTTTTTCTAAAGCAGAAGTGGAATATGTGTGGCTCTCCAGATGATGGGTTGCAATTCCTATCATCCCTCACCATTGGCTATGCTGGTGAGGGCTAATGGGAGTTGTAATCCAACAACATCTGGAGACTCACATGTTGGCCGTCCTGGCTATAATGTCTGCTTCAACTGACCCTGCATCCTGATGTCATCACAATGTGTTCATTTCGCCTTCAGCCAATGGTGTAAGCAGGGCTGGGAAACATATATTACAATGATTACAAGCAGTACCCCTCCAGATTTTAGAGGGCCCTTGGGTATTATTATTATTATTATTATTATTATTATTATTATTATTATTATTATTATTATTATAATACCGCCCATCATCCAAAGCTCTCTGACACCTCCCTACTCACCACCATTGTCACTGCTTGCTTGAAAGGCACAGAGCCAGTCAGCAAGTAGGCAGGGGCATCTGCTGCTCCTCCTCCTCCTCCTTGCACCACCGTTGTTTGGGACAGAGCAAGAGGCAAGTGAACACGTAGGTAGGTTGCAGTGGGGAAGAGGAAGGGGAGCAACTCCAGCAGAGAGTTGTCAATGGTTCCCTGCTGGGATGTGGGCCCTTGGCAGGTACTCTACCATCTGACGCCAGCTCTGATAGCAAGACATGGAATATATGAACTGAAAGTCATGGAGGTAGACTTTACAAAAGGACTACCATCTCTTGTGGTGGCAGCATGTTCTTTGTAATGTGTAGTTTTGCCCTAACTCTGACCCACAAGTGATAGACCACTATCCACGTATGGCTTGCTGCAGGATAGTCGTTTGGTAGATTCTGTGCTGCCTCAGTATGGGTAAAATGAGGAAATGGGAGACAAACAATTTGGCCCTGCAGCTGAGTGGGCCAGGCATGGAATTACTCTCCTCACAGCACTCTTAAAGTCCAATAAATATCTGCTTAGATATTTTAATTCTGATAATTAAAATGTGTACTTTTTAAAGTATGAATGGCTTTTGCTTCTTAAAATATGGAGCAAAGACCGATGGAAGTAGCCATTGTTTTAATCACTTATTTCGGATACTTTGACTGTTTCTGTCATACCAGCTTCATTAGTATAATCAATAGAATAAGAATGATAATTCAGTGGAGCATTTCTTTCTAGAACTGCACATTAAATGTGCAAAAAGGACCCACATTTTAACTTTAAGCTTTTATTGAATAACCTTGTTCTCTTTTTATTTTATGTTTAAATACACACACACACGTTTGAAAGAATATACTTGCTTAAAGAACACAGATCAAAGAACCATCTTAATAATGTTGTTTTGATTACTAAAAAGAGAATACAGATAATATTTAAAGCAGTGTTTGGACCCTTTCTACAGGACTGAAATGGTACAAGTACTTCTTTCCTAGTCCAGAGCCTGTTGCAATTTTTCTTTTGTGTGTTTTGCTCAGCCCAGTGTTCTGCTCCAACATTCTTTCTATTCAACATGGACAATTCATAAAATTAATTCTGGAACTGGCACAGGTGCTGTTTGCAGGAGTTTTCATTTCCTTCAATTTGTTCTAATCCTTCTGCCACCTTACCAATGTGCACAAGTGATCATTGATTAAAAGAGTATGTTCAAGCAGACGAGTGCATCGAGATTTCTTTTTGCATGGTGCTGTATCAGTTCACATAAGTGCTCATTCAGGTGCACTTGTTCAATGGCTCATGGAGAGAGAGAGAAAGATGAGAATGATTGGAAAGAAATTAAAATTGCTGCCGACTCCATGTTATTTAATACCTGTCTATTCCCTATAAACATTAGTCTACTGGGAAATTCTCTTGTGCATGGCCCACTGAAATATGTGAGAGCTGTGCAGAAGCATAGTAGTGTCCACTGTTGTTTTGAGGACTAGATTGAGGACAATATTCAGGTACAAGCAAAGGTCAGGATGAGTAATAAATTTAAAACCGTGGTCTGTTTCATCATAATATTGAAGTCTAAATGTCACATTGTGTAGGAAAAGGTCAATTTTAGCAAGTCATATTCAACTATTTTCCTAAGCATCAAGGTAAATCAACTTTGATGCCACGTAGGAGTAAATATTGCAGGGCATATGGAAGATTAAATACCAAATGATCAGCCCAGTGTTCATCAAATGATAACAAAATGCACAATTTAGTTAAAGTGCAAGAAAATACTACAGACCTCAAGCACAGACTTTTATAGCACAATGCTGTGCACGTCTACTCAGAGAGAAAATAGTTTCCACTATTTTCAGTGGGGCTTACTTTCTAGTAAGCGTGTTCAGGATTTCAGCCTAAATCTTGTAAGTGTGGTGTGTTTTAATGGTTGAATTGCTGTAATAAATCAATTAAATCATTTCAGACTAAATCCCCTTCCCCCTCTTAATTGGTGGGGGTGAGCACCAGTGAAGGGTGCGATCCATTGTGATCTATGAACAGAGATCAGGGAATGGAGGAATTCTATGGAGGCCAGAATGGCCGTTCTTCTCCCTCAGCATGATGCCTCAGCAGCTCCATGTTGGACATTCATTTTGTGGGACACCTTTCCCATATCTACCACCCACTGGCTTTTTTTTATATTCCATATCCATTTAAAAGCTGTTTCAGCATCAACATGTTTTCATTATTTTTTTATCACATTTGGCATGAAGATGCACAGATATATCTTTAGTATTTGGATGCTTATCCAGAGTTCTCCTGAACTAAGGAAACCCATGTAGACCTACCTGTGCCACTCACATCAACACTGGAGGTCCTACTCTACATCCCTCCACTGCTGTTGGTTCAGCAGGTGGGCCCATGAAATAAAGCTACTTCTCACTAGAGTATGAGTGGGGAACCTTTTTTCTATCAAGAGCCAGGCCTGTGGCTCATGCTGGCTCAGCTTGTCTGAGTGTGGAAAGCGAAGCAGGGTCAGGCCAGGTTATTACTTGGATGGGAGACCCCTCCTCTAGTTTCCTGCATTGAACAGGGGGTTGGGCTCGATGGCCTTGTAGGCTCCTTCCAACTCTATGATCTATGAAAACCTACAGGGGGGGGGGAAACAATCAGGGGCTGCACTCAAGTAATAAATTAATAGAATTAGTTAATAAGTTAATAATAACCACTGCCAGTAGCCAGTGTGGCATAGTGGTTAGAGTGTTGGACTGGGACTCGGGAGATCTGGGTTCTAGTCCCCGCTTGGCCATGAAACTCACTGGGTGACTTTGGGCCAGTCACTGACTCTCAGCCTAACCTACCTCACAGGGTTGTTGTGAGGATAAAATGGAGAGGAGGATTATGTAAGCCGCCTTGGGTTCCTTGCAGGAAAAAAGGCGGGGTATAAATATAATTAATTAATTGTATTAATTAATTAATATCTATCATCCATTGTATTATAGGTTCTTAATTGCATTATACCATAAATATAGCATTTAGGAAGCCCTGGCTACTCAAGTTGGGATCCACTGACTAACAGGAACACTAATATAAGTGCCCCTGCAGTGGGAGGCAGATGAAGAGACAGGCTAGCTCCTTCTATCAGGGAACAAGAATTAAAAGATTTTCAAAAAGATTAAACGACTAAAAGATTTAAATCCCCCTGGCAGGGCGATTTAAAAGAGAGAGGGGAAAAACAACCTCCATTGGCATAAATCAAGGCTTTTTAATATTCTCACCACCACCACCTGTGGGAGGGGGATCCTGGGGGAAATGGAGCATCTGAATCAGGGCCATGCATGCTTACAGTAGAGTAAATAAAAAGCCAGGCCTCAGCTGCACACTATGCAATTAGTGTAACGTGTAACTTGGCTCTTAGCTCCAGATAAACTGGGTTAGGATTATTGTTTAGCAGCCTAAACCTATGCATGCTTACCAAGAAGCAATTCTACTGCATTCAAATGGGACTTGCTCCTAAGGAAGCGTGTACAGGATTGCAACCAGCCATGTGAACAAAAGATGGGTGCCTAGGTTTTTAAATTACAGATCTGGAAATGGGAAGGGGGGGGGGGGAACACACTCTTTCAGAGCAAGAAACCTTTGATTATTACTAACGCAAAGGCACTTTTCTCTTATGTCTCGTCCCATGACCTCATGCAGTGGCAGAATCAAAGCAGCAGTGTACTGAGAGAGGAAAGCAGCAGCCTATCACAGCCTGTACCTCATGGCGGGCAGAGCTCCCAGCCAGCAGTAGTTGGTGGGGATGAACTCAACCAGTGGGACTGTATCTGGTCCTCAGGCTGGAGGTTCCCCACTTCAGCCATAGAGGCCCATTTTCCCTTTCCGTTTGGCTTTTGGTGGGCAGCAAAGACCTGGCTTCTTCAATAAGCATTTGGGCTTAAATAAACAAATTTGTCCCATGAACATATCCATTCCAAACAGACAGCAACTGTCTCTTACCAGGTGTTAGCAGCAACTCTCAACGTCCTTAATCCTTAGTAGGCCCATTGGTTTACTACAGGGGTGGGGAACCTCCGGGCCAAATATGGCCCTCTTTGGGTCCCAATCTGGCCCTCTGCAGTTCCCCAGAGGGCCAAGTCCACTTCCCCTGAGCCCAACCCCTTCCCCCATAACCAGCTTTTGTGGAATCCCCCTCCTCCAATTCTAAAAGGATGAAATGTCTCTCCTAAGGCTGAGTTACTGGAAGTAAGAGCTTTAAGCTACAATATGCTGGTATTGCTGGCTTTCTGCCCCGGCCCATCTTGCCATTGGCCCCACCCACCACTGGAATGCGGCCGCCGAGAGCTTGTGCAGAGTTCAGCCCACAGGCTGAAAGAGATTCCCCACCCCTGGTTTAGTTGGACTGCCTTGGGTGTACATAGGCCATGGACTAGAACTTCCTACTCTGGAAGCTGGCTCTGGATGTTCATTTAAAACACTAGGATAGTTTTTTTTCTTATTGTAGAATTAGAGCAAATATTCTACAAGTATACTTCAATTTCAATTTCATTGTTATGTTGAGGATTTCAATTTCATTGTTATGTTGAGAATGGGGGGGCACTTGGCTTAGGCCCCCGTTAACCTGGAAAATGTGGGGTGCAAAAACAACAGATTATTCCACACTGCCTCTAGTCTTGGACGCTCCATGAAAAGTGAGAGTGAATTGAGACACAGTTCATTTGGCCAATCAGCCGTTGCCAGTATTGGTGATGTCTGACTTTGATCTCTGGACTGCCCCATGCACATGAAACTAGGCCTAGGGCCGCATGATATTATGCTGAGGGCCACATGTGGTCCCTGGGCTGAAGGCTGCCTGCCCCCTGTTCTGAGGAGTAGGGCCAAGAAGCACCCCTTGGCACATGAGATAGGTGGAAAAATACAAATCTGATTGCACCACCTCCACAAAACGGGAAGAGAGAAATGCACTCAACTTTTTCTCCCGCTCACCCATGTACGCTTGAACACTTTCAGGTAGAGTTCAAAGCTTATTTGACTCCAGACACTGGTGTGGCAATTTTATTCTGGGAATACAATCACTGGGCTGTATTCTGCATTTATTACATTTATTATTCAGAAGAATTTTATTAGTAATCAAATTAAATAGGTCTTGGGCTGAAGAATTTGGATAAATCTATTCATACAGCATGTGTGTGGGATACTAGTAATTTGATTTACAAATTGTTACGATACATCTCACACAAGCAGCAACTGTAGTTGCAGAAATTCCCAGTGGTCTTCTTTTGGAGGAGAAAATGCAGCCACTGATGTGTTTTTTTAAAATGTTCTATTTTTTATGCTCTTTTAAAAAAAAATCTTTTCTGCATTTAAAAGATTAGAAAGGTAGACTGTGTGCATATAGAGGCAGTGTTTGGGGAAACATTCATGAAATGGGTGTTGTGGGTTCAGGAGGATTTCCTATCTTTGACTGCAAATCCTGAAAGCAGTTTACCATAAAAAGCGCTTATTTTGACAAATATTAAGTGGTGCTGAGCCTATGCAAGTCTGGGTCATATTACTTTAGCCCTGAAATAAGAACTATTCCTATCAGTAGGCAGTATGAGGAGACCTGGGTTCAAATCCTCACTCAGCTAAGAATTTAATGGAGTCACTTTGGGCCAATCACTGCCTCTCAGCCTGACCTTCCTGACAGTATTGTTGTGAGCATAAAATGGAGAGGGGAGGAGCCACATATGCCATCTTGAACTGCTTGGAGGGAAAGTAGGATATAAATGTAGTAAGTAAGAGTATAGTAGTAAGTCACAGTGCAGCCCTACATGTGTCTCCTAAGAAGTAAGCCTCACCTAGTTCAATGGGATTTACTGCCAGCTAAGTGTGCAAGCTTAGTGTGCTATAATCACTTACCTGAGAGTCAGCCTCATTGAACTCAGTGGAACTTCCTTCTGAGTAGTCCTGTACAGGATTGCACCCTTAAACTATTTTATTAGGTAGTTGTTACTAGTTGTCATTCAACTATTTTTAAATATTTAGTTGGTGCCCCATTTTTCAGCAAGATCACCCTCACCCCCAATATGTGGACACAGGAAACTGTGCTACTGGAATAGGATTGTGTGAGTTTATTTCATTATTTTAGTCATATGGCAATGCTAGGATGAATACAGAGTTCATTTACGGTAAATGTAAAATTAATTTTTAATTTTAAAAATAAATTACAATTAATTTTGCTTTTAATGTTAGCTGACTAATAGCAAAATCTATTGATGTTGACTTGGAAGTACGTAAGTCCCACTGTGTTCAATGGGACTCACTTCCGTGTGAGTAGGAGTGCAGCTACAATGATCCTTCCCCCTGTTCATCATTCAAAATGTTTGGTTTCATGGGAAAATTGATGTGATGCTGGAGCTGTGCTTCACTGAGGCTTTTGTCTCATTTGATCACTTTTAGGTATTTATTTTAATTTTTATCAGGACAAGTGTGGCAGCAAGTGGGGCAACGTTTCTGATTTGTTTGCTGTAAGGTTTTTACAATTGATAGATGGTCTATTTTATTGCATACTACATGACTATATTTTTATTTGTAACAAATCATTGATGTTAAATATGATCTATTCACTAACCAATACTTTGTCCTTTGGTAAAGGTTGCTGCATATGTCTGAAACAGAGGTGTGTGTGTGTGTGTGTGTGTGTGTGTGTCCATCCACTACCGACATCAGACACTGATTTAGAACCAGAACAGCTTCTTAGGATTATTTAGGTGGAAAAGAGAGAGTTGGGTGTCATCAGCATACTGGTTGCACTGAACCCCAAAACTCCGGACATACTGTATATCTCCAGTATTTTTATGATGTTGAAAGCAGGATTGAAATGACAGAGGGGAAAGATATCAAGAGCCAACTATATATTTTATTTATTTATTTATTTGATTTATACCCTGCCTTTCTACCAAACAATGGCACTCAAGGCAGCTTACAAAAAAACTATTTACAATATATTAAAATAATAAAACATTAAAATACAATAAAAACATAACAATTACAGAATAAAAACAGCACCCAACCCACAGACTCACTTACAGGCCAAAGGCCTTTTTGATTAAAGTAGTCTTCGCTTGCAGTTGGAAGGAAAGCAGAGAGAGAGAGAGTGAGTGAACCTAGCCTCCCTCGGGAGAGAGTTCCACAGCCTGGGAGCAGCCACCAAAAAGGCCCTCTCATGTGTCACCACCAAACACGCCTCTGATGGTGGTGGTCTCAAAAGAAGGGCCTCTCCAGAAGATCTTAAGAACCAGGTAGGCTTGCATGAAAGAAGGAAGTTTTCAGGTAGCCTAGTCCCAAGCCGTACAGGGCTTTATAGGTCATAAGCAGCACTTTGAATTCAGCCCAGAAACATACTGGTAGCCTGTGAAGTTGCTGTCAGAATATTTTCATATTCAGGATTGCCTTTGAGTCAGAAAGCTAGCCTTAGAGACAAGTGCAGTTAAGTGTCCAAGGACGTAGCAGCTCTGTGTGCCAGTTAATGTTTTTTCTATTGTGTTCTCAAGGACACACAGATTAGTGGAGAGCTAGGGATGTTACCGTTGGCTCGCGCGGGCACGAGTGGGACCAAACTCGGCCCCGTGCAAGGCTTGTGCGGGCCTACCTGCGGCCGGTGGCTCCTCGGCTTGGCTCTCCACAGCGAGCTGTCCACGCTGTTTAAGCCCTGTTGCCAGGGTTCCCCCCACCAAAAACATAGCGCGGGGGTCCAGCGTGCCGGAGCAGGGTCCCATCTACTCACTTCCGCCGCGCCGGAAGTGACGTGATGGGGGACCAACAGGCTCGATCTCCAGCAGCTCGAGTGGCACGGAGACCGTTCTGCGCCGCTCAGAAGATCGAGCATGGGGGGCTGCCGCCATGGAGAGCCACGAGCCCCCCCCAGGTTCGTGTACCACCATAGTGGAGACTGGTGATGTGTTCAATTAAATGCAGGTGTGTTTAACCGCTTGTAATATGAAGGTCTTGTACATTTTTGTATATAAGCATGTTATGATTGTACGATTGGATCTCTCTCTTTCTCTGTCTGGCTATGTATGCTCTGCTCTGTTTTTTGCTCTCTGTTTATGCTCTATTTATACTCAAGTCAAAAACCTTAGTAAAACTTTTACTAACGAGTGCTTGGTTTGTGGTTTTCCTTTACATGGACTAGCCTAATCCACGTGTCCAATATCCCTGCAACTCTGCTTCCTAGAGGGACTATTATTTTTATTTCCAAGCTTCAACAGGTTATGGGCCCAGTGGCATTTTTTGGACTCAATGGTTTGTTTGGCTATGTTGTTTGGTCATGTTTTGGGTGTTGAGAAGTGTGATCGTGGCAAAAGAAACTGGTTAGTGCTTTGCATCGCTGATCCTTCTCTTGTAATCCCCGGGGAAGCTGGAGCCACAGCCGGAGGATGTGAAACTAGGGATGTTACTGTTTGGCTTGCGCGGGCCTACCTGCGGGCGGGCAGCGGCTCCTTGGCTCGGCTCTCTGTGGCAAGCCGTCCGCGCCAGCCACACTGGTCCTGTCGCGTCACTTCCGGCGCGGCGGAACTGAGTCGATGGGACCTTGCTCCGGCACGCTGGACCCCTGCGCTATGTTTTTGGTGGGGGAAACCAGGGCAACAGGGCTGTTTAAGCCCTGTTGCCCTGGTTCCCCCCGCCAAAAACATAGCGTGGGGGTCCAGCATGCCGGAGCAGCCGGAAGTGATGCGACAGGGGACCGAGGCTCGACCGGCGCCGGCAGCCGAGCGGCACGGAAACCGCTACGCGCTGCTCAGAAGATCAAGGACGGGCGGCCACCGCCATGGAGAGGCAAGCCACGGAGATCTGCGAGCCAGCAACAGGTTTGTGTGACACCCATACGTGAAACCTGAACCTGAGTAACACTGGGTGACTTTAGGCCAGTCACTGACTCTCAGCGTAACCTACCTCACAGGGTTGTTGTGAGGATAAAATGGAGAGGAGGGGGAGGATTATGTAAGCCGCCTTGGGTTCCTTGCAGGAAAAAAGGCGGGGTATAAATATAATAAATAAATAAATAAATAAATAAAATACTGAATCAAACCATTGGTCCATCTAGCTCAGTATTGTTGACACTGACTGGCAGTGGCTCTCCAGGGTTTCAGATAGCAGCCTTTCCCAGCCCTACCTGGAGATATCAGGAACTGAACACAGGACCCTCTGTGTTCAAAGCATGTGATCTTAAGACTAATAAGCTGCCTTTTAGGGGAAGTCCTTCTTTAGACAAGAGCATGAGTAGAGCAAGCCTGAACACAGGGTGGCCGCTTGTGAATCACCAAAAAAGAGAACATGCATCACCCAAATGGAGGACAAAAGAGGGCACATATTTGCACAAAATTTGCCTATGCTAATTTATATGTATAGATGAAAATTGAGAAATGATTCTTTTAATTTAAATAGAAATACTGTATATCTCACCATAGTGTGGAAGACAGTGACCAGGTGACCTGCTGTGTGCCTTGCTCAGTCTGCTGTCCAGGTGCTGCTGGTGGGCAACACCAAGGCTCCTGCTGCGTTCCCTTCTTAAGGTTTTTTTAAAGCTTTAAACTGAACTTGGACTGGAGAGCCCTTCAGATAGAGGATAACTTCAAAATAGAGGGCAGTCCGCTGGCAGCCCTTCAAACAGAGGACTATCCTCTGTAAAAGAGGACACATGGCCATCCTGCCTGTAAAACTTGTGACCCATAAACCCAAACATAACTTTCCAACCATGTATTGAGACCTGCCAGCGCTTGTCAACCTCCCTGTTTTTGCTCTTTCAGGCAGGGTGGTTTATTGAGCCCCTGGTGGGTTATCTTATATAGCTGGTAGGCTGTGTGTAACTTACTGGGTGACAAGTTATGTAGGACTTTCCTAAAAATTCTCAAAAATTAACAATATTTAACAAAAAACAACCGCCATCCCTGCAGTCGCCAAACTGATAAGCCTGAGACCATCCTCCATGTTAACTATCATGTGGATTGAGCAGAAAACAGTCTAGATTCCTGCCTTTTTTGCAGTCTGCTTTGATAATTGCTGAATCATTCAATAAATGCACATGATGGGGATTATTGACTAATGAACCTACATGCTGCTACAGTCCATAATCATGTGCTTAATGTTGCAGGGATGTGACTCTAGCACGGAAGTACATTACATCAATGAACAAAGGCACAATATGTTTTGGTGCCAATTACACAGTATGCTAAAGAAAATTCCCGTCAATGTGACTTCTTTTTGTCTCTTTCCTTCCTTATAAATGAGCTCATAGTCACAGAAACAATTGTGTGACAAATTAAGTGATTCTTTATAAACATGGGTTTACCTAGAGATGCACGTGTTTAACTTTCAGATCCATATTTGAATATAAGTGATTTACTTGGCTAGCACTGTTTCTCGGCAGACATTAGGGACAACAACCATCACTCAAAATGTGTTGTCTTACATCTTAACTGAATATATTTTTCATAACATGCAGAATCAATGCATAAGTCTAAAAATTAGATTTGTAGAATGCTACCTATTTGAAATGCAGTGGGAAAGCTACCTAGTCTGTTAAAGCTAGTATTTATAATACCAATATAAAAACAGGCCTCTGTGCATTACATTTTAACAAGAAAAGACAAGGTAGATGAAATAGTTTTTTTTTTAAACTGGTTGAGCCACAGGTACACATATACTTTGGCTGAGATTATTAACAGTTAATCGATCTATAGGAATGGACCATAGCTCAGTGGTAGAGCATGATGGTCCCAAGTTTGATCCCTCAAATCTCCAGTTAAAACAAGAATCAGGCAAGCAAGTTGACCACATAACATAAGATCCTATCCTGAGATGCTGGAGAGCTGTTGCCAGGTAGAAAATATTGGGTTAGGAGGTCAAATAGGCTGACCTGGTATTAGGTAGCTTCTTACGGTCCAGCTGTGAAATTAGAGTGGCCACTTATGCATCTCCAAAAAAGAAGAAATGCATCACAAAAAAGAGGACCAAAGAGGACACAGATTTGCATAAAATGTGTGTATGTCAACTTCAGTATAGAAATTCACATTTAGAAATAATTACTATACCTTAAAGAGAAATACAATACATCTCACCATAGGGGAAAGACTGTGACTAGGTGACCTGTGAGCCAGCTCGGTCTGTTCTCCATCTGCTAACTGTTGGATGAGCAACTTCAAGGCCCCTGCTCTCTCTTCTCTAAGCCAGACTGGGAGTGAACAGTTCCAGCCTAGGACCAAACAGAGCAGGGGTGGGAAACCTGTGACTCCAGATGGCCAACTTCAAGGCCCCTACTTGCCCTTCTTATGGTTCTTTATTTTAAAACCAGACTTGGACTGGACGGCCCTTCACATAGAAGACACCTTCAAATTGACAACTGTCATCTAGCAAGCCTTCAGATACAGTACTGTCCTCTGGACACCCCATGTGAGTTAGTTTCTAAACATTGGGTAACATCCAATGTTAGTCCTACATAGAACAGACCCATTGAAATGAATGACACTTAAGATAGATAGATGGATAGATAGATATTCTTTATTGATTAGTCCATTTGACCATATCAAAGCTATAGTACATAAAATAAAATAAAATTTGACAAAATTGGATTGAGGTAGGGGGTAGGATAAAATAGGTAAGGGATCAATAAATGATTAGATGACTAGATGATTAAAAAGAAGAGAGACAGATGCAAAACTTATAATGAGTAAAATACTAATACAGTATAAGTTTAGATTAATTTGACACCTTTGCATACAACCCCAATTTGTTCTATGTATTGTGATCTCAATTGAGTGGCTCTAGCTATGAATTTGGTAGTTCTTAGAGCTACATATGAACTTGTGCCCTGGAGGAAATAACCCAATCGTTTGTGATGATCCCAGAATTTAGTTTTATTGAGAAGTGGAAGTAGGTATTGGGTCCTTGCTGAGACATAGAGTTTCCAATTAAGTAGGACGTGGGCAATAATATCTTCTATTTCGCCTGCGCCACAAACACATGTTCTGTCGGGGTATGACAATAGATGGTGGCGGCCATGTTTAACCATAGAATCAAGCTGCTCAAATCTTGCTCTGGCTAGGGCTGTTCTATGATGTTGGATAATGCCCATTGTTAGATATTTCTCTGTTTGGAAGAACAGTTTAGTTTTTGCCAGCCATTTCAGTGACCTGGTGTTTGCCAGGGACTCCATGTTGGATTGGGCACTAACATCCGTTACTCTTTGTTTGAAGACTGCATTGGCTTGGTGACCATCAAAGGGTAGATATTGTGTTGAGAGGCCAAGCAGACTTAAGTTAGTCATGCCTAACTTAATTCCAATTCATTTCAATGGGTCTACCCTATGTAGGACTAACAATGGATACCATCCACTCGTTAATGAGTGCTGTGCCAAAATATGTCTTTGAATTTCCTGAAGGTTTTCCTTTCCCCATGAAAGAAGCTTCCATTTTTATGCTTCATTCTCAGGGTGTTTTAGAATGTCTTTTGGTGGTGTTTTTGAGCTTACCCTATTATTGCATGGTGGCTTAGGGTGCTGTGTTCCCCCACCCATTCCTATTACACATTGCTCCATCTCTTTACACACTCCCTGGCTGCCTGAACTTCCTGATCTGAAAGAATCTCATGGGGAGGAGTAACCTCATGACATCTTCCCCTGGGCTTTAATTGAAGTGCAGGAAGCTGCCAACTGCCAGAGAGATGATTGTACAGTGAAAGACATGACACTCGCACACATTCCTTGGCTACCTCGTAAGTAAGGTAAGCCCATGAAAACCAAAACCCACCCATGGGAATTTCTCTAAAACTTCTTCTGTTTTGAACGTTTTTTTTCCTGAAAGCAATTACTTTTCTATCAAATTGAATGAGAACAAGTGGAAAAAATGTGGAACAAATTTTTAGCATGATACTATACAATGTAACCACATAAAATGATGCCCATATGTAATACCATGCTTTAGTTAACTAATCTTCATAGTCAACAGGCCTGTGGCTCACGCTGGCTCCGCTTGTTTGAGCGTGGAAAGCTAAGCAGGGCCAAGCCTGGTTATTACTTGGATGGGAGACCCCTCCTCTAGTTTCCTGCATTGAGCAGGGGGTTGGACTCGATAGCCTTGTAGGCTCCTTCCAACTCTATGATCTATGAAATCTATGAATCTCTAAGTGCAGCATTTGAGGCCAATGCTGTGATGGGAGTTAAACCATCCCACTTCCCCTGTAGATAATTGGCCCAACTGTGGCCAATAGCAATCCCTCTCATGTGCAAGGGGTATATTATCTGATAATTCACCTCCTTCCAAAAGTGACCAGAATTGAGTTTAGGTGGATGGAAAGAGGCAAAGAGGATCATGCCCATTCTACATTCCCCCCTTGAATGCAGCTCGTGGACTAGGAGGACAGGAATAGTTTCTTATTAGCTTCTCAAGGCCTGGAGACCATCTATCATCTATCTATCTATCTATCTGATTCCCCAACTTTCTACCGAAAAATGGCACTCAAGGTGACAATACTTGGCTTGGGGAAATCAGGGATGTTGAAGAGTCCTTGGTCTCGAGTCACGAGTCGAGTCACGAGTCTTTGGACCCGAGTCTCGAGTCCGAGTCCGAGTCCTTGGTCCAAAATGGTGACTCACAAGTCACGAGTCCTGAGTCACTCCCAAAACTGACTCCACGAGTCCCTAATAAAATCAATGGGGTTTCCCCCCAACAAAATAAGGCTACTTCAGATGTATGGCTTAAATAAATTCTAGGCACAAGTGTGCCTTTTTATTTCAAAACTCTGCAACTGATTTTGGCAAGAACAGACCAGGCAGACAAACCCAAAATAACCAGGCAGGCAGAGGAGGCAGGGAACCCCAAAGCAGGCAGGCAGAGGCCTTTGTCTTGGACAATTCAACTGTTGAACAGGTCAAGAAGAGACCAGGCAGGCAGAGGAGGCTGGGAACCCCAGGCAGGCAGGCAGAGGCAGCCAAACCCAAAATGTCTGACCCTAACCCAAACCCCCCACAACAACACATCAATCAAAATAAATCTCAACACATCATTGGGGCTGCGCTCCTGGTAGCTGTCCATAGTGGCCGAGCAGCGGCGCACCTCGCTTCCATGCGCTCTTCACCGGTGATCGCGCTCCTTCTGGCACAGCCAGAAGACTCGTCAACAGCCCAGGGATGTTGACGAGTCCTTGGTCTCGAGTCCCGAGTCGAGTCTCGAGTCCCATTAAAAATATTGGGACTCGAGTCCGAGTCGAGTCAGAGGGGGGACTCAGTCCGACTCACAAGTCGAGTCCTCGAGTCCGAGTCCCCATCCCTGGGGGAAATATAAGAAAGAGATAGTGATGACAAGAGAAAAATGTATTAGAGGACACAGAAGGGGCAATTCTGTGGTGGTGGGCAGCTGAGTCTGGGTGGCACTCCCTGCCTTATCTCCCCCTGGTGTTGCTTATGGGCAGAGAAAAGCAGGCCTGACCCCATTTCTAGCACTGCCTGAAGGCCAAGGTGGACATGATGTGGGGCAATCATGATGGGATATCCTGATATCATTGCTTTGCTTTAAAACAACAACAACAACCTGTGCTTGGGGTATGTGGGTGGAGACACCACATGTTGTGGCATGTGGGGAGAAGGCCATTATTTCGAACTACCCTGTGAAGTAGAGAAGAAGAAGCACACAGCAAGGAACTGCAATCTCCTCTCACTGCAGCTTTTATCAGCTGAGCTAGGCCCATCCTGCCCTCTGACAGCGGCTGCTGCCTGGAACCAACAGGTTTTGCCTTCAAAAATTGTTCAGAAACTTCAGCTGGTCCAGAATGCTGTGGCCAGACTGTTGACTGGGGCCAGTTGCAGGGACCACGTGACTCCCTTGTTACAACAGCGTCACTGGCTACTGGTCTGTTTCCTGGCAGAATAAAAATGGCTGGTTATGACCTATAAAGCCCTATATGGCTTGGGACAGGATACATGAAAGACAGCCTTCTCCCATATGAGCCTGCCTGGTCCTTAAGAAAGACCACCATCGGAGATACATTTGGTGGCAATGCAAGAGAGGTCCTTTTCGGTGGCCACTTCCCAGGCTGTGGAACTCCCTGCTGAGGGAGGCTAGTTTCTCTCCCTCTCTGTTGTCCTTCTGCTGGCAGGCAAAGACTGCTTTATTCAAGTGGGCCTTTGGTGTGCAAGCAAGTCTGTTGAGCTGGATTAATCCCCTGACTGGATTACCGCGTCCAGTGGGGTCACCATTTTAGCGGTCGAAAAAGACATTTGAATTTTGGAACATGGAATATACGGACATTGCTGGATAACATAGATAGTGAACGCCCTGAGCGTAGGACTGCTATTATTGCAAGGGAGCTGAGACGGTTTAAAATTGACATAGCAGCACTTCAAGAAACTCGAAGGGCAGGAGAGGGACAGCTGAAAGAAGAAAAAGGAGGTTATACCTTCTTCTGGAAAGGACTACCTGAGCAGGACCGACGAATACATGGTGTAGGCTTTGCCATCAAAAATGAACTAGTGAACTCTTTGTCAGAAGTTCCTACTGGCATTAACGAACGCCTGATAACTCTTCGATTAAAGCTCGCCAATAACCAACAGGTAACTATTTTGAGCGCTTATGCACCAACATTAGATGCTGATGATGACATCAAGGAAAGTTTTTACAGCCAGTTGGACACTCTCCTGTCAGAGATACCTAAGGAGGATAAAATTATCCTCCTAGGCGATTTTAACGCAAGAGTCGGGCGTGACTTTGATTTATGGCCAGAAACTATTGGAAAAGACGGAGTTGGTAATAGCAACCCGAACGGACTCTTACTTTTGTCTATATGTGCAGAGCATAATCTCACTATCACAAACACGCTCTTTCGACAAAAGAATAAGTTTAAAACATCATGGCAGCACCCACGGTCAAAGCACTGGCATCTTCTGGATTATGTAATTGTCCGTGCTAGAGATCGCCGCGATGTACTTCTTACTAGGGCCATGGTGAGTGCCGACGACTGCTGGACAGACCACCGACTAATCCGGTCCACTATGGTTATCAACATTGCTCCCCAACGTAGGCTTCAAGGAAGGAAACCAAGGCGTAAAATGAACATCCAAGTCCTTCAAGATCCTATTAAGCAAACTCACCTTCAATCACTTCTTAAGGAACATCTACCTACGGAACCTCCTGACAACATTGAGGACCATTGGTCTAAGCTGAAAACCTCCATTACTGCAGCTTGTGAACAAACTATTGGATATGAAACTAAGAAACATCAGGATTGGTTTGATGAAAATGACAATGAGATTAAATATATAATTGACCAAAAAAGGAAAGCCTTCCAAATATGGCAAAATGATATTAACTGCGCTGCCAAGAAAAAAACCTACGCTAGCGCAAAGGCTGAGGTCCAAAGAAGAACAAGAGAACTTAAGAACGCTTGGTGGAAAAAGAAAGCTGAAGAAATTCAACAACTTGCAGAATCTCATGATGCACGGGGCTTTTTTAAGGCCACAAGGGCCATTTATGGACCAAAAACCTATGGTACAAACCCTTTACAATCAAAAGATGGCACCAAACTCTTAAAAGACAAAGAGTCTATTGCACTGCGTTGGAAAGAGCATTATTATGACCTTTTAAATCGTAAGTCTAAGGTGGATAATGAGATTTTTTCGCAAATCCCGCAAAAACAAATTAAAGAGGAACTTGCAATACTCCCCACTTTGGATGAAGTAAAAAAGCCATTAATCAAATGAAGAACAACAAAGCTAGTGGACCAGATGGGATTCCTGCTGAAATCTTTAAAGAAGGGGGGCCCGAACTTGTACAACATCTTCATAAACTCATCGAAAAAATCTGGATAAGAGAAGAGATCCCAGAAGACTTCAGGGATGCCATAATTATCACCCTCTTTAAGAAGGGTGATAGAACAGACTGTGGAAACTATCGGGGCATTTCTCTCTTAGCAACCGCAGGTAAAATATTTGCTAGGATTCTCGCAAACCGTCTTCTATCTATTTCAGAAGAGATCCTCCCTGAAACTCAATATGGTTTCCGCCCCTCTAGAGGGACAGTAGACATGATTTTTACTGCACGTCAGCTCCAAGAAAAATGCCGGGAGCAAAATCAACCCCTTTATATGGCATTTATCGATTTGGCTAAGGCCTTTGATACTGTAGACCGTACAGCTCTCTGGACTATCCTTATGAAAATTGGATGCCCCAATAAATTTGTGAATATCTTGCGACTTCTCCATGACAACATGACGGCAACGGTTTTGGACAACAACGGCTCTCATGGTGCTCCATTTAAAGTGGGATCAGGTGTTAAACAGGGATGTGTTATCGCCCCAACATTATTTGCCATTTTCATCGCCATGGTTTTACATCTTGTCGAGGGGAAACTTCCCACCGGTGTGGGAATTATATATCGAACAGATGGAAAGCTTTTTAATCTCAGCAGGCTGAAAGCAAAAAGTAAGGTAATTACAACCTCCGTTGTGGAACTTCAGTATGCTGATGATAATGTGGTCTCCGCACATTCAGAGGATGATCTCCAAACTATCCTAAATGCTTTTGCAGAAGCATACGAAAAACTTGGTCTCTCACTTAACATCAAAAAAACCAAAGTGCTTCATCAGCAAGTGCAAGCCAATCCTTTGGTGATGCCATCTATCCAGCTTGGCGGGACAATACTGGAAAATGTCGATCATTTTCTCTATCTTGGCAGCTATCTTTCTGTTACAGCTAACATCGACAGTGAAATCCAGCATCGTCTGAGCTCCGCAAGTGCCGCATTTTCTCGAATGAAACATAGAGTGTTCGAGGATCGGGATATTTGTAAGAAGACCAAAACACTGGTTTATGAAGCCATTGTATTACCAACTTTATTGTATGCCTGCGAAACATGGACTATCTATAAACGTCACTTCCACCTCCTTGAAAGGTTTCATCAACGTTGCCTCCGGAAAATCCTGCAAATTACTTGGGAAGATAGGCGAACAAATGTCAGTGTACTGGAAGAAGCAAAGACTACTAGCATTGAAAAAATGATCCTTCAACGCCAACTTCAGTGGACCGGTCATGTTGTTCGAATGCCTGACTGCCGTCTCCCAAAGCAGTTACTTTACTCCCAACTCAAGGGTGGAAAGCGGAATATCGGTGGTCAATATAAGAGGTTTAAAGATGTTCATAAGGCTAATCTAAAAAAATGCAATATAAACATCGAAAACTGGGAAGCTCTGGCCCATGAACGATCTAAATGGAGGTTGGCCTTTCACAAAGGTTCCATGGACTTTGAAGAAGCCCGAGTGCAAGGTGAAAGGGAGAAACGTGCTAAGCGAAAAGCACGTCAAATGAATCCTTTACAGGACCATCTTCTATCTGGTAACCTGTGTCCTCACTGTGGGAAGCTGTGTGGATCTAGAATTGGCCTCCACAGTCACTTACGGACCCATCGCTAGAGTCTACACAATCTTCTTTAGAATCTCCTCCTTTTATCCCGGAAGACAATCTTACTCGGTCACGAGTGATCGCCTGATGATGATGAGCTGGATGCTTCTTTTACTCTGTTCTTGTTGTGTTTTAATTGTGTTTTAATGTATTTGCTTATTGTTTCTATCAGTGATTGTAATCTGCCTTGAGTGCCATTTTTGCTAGAAAGGTGGGGTAGAAATCAAATCAATCAATAAACTTGTACCATGAGGAGTAGAAGCAGGACCATTTCTGGACCTAGGTAGGAAATTCATTGGTTCAGTTCACATTTGAATGCGAACTTACCAGATCAGCACGTCCTGAACCCAAACATGACTCACAATGTAATTTGCCATCAAAGCTTGTGATGTAGTTTGCAAAATAAATAAATAATAATTGCACTCTAAATGGTGTACATAGCAACTATGCGTATATTGGGGGGGGGAATATGCACATAAACTATTTTATTCATTGAAAAATCGCTTGAAAAATGCATGTTTGCAAAAGTGCACACAAATATGCATTTTTAAAAAATGTGTACAAACGTACATGTTTTTAAAAATGCACACTAAAATATGTGCAACTTTTTCATACAGATTTTTAAAAATTGCAATCTGATGTGGAAATGGGATGGAATGAATTTAACAGTAAGAAAAAAGGAGAACCTTATCAAAACTAAGATTCATAGTTTCATCCATCTGTATCTGGGCCCTCTAAGCCTTACCTGCAGTGGTGGCAGTTGCAAGTAGGCAAAATCCTCACCAAAATCCTCATCAACAACTTCCAGCCGCATTACAGCCATTTCGTGGATGGTCGAGCCACCAGGTTATTTCTTGGGTGCCCACCGAGGCTGGGGTTTTTTTTTTAACTGTGAGCAGCCTCTTTCCATCATAGATGGTCATTATAAGAACTGTATAGCATTAAGAACTGGCACCTGAGTTCTTGTTTTCCTTTCCCCTTTGGTTCCTTTATCCTTTTGTGTGGTGTCTTTTCAGCGTGTATGCTTGAGACTCTCCTGTTTTGATCGATTTGTAAGCCACTCTGTGGTCCTCTCTGGCTGAAGAGCATGTGTACAAATAAATAATAAAAGCAACCCTTTCCACCTGCACAGTTACTACACAGTTTAAACCATACACCGCCAAAAGTGCTAGGATCTGCAAAGGGGAGAAAAGACAGGTTGACAGGGGCTGATGCTAAGACAGGAGATAGCCAAGAGACCACCAAGTGAATTTGAATTCATGGCTGAAATGAGATTTTTGATCCCACAAATTTCCTAGCTCAGAATTCCTTCCCTTAATTATGACTTCAGTAGCTCTCACTAGACTTTCTAATGGTTAAAGGAAATTAATTGAACTGCCAAAAAAACTGGGCTTTCATTAGTATAAATGTACTTCTTTTGAAATGTACTCGTCAGCAGAACCTTTCTAATATTTCTATGGAAAGAATTAGCTGGACGTTTTTAATATTTGTTTTACAAAGGTAGGGGGAGAAGGAAAATAGTATGCAGATAATTGATAATGACCCTTGACAGCAACCAGTGTACGTTTTGATTAAAAGAGGATAAAGCAATCTTTATCTGTAAACCATATATTTAAGGATGAAGGGTGGGGGGTGGGGGACACCAAAGCCACAATTTCCCACTGCTGTGCTGCTGAAATTTAGCGGCAATTCAATGACAGCGGCTTTGGGATCATGGGTGCTGCAGAAAAGGCTGGGGAGGGGGGCATGCAGCCTGTTGGCCATGTGTTTCCCACTCCTGAATTAAAGGGCGGCAAACTGCCTATTATTTTCTTCCTTTCTGCCTAGGGCCAAATGGTGAGAGGGTATTGACCATGAAGGATCTGCACTTTCAGACTTTTCCTGAGCCTAATTTCTAACCTGAATTTGGAACCTTTAACCATGAGGGCAGTTGATCCTCTGCAGTTTAAAGAACAGAGGAGCAGTTGTGTTCGCTGTGGCTAAGTGAGCACTGCTTGCTTAGTCACAGCTAACTTGGACCCGTTGGCCAATGTCATGCAACCATCTGGCAGGCAGGCAGCAGCTCCCAGCATTCAGTTGCCACTTTGATCCGAGCCGCTGAGCAAGGGGAGTGTCTGAGGAAGCAAATGATTCTTTAAATTGTCTGGGGGGACTGCTCCCTCATCACTTAAAGATTGCTTAAAGATTGCTTAAAGATGGGTGGAATGGCCCATTGAAGGTGTGTCCCCTTAGACTTGCATTCTTAGAGACCCAACAATAAAATTGGAGCCAAAGTAAATGGATCTTTGTGCTGATGGTCCATCTACACTGCATTGTTTTCAGTGGAATGTGCTGTCCAATGCACATCTGAATGTATGTTCAGTGGAAAGCAATGTGATAGAAAACACCTACACAGTATGTGTATTTGGATGTGCACCCTAAGTCAGGCCCTGCACCAGATTGGAGCTGGGGGGGGGGCGTCGTTGGCAGGTTTTTCTCCAGAGGGGCCCAAGTGCCAGCCCAGTGGAACCCTGGCACTGAAATGAGTTGCAGCTCCAGCTGCTCAATACTCCTATCAAGGCCATCCATGGCCCATAACTGGAAAAAAAAAATCCATTCATTTCTCCCTGAATGCCTCTGGTTCTAAACATATCATTGCTGTGTGGAATGTTACAGCAAGGCAGATTCCAAGAGCTACTGGGAGAGAGGTAATGAAGATGGTGGTGGCTGTAGCTATCCAGTCTGGCAATTTTCATCACAGGGTTGAGCCCCCCAAAATAAAAATAAAATACAGGAGTGCCTGAATCAGCCATGGTGGGGACCCAAGGACTACAGGACCCTGGCATTTGTATAATCATGTTATGTGCTGATGCAAGGCCTGCCCTAAATGAAATCCATTGCCAGAATTTATATCTCGTGTGTGCAAGTAGCTGCTACTTTTCTCTTTTAAAAAAGTCCATGTTTTATCATGAATTATAATAAAATTACAAGATTACAGAGGAGATTCAAGTTGTTATGGCAACTATAACTTTAAAAGGATAAATGGAATTAAGCAATTTTGTTGTTATTTAATGCTTCCTTCCACACAAAAAATATTCTGAAAGGATTTTGAATAATGGTGGTGGTGGGGGGAACGTAGGAAAGAAAAGAAGAAAATAAAAACACTGTATCCTATTGTGGATGTTTTATTATTGTATACCTTCATATTAAAATAAGATTTATGCATTTTGAAGAATGGGGGCAATGAGATAAAAAGATAACATGAAGAAATGCACCTTGAAGTTGAAACAGCATATAGTACTTTCCTGCTCTGAATACAGAATTGACTGTTGATAGTTCCTAGAATCAAGACCAAAGAAAAATGCACATTTGCCTCTTTGGATATACTGTTGAATCCCTCATCTTAAATTAAAACAAACTCTTATAAAGATAGACCTATGCATGCTTCATTATCAAGGTCAAAACAATCCTTTAAATCTTTCCTTAGGCTGTGTCTGCACCAATACAACATTGGTTGTGCAGCTATGCAGTGGCCACTGCAACTGGCCCTGTGTGATGTGGCTCAGTGGTACATCAGCTGTGCACTAATGTGTATAATGAATATAAATCAGGAGAATGCCTGGATGACCAGGATTGGAGGCAAGTGCTGAAGGCACTTCAGGGTTAGCAACCTTTGCACTAGCGCTGGTGGGTTCTAGGACTCACACTGCCACGTTGCTAACAAATAACAAGGAATTTAATGGGGAAGGTAAATAGGGAAGCTTGTGGCCATTGCCAGTTCAGCAGTAGGCCTAAACAGCTTTAGCAATATATTACACCTTCCTTCTGCAGGGCTTATCCCACAGAGGCAGTTTGTACAGCAGTAATCCCAGAGTTACCTTTGTTTTCAAATTGCTAACCAGGATTTTCTACTCCAGCACTGAGTCCTCAGCCCTCAAAGTTCTGATCACAGGCTATAGTCCAGCCATCAACAACTGGTACCCTCCATATATGTCGGACTACAACTCCCATCATCCTCAGTCAGCATAGCCACAGACCCATTACATGTGCACCCAGGCAGCAGGATCCACAGTGCAGACTGGTGCGATCACAGTATCAGCATCTGCATGCGGCTACAGCTTTGCTAATAAAAAGATTGCCTAGTTTCTCTACTTCTGTTGTCCACCGATCAAGGAACCAATGTGGTTTGCCCAGGATGGGAGACAGTTCTGAGGAACAGTTGAGTTTTATATTTTCAAAAATGGGGGATTGACCCGTGGTTGCTTCTTTCTTGTTCCCAGCAGTCGGGGGGGGGGGGGAATCTAAGTGAAACCTGAAACCGCCACATCACCTGGCAGAGCCCAATTTGAATGTCTGCAAACTCTCCTTGCCTGATTAAGAGATCTCGAAAGCTTTCATTTTGGGTGACCTTTGAGTTGGTCTAATAAAGGTATTAAATGAATATGGATTTTGAGTTATTTTTAACTGCAGGAGTGTCTATTTATTTGTAGTACTTGCATACCGCTTAATACAATAAAATCTTAGTAGTTTAAATACAAAAATATTAAAGATCTCAGTAAAGTACATATATAATGCAATATAACAATAGGAATCTTCAACTTACTATGCAACTGTTAAAAAGAAACAATTAAAAAAATCCTGTAAAATGGAGCAAGATCCTGATGATCAATTATAAGCTACAGAAAGCTTGCATGAACAGGTACATTTTCAGGAAGCATTTCAAACACACCACACTTTCTACCTCCCAAAACTGTATGGGGGGGAGGGTGTTCGGGGAGTGGGCCTACTGAGAAGGCCCTCTTTTGAGACGTTACGTGGCAATATGCTGTTGGTTACGGAATGGCCAACAAGGCCCCCTTGTGGAGTGTATGGGTTATGGTTGCTGATTGATTGGTTTGCCTGCTCTCCGTTGCTACTGTTCATTTGCTGGGGGCTGCCAACAGGCGGTTCCAGGCGAGCGTTTGTTTTGTGTGTTTTTCAGTTTGTTCTGGAAGCCTTCTATTAAAGACGTGTTGTGAGGAATTCTAAGCTTGCCTCCTGGTCCTCCATTTAGACAAATAGTGAGGACACTACACCTCAGAAGATATTAGAGGTCAGTTGGGTGTATATAGGGGAAGGCAGTCTGTTTATAAGGAGAGAAAATGTGGTGGAGTGGATAGTGTGCTGGACTGGGACCCAGGAGACCCGAGTTTAAATCCTTGCTCAGCTGCTACTGGACCAGTCACTGTTAGCCTAAACTACCTGGAGGAATTCTTGTGAGGCTACAGACCAGGAGAGCCCTCTGCAGCTGTTCAGCCTACTCATGTGAGGGTTAAAGATGTTGTTTTGGGGCCAATGGTGTGCATGCAAGCCCTTCCCGAACATCAAGCACATGTGAGTAGAAGCCCTCTTCAGACCCTGCAGCTCAACACGGAGAGGTCAGAAACAGGGAGGCTGGGGCCAGCACACAGGGAGACATTGGGAGCTCATCTGTGCAGGTTAGAAGCCTGCATAGAGCTCATGGATCCATGTACACAACCCTCAACTCTTCGGGCAAGAGTGGGATAAAAATGTCGTAATAAATACCTTCCTTAAATAAACAGCTTGTGCATAAAGGACAGAATTCGGCTATATGAAAGTCAAGTGTAACAGAAAATTTCATATGCACCTTCAACTAAATGACTGGTGTGTGTCCCCCACCCCCATGCACACACAAGTTTTAAGGGTGTTAATAGTAGGCAGTTGTCATCCTTGGTGATCACTCTCGCCCTTGAGCTTGAAAAAAATCCCCCGCTCCAGCCGCTTGCTTACTGTGAGTGTGGCAGGCTGCTGCTTCTAAATCTGTAGATTATTTCCTGTATAAATAATGGAAAAATGATTACCGAGTGCTTTGTGTACACTCCTAGGAGTGCATGAGAGAGGTAAAGGGTGTGTTTCTCTTTGTAAATTGTATTGTTGTGCTTTCCTCTTTTGAATATATGATAATAAGGCAAGATGTTCCTCACACTTGAGCATGGCTCGTTTTAATTTGTTTTGTCAGTCACATCTTCCACAGATTTAATTTTCCATGGCTTTGATTGAACATTATGACTCAATTGTGGAATAAAGAAATATTCAGAATACATAAAGGGGCAATAAAAAAAGGCCACCTAGAAAAATAATGATATAATCATGAGGTACATTCATCTGAAAAGCATTGCATGTTATTCCAGATAGTCTGTTAAAATCCTAAATATTATTATTCAGATTATCTGGAACCTGTATTGTCCATTTGCTGGTCTATTTTTATGTATGAATGCTGTGACTCAAACATGTAAATATATGCAGAGTTGTTTTGCTCTTCCACTGTTTATATATGCTGGCTGTTTGGAACTTATTCAAGAACTTTCATTAACTTCGACATTTTCAGTCTATATTGAAAGCTTGAATAAATTGCTTCAGCAATGAATGCCAGGAGCAGCTAGGCTCTGTCTGAAGACTCAGAGAAATGAATGACTCTGAAATTGTGGGAGTCAATGTGCAGGCCTCTTTAATTAATTGCCATATGCAATATAATTAGCATGCATCACTTATTGGAATACATATTGTCAGGTTTTGTTCTATTTTCTCTGTGTGCATTTTAAAATAAATTTGTCTTCACACACAGTTTAAAAAGAAATAGGGAAAGAAGGAGGCTAATGTCAGCCACAACTAGGAGTGATTAAAGCTGAAATCCTATACCCATTTACCTGGGAGTAAGTCCCACTTGAACTCATTGGGACTTACCTACGAGTAGACATTCCTAGGATTGCATTGTTAATTGGCTGCTGCTTACTGTCTAGCAAGTACTGTATTTCCCTCTTGATTGATTTTTTGGTTTCGACATACAGCATCAGTCATGTTCATATTCTTTCACCATTACTCAAATGAAGTCTTATTGCATGAAATTACAACAAAGACATAAACATAAAAACTCCATGGAATAAATCTGATTCCATTTTCAACCAGTAACTTTTATAAGAGAAGGTTTCTGTAATCATAGAAAGGAAACCATTTTATGCCATTATTTATCATTAGTACAATAAAGCAAAATAGGAATAAAGAAATGCAAAAACATGTTTGCACATAAAAGAGCTGTGCCAAGTCACAACCTGATTTTTTTTCTCACTAGACAATGACTGAATGTAGATGAGCATAAGAAAAATGCAACATAAGTCCTACTTAGAGTAAACCCACAGAAATGAATGAGACTTGTCTCATTCATTACACTGGATCTACTCAAAGTAGAACTTACATTGGATTTTACCCCACATCTGTGTGGAGAACCATTTGGTAAACCAGTCCTACCAAGTCATCATGAGGATTTTACCACCACTATTTTCCTTCCCAAGATTCCTGATCAAGTCTGGAGCCATGGTAATTAATTTCCAGTTGCAACTTGTTGCAACTGCCAGTTTAGTACCGGGTGATGCTACCCCAGCTTACTAGTTGGTTAGATATTTGTTTATTCTTTGCATTTTTATAATTTTGTTGTTAAGCTGTCTTGAATATCTTTCAATAGAAAGACTGGCTATAGATGTTAGAAACAAATAATTAATAATTAGCACACACTGTGGCATTTGATAAATGGCTACCTATGTTAATCACAGACTGTTGTAGCGTACGGTATGCTTTTCTGGGTGAGGCATTTATTTTGGTACTGTATGGCAGTTCCTCTCACTTCTTTCTTGATTTAAGGTGACACGTTTATTGTGCGCTTGTGATTCTTCACTCACGGTAGTTTGCGGGATCTTTACATGATGTTGTCATGCTCCAGGGCTTCTCCCATGTTTTGCAGCCATTTTCATGGCTATTTTTAGAGTGAGGAAAGTGCAATATGATTTTGTAATCTCACAATAAATTGCTATGAGAAGCCTGTGTATTACCACTATTCCGCTATATCACAGCTATACCACGATGCCACCTTGTGGTTATATAATGGAATATATAGAAAGGCATAAAAAGAAAAACCCCAGTAAAAAAAAACCCGGTGTAAAGGATCCGCTCTTACTGCCACAAAGAAAATGGGAGAAGAAGCCCCAGTAAAGCAGCAAGTTAAACGCCTCATTTAGAGAAACCCTTAGCAGTGCTCAGGGAAGAGGGGCATAGTGTGTTCTTACTTAAACAAATGAACGGCTGCACCAACAACTGAAAATCAAACAGTTTTCTTTCTATAGGAGTAGCTGATCAGTTCCCACCCACACCCCTTCCAAATACAGTAATACCTTGGATTACGAGCATAATTCGTTCCAGAACTATGCTCGCAACCCAAAACACTCGTATTTCAAATCAAATTGTCCCATAAGAAATTATGGGAAATCAAATGATTCTTTCCACCTCGCCTCCATGGGGCTCCCTGCCCGGGAGCCGGCAAAGCAGGGATGCGGGAGCAGGGAGGCGGCGCAGCAGTGTGAGGCACCGGCAGAGCGAGTGGCCGCGCTGCGCTGCACCTCGCCTCACCTCCACGGAGCCCCGTGGAGGTGGGGCGAGGCACAGCGCAGCGCGGCCACTCGCTCTGCCCGAGCAGGGAGCCCTGTGAAGGGCTTGCCCTGCCCTGCACTCTGCCGGCTCCGGCAGGGAGGCGGCACAGCAGTGTGAGGCACCGGCAGAGTGAGTGGCCGCACTGCACTGCGCTGTGCCTCACCTCCACGGAGCCCTGTGGAGGCGAGGCGCAGCGCAGCGCGGCCACTCGCTCTGCCCGAGCAGGGAGCCCTGTGGAGGGCTTGCCCTGCCCTGCGCTCTGCCGGCTCCGGCAGGGAGGCGGCGCAGCAGTGTGAGGCACCGGCAGAGCGAGTGGCCGTGCTGCACTGCACTGCGCCTCGCCTCACCTCCACGCAGCCACTCGCTCTGCCCGAGCAGGGAGCCCTGTGGAGGGCTTGCCCTGCCCTGTGCTCTGCCGGCTCTGGCAGGGAGGCGGCACAGCAGCACGAGGCGCCGGCTGAGCAAGTGGCTGCACCTCGCCTCCACGGGGCTCAGCAAAGCAGTGGGAGACGCCGGCGGGCCCAGCGAGCGGCCACACTGTGCCGCATCTCCCACGGGTTCCCTGACGGGGAGCTGGCCGCCGGCGTCTCCACATGCTTCTAGCATAAATTTAAATTTGAAAGCGGCAGCAGCTCGTGTTGCGAGACTTGCTCGTCTTTCAAATTTAAATTTATGCTAAAAAATTCCTCGTCTTACGAGTAGCTCGCAGACCGGGTTACTCGTAATCCGAGGTATTACTGTATGGACTTCCTAGAGCCATTTGATTTGCCACTGTGGGAACAGAATGCTGGACTAGATAGGCCTTGGTCTTATCCAGCATAGCTCTATTTATGTTCTTATGTTCCTATATACTGGATTTTAATGCTCTAATTTAGCTACTAGATTGAAACTGAAATATATTTTCCTCAGTTTGAGGCATGAAATAAAAAATAGGCCACAAACTCCAAATTGGAGAACTATTTTTTTAAAAAAATCCTATTAGTTTACTTAGATACATACAATTGTATATTTTGATTGATACTGCCTTTTAATTTAGGCTGCTTGCCATAATTACACCCTTCCAATTACTGTTTATCAATTTCTTCTTTTCTTGAGTTGGAAATGGGAATAAATACTGAAATCTTCCTGCCTCAATAGCTGATAATAATGCCTCTTTCTCCTGCTGAGGTCTTTTTTTTTAATGCACTTTTTGTTTCAGACTATCTGTATGCTTGTAAACAGCTCCTGTGTGCTGTAAATTGATCTATACACACCCCTCTTCTTGGCGTGGGTAGTGTGGAATAGACATAAAGGGACAGGTTAATTATGAGGGAGATGTGTTAATTATACAATTAACACATCATGTTTCTCAGCAGCAGGCAGAGGGGAAGAGCACAATAACTGGAGAACTCAGAGAAAGCCACTACAGGCCAGTTCTGAAGCATTAAAGCATAAACAACATAGGCCATCTTCACACATGCGTACTTTCACTTTTATTTTTTTATAGGCTTCTTTCTTGCATCTCAAAATGGTAGGAAAAACATATATAAAATAAAATAGTCGGTGTAGAAAAGTATAATACGCTAGCTACAGAAACAAAACAGTAAAGCTTGCTGGTTTTTTTTTTTTTTTTTAAGCCTTCTAAATCCTAGCAAGGATGTTGCTTTTTATATTTCTTTAGGGGAACAGTAGACATGATTTTTACTGCACGTCAGCTCCAAGAAAAATGCCGGGAGCAAAATCAACCCCTTTATATGGCATTTATCGATTTGGCTAAGGCCTTTGATACTGTAGACCGTACAGCTCTCTGGACTATCCTTATGAAAATTGGATGCCCCAATAAATTTGTGAATATCTTGCGACTTCTCCATGACAACATGACGGCAACGGTTTTGGACAACAACGGCTCTCATGGTGCTCCATTTAAAGTGGGATCAGGTGTTAAACAGGGATGTGTTATCGCCCCAACATTATTTGCCATTTTCATCGCCATGGTTTTACATCTTGTCAAGGGGAAACTTCCCACCGGTGTGGGAATTATATATCGAACAGATGGAAAGCTTTTTAATCTCAGCAGGCTGAAAGCAAAAAGTAAGGTAATTACAACATCCGTTGTGGAACTTCAGTATGCTGATGATAATGTGGTCTCCGCACATTCAGAGGATGATCTCCAAACTATCCTAAATGCTTTTGCAGAAGCATACGAAAAACTTGGTCTCTCACTTAACATCAAAAAAACCAAAGTGCTTCATCAGCAAGTGCAAGCCAATCCTTTGGTGCTGCCATCTATCCAGCTTGGTGGGACAATACTGGAAAATGTCGATCATTTTCTCTATCTTGGCAGCTATCTTTCTGTTACAGCTAACATCGACAGTGAAATCCAGCATCGTCTGAGCTCTGCAAGTGCCGCATTTTCTCGAATGAAACATAGAGTGTTCGAGGATCGGGATATTTGTAAGAAGACCAAAACACTGGTTTATGAAGCCATTGTATTACCAACTTTATTGTATGCCTGCGAAACATGGACTATCTATAAACGTCACTTCCACCTCCTTGAAAGGTTTCATCAACGTTGCCTCCGGAAAATCCTGCAAATTACTTGGGAAGATAGGCGAACAAATGTCAGTGTACTGGAAGAAGCAAAGACTGCTAGCATTGAAAAAATGATCCTTCAACGCCAACTTCAGTGGACCGGTCATGTTGTTCAAATGCCTGACTGCCGTCTCCCAAAGCAGTTACTTTACTCCCAACTCAAGGATGGAAAGCGGAATATCGGTGGTCAATATAAGAGGTTTAAAGATGTTCATAAGGCTAATCTAAAAAAATGCAATATAAACATTGAAAACTGGGAAGCTCTGGCCCATGAACGATCTAAATGGAGGTTGGCCTTTCACAAAGGTTCCATGGACTTTGAAGAAGCCCGAGTGCAAGGTGAAAGGGAGAAACGTGCTAAGCGAAAAGCACGTCAAATGAATCCTTTACAGGACCATCTTCTATCTGGTAACCTGTGTCCTCACTGTGGGAAGCTGTGTGGATCTAGAATTGGCCTCCACAGTCACTTACGGACCCATCGCTAGAGTCTACACAATCTTCTTTAGAATCTCCTCCTTTTATCCCGGAAGACAATCTTACTCGGTCACGAGTGATCGCCTGATGATGATGAGGGGAATTTTAAGGGCCATTGCCAATTTGCCATAGAGGTCCTGGTTGTAGGTGCTACCTTCCTTACTTGCTACAATAGTGGTTCTCAACCTTTTTTTGCCCCATGCACTCCTTTCAACATATGTCCGAATATGTTGAAAGTGTCATATAGCCATCATGACTAATAGCCAGTTATAGAACTGGATTTGTCTAATAACTTTTAAAAACCATCTGAGGTAGAAGCCCTCACCACATTTTTTGATGGAGAATTCCATACATTATGTCTCGGCCTGAAGATGGGATTTCCCGTAATTTACACATTCTCCTATGCATTTTTGCCTAACATTCTTTGCAAGCAATTTTCCTAATATAATGCATTTTTGAACATTATTTTCCTTCATACATGTATTTTTGTGTGTACTTTCCCTAATATATGAATTTTTGTATGCATTTTTTTATTAGAGAACTGCATTGTAAAATTCTGAGAAGAGTGAATTTCAAAGGATAACTAAACTTTGGTTCATATATTGATTCAAAAGTGTAAAATTATGTAAGTTCATATTAAAATGTGAACCAAAGAAATTTATCCCCCATACCTAGATATAAGCAATCCTCAACATAAGAGAGGTGTGGCACTACCAGGTGGTTTAGGCAGCAACCTGGGGTGACATAATTCAAGGGAAGCCTGTGATGAAAGCGGCACATGAGTGCTTCTAGCATCGCTGGGCACCTATGTGAACTAAGATATATTCCAAAATCCTTTATTTTAATTTTTTTTTAAAAAAAATTATTAATTTTTTTCAAATAAACACACATACAAAAAGAAAATAAACCCACAAATCCATATAACTCCAAAGTGCACCCGTCACCACGGGGCCAAGAAATAATTCTATCCACATAATCCATTATTAATCTGAATTCCAAAAATACATCATATCTTGACATGGCTTACTCCCCTTTCCCTTTACTAAAACATAGTCTAGAAATGGTCCCCATATATCCTTAAAATTATTTTTCTTTAATTGTCCCTTTTTACATTTAATACTACATGTTAATTTATCATTTATATCCCACACCTCTTTATACCAATCAATATTTAAATACTGATGTTGAACTTTCCATTTCCTTGCTATCAATAATCTCCCCACCGTTAACAAACTTACAATTAATTCCTTTATCTCTTGAGAGCACAGAAGTTTCTCCGTTATTGATAACAATGCTAATTTTGGACAGACCTCCAAATTAATGCCAATAATTTCTGAAATTTCTACAAAAAATTTATTCCAAAAATCCAATACGCTTTTACAGCTCCACCGATATGAGCATAAGTACCAAGTTCCTGACATCCTCTCCAACACAATGGAGCACAATTACTGCCTATTTTATTTAATCTTACTGGAGTCAGATACCATCTCCAAATAGTTTTTTAAAAATTCTCTTTTATCTTTACTGACATATTTCTTAATATACGTCTGCCTCAAATATTTTTCCACCCCGCGTTCGAAATCTCCTCCTCAAATTCCATATCCCATACCATTTTAAGATTATCTTTATGCACTTCAATTTTTTGAAACATTTTATATATCTCCTTTGTTAACCCGCTGGAAGAAACGTTCCCTTCTATAAGTTCTCTAGACAGCACTTTCTTTTCAAATCCAGTGAGTTCTCTCTCATGCTCATTTCTCTTCTTCCATTTCTTAGTCCACTGATCTAATTGCATTAAATTTAACCACGAAATTCTGCCTGGCCCAAACATTTCAATTATTTGTTGTCTAGACTCAATTTTTCCCATCCAATCCATTAATTTGATAACCTTTCCCCCCCTTAAATAAGCCTTCCAAATGCTGTGCATTTTTTGGAAAGTCCTCCATTGCTACCACTGCGGTTAACGGGGATATCCCTGGTATAAAAATCTGTCTATTACTGTTCCAAATCCCTAACATATTTTTCAAAAAGGGATTTTCTATTCTTTTTACCATAATGTCAGTTATAAAAAAAAATAATTTTCCCCCCATCCCAAATCCTATTTCCTGCGCTTCTAGCTCTAACCACATAATATCCTTCTTAACTATAATATCTATTATATAACTTAATTGATTAGCTATATAATATCACTTAATAGTAGGAAGGTCAAGCCCACCTCCTTTTTGGGTCCAAAATCCTTTAGTACTCTTCATTCAAGCAGGACCACACTCACCTATTATGGCTAGGAAGATAAAATGCCAAAGCTTCTGTGCTCTCAAGAGATAAAGGATCCCCCTGCGGGGGATCGAAGCCAAAGTATGTCGCGAAGACCCATGGACTCGCCAGGTGTGCTGTCTCCCTGGGGCACGGATTAAGGATGTGACAGAGCAGCTGCCGAGGCTCATGCAGCCCACCGACACATACCCCTTTCTTCTCTTCCACGTGGGTACAAATGATACTGCCAAGCGGAGTTACAAAGAAATCACGGCAGACTTTGAAGAGCTGGGAAGGGAACTCAAGAACTTCGGGGCCCAGATAGTTTTCTCATCCATCCTTCCAGTACTTGGAAGAGGCATAGAAAGGGAAAGAAAAATACTCCGAGTGAATGACTGGCTACGAAGGTGGAGCCGACATGAGGGATTTGGATTCTGGGACCACGGGCTACACTTCCTGGAAGATGGACTGCTGGCAAAGGATGGGTTGCACCTCACAAGGACTGGGAAGAATGTGTTTGGACACAGCATGAGGAACTTAATCAGGAGGGCTTTAAACTGAATCCAACAGGGGAGGGAGACATAAACTCGGGGGTACCAATGGAAGAAGGCCTCTATGCCACAATGGAGAGAACAGCTCCAGCGGTGCCCATTGATAGTCTACCACAAAATGTAGGGGGAAAGTCGGACTATAAAGCACATAGTCTTCAATGTCTCTATACTAATGCCCAGAGTATGGGCAATAAACAAGACGAACTTGAACTCTTGATACATGAGGGCAAGTACGACTTGATAGGGATAACTGAAACCTGGTGGGATGACTCCCATGACTGGAATACAGCAATTGAAGGGTATAACTTGTTCAAAAGGAACAGAAGCAACAGAAAGGGAGGTGGAGTTGCACTGTATGTTAAAAATACGTATCTCTGCACAGAGATACAGGAAGAGGAGCTTGGCAGCCCCATTGAGAGCATCTGGGTTAAAATAAAGGGGGCAAAGAATAAAACGAACATGGCGGTTGGAGTCTACTACCGACCACCCAATCAAGGAGAAGACGAAGATGGAACTTTTGAAAAGCAAATTGCCATTGTTTCAAGGAGGCACGATGTGGTAGTAATGGGAGACTTCAATTTCCCTGATATCTGTTGGGAGACTTATTCAGCCAAACATGGCCCCTCCAAGAAATTCCTGAGCTGTGCTGCTGATAACTTCCTCCTACAGAAAGTGGAGGAAGGAACTAGAGGATCGGCTATCCTTGACCTGATTCTAACCAACAGAGACGAGTTAGTGGATGAAGTGGCAGTTTCGGGAACTCTGGGGGAAAGTGACCATGTTATACTTGAGTTCTTGATTCTAACGGAAGCAAAAGCTGAGTGTAGCCAAACACGTACCCTGGATTTTAGGAAAGCCAATTTTAACAAACTCAGAACAATGATTAGTAAGATCCCATGGCAAGTGACTCTCACGAGAAAGGGAGCCCAGGAGGGGTGGGAGTTTTTAAAAAAGGAAATTTTAAAGGCACAATTGCAAACAATTCCCACAAGGAAAAAAGGCAGAGGGCAACAGAAGAAGCCAATGTGGCTTCACAATGACCTGAAAACAAAAAAGGACACGTATAGGAAGTGGAAGGAAGGACAGGCTACAGGGGAAGAGTACAGGCAGGTAGCACAGAACTGCAGGAATAGTGTCAGGAAGGCTAAAGCTGAGAATGAGCTAAGGTTAGCGAGGAATGCTAAAAGCAACAAAAAAGCTTTCTTCAGATACATGCACAGTAAAAGACAGAAGAAAGAACTGGTGGTTCAACTACGCAATGAGGATGGCAAATTGATAACAGAAGACAAAGAAAAGGCAGAAGTGTTCAATTCCTACTTCGGCTCGGTCTTCTCCCAAAAGAGGGTCTATGACCCCCCTGGCAAACCTGAAGTGCAGACTGAAGGGGCAGAATTGCAGCTTGAGATTGATAGGCAAATGGTCAAGGAGCACCTGATTACTCTGAACGAGTTTAAATCTCCAGGGCCTGATGAGCTGCATCCTAGAGTAATAAAGGAACTGGCAGAAGAACTCTCAGAACCACTGTCTATTATCTTTGAGAAATCATGGAGGACAGGTGAAGTGCCAGATGACTGGAGGAGGGCAAATGTTGTTCCCATCTTCAAAAAGGGCAAGAAGGAGGAACCTGGGAACTATAGGCCAGTCAGTCTGACATCAATCCCCGGGAAGATTTTGGAGCAGATTATAAAGAAGTCAGTCTGCAAGCACCTTGAAAACAATGCAGTGATTACTAGAAGCCAGCATGGATTTGTCAAGAACAAATCCTGTCAGACTACTCTGATCACATTTTTTGATCGGGCAACCTCCCTTGTGGACTGTGGGAATGCTGTGGACATTATATATCTGGACTTCAGCAAAGCTTTCGACAAAGTGCCTCATGATATCCTGATTAGTAAGCTAGCTAAGAGTGGGCTAGATGGAACAACTATCAGGTGGATCCACAATTGGCTACAGAATCGGACTCAAAGAGTGCTTATCAATGGTTCCTTCTCAAACTGGGGAGAGGTAACGAGCGGGGTACCACAGGGCTCGGTCCTGGGCCCGGTGGTCTTCAACATTTTTATTAATGACTTGGATGAGGAAGTACAGGGAATGCTTATCAAATTTGCAGATGACACAAAGTTCGGTGGAACAGCTAATACTCTGGAAGACAGAAACAAAATTCAAAGTGACCTCGATAGGCTGGAGCGCTGGGCCGAAAACAACAGAATGAAATTTAATAGGGATAAATGCCAAGTGCTGCACCTAGGGAGAGGAAACCAAATGCAGAGTTACAGAATGGGGGACACTTGGCTCAACAATACTACAAGTGAGAAGGATCTTGGAATTGTGGTAGATCACAAACTGAATATGAGCCAGCAATGCGATGTGGCTGCAAAGAAGGCAAATGCAATTTTGGGCTGTATTAATAGAAGTATAGCTTCCAAATCGCGGGAAGTGATAATTCCCCTTTACTCGGCACTGGTTAGGCCTCATCTTGAGTACTGCGTCCAGTTCTGGGCACCTCACTTTAAGAAGGACATAGACAAACTGGAGAGGGTTCAGAGGAGGGCAACAAGGATGATAAAGGGACTGGAAACCAGGCCCTATGAGGAGAGACTGAAAGAACTGGGCATGTTTAGCCTTCAGAAGAGGAGACTGAGGGGAGATATGATCGCACTCTTCCAGTATTTGAAGGGATGTCACACAGAGGAGGGCAAAGATCTCTTCTCGTTCATCCCAGTTTGCAGGACACGGAATAATGGGCTCAAGTTACAGGAACCTAGATTCCACCTAAACATCAGGAAAAATTTCCTGACTGTCAGAGCAATAAGACAATGGAATCAACTACCTAGGGAGGTTGTGGGCTCTCCCACTCTGGAGGCATTCAAGGTGCAGCTGGACAGACATCTGTCAGAGATGCTTTGACCTAGATTCCTGCATTGAGCAGGGGGTTGGACTCGATGGCCTTGTAGGCCCCTTCCAACTCTACTTTTCTATGATTCTATGATTCTATGATAATTGTAAATTTGTTAATGGTGGGGAGATTATTGATAGCAAGGAAATGGAAATGGCTCACTGAGGGAGGGGGCTCCATTGAGGGAGTCTTGCCCAATGACCATCACAAAGCTGGAGCCAGCACTGAACATTTCCATTGGTGTAAAATGATGCCATACTCTTACAGCAGTTTTCTTAGAATCACTATAAAAGGGGGACAAAGGTTCAAACCCATGAATCAGTGGTTTAATTGATAGGGTTCAGCAATGTGACCAGTCCATAAAAAAATTGGTCTTACCTCATTGGTCTTGCCTCATCCTCATCAGAATCCTTTGCTGTACACTGGAAGGTCTGAGGGAGTCATGAACCCTATCAATTAAACCACTGATTCATGGGTTTGAACCTTTGTCCCCCTTTTATAGTGATTCTAAGAAAACTGCTGTAAGAGTATGGCATCATTTTACACCAATGGAAATGTTCAGTGCTGGCTCCAGCTTTGTGATGGTCATTGGGCAAGACACTGACCAACTGCACAACAAACATTAAGGAACTATGTAGAGCAGGAGTCACGTGACTGCCACCATCCTGCCCACATCTTTCCCGCAATCTCTTCCTTTGCCCCCACTCTAAGTCATTGGCTGCCACTTGAAGGGAGCAGGGAGTTGCTGAGCATGATGCCATCACAATTCATTTCTTCATCACACACATATCTTGGCCAGACTAGTCATTACCGTGGAGATGGAAGTGGTGGGAACCACCTGTCTCCCATGATGTCTGGTTAGGCCCAAAGCTGATCCTCCTAAAAACATTGTTTGCATGTAGTATCTCTGCTGATACTAGAAGATACAAAAGAATAAACAAGCACAGGGGCTGAAGTAAGTGGTTCTCTATGCTTGAAAAACATTTGGGAGGCACAGCATTGGAGTACTTCTCTTGTTCTTGTGTTGTGCTGTGTAAAGCTAGGCTCAAGAACTGTTAGAACCAGCAGTCCTTTGAAGAACTAAATTTACAAATCAATTGAGCCTGAAACTTACTTAGAAGTAAGTTACTCTGTGTTCAATATGGCTTACTCTCTAGTATCCTTGCATTCATGAGACAAATGTATAAAAAATGAACTATAGTTTGAACTGGCATTTTGAGATGCCTCTAGAACACGGGTGCAGAATCTCAGGCCCATGGGCCAAATCCAGCCCTCCTATAGTCCCAATCCAGCCCTCTGGGGTTCCCTAGATGGCTAAACACCCTCCCCCTCCCCCTACTCCCTTTCCCCTAACCAGTGATCATTTGGTGGTTTCCTGGCTTTTGTGCAGTTTTCGCCCCCATTCTAAAAGGCTGAAATGCCTCTCCTAAGGCTTAGTTACTGGCTTTATGCTAAAATATGCTAGTATTTTTGGTCCTGCCCCTTTTGCCTTCAGCCCTGCTCACCACTGGAATGTGCCCCCTGTGAGCTTCTCCAAAATGGAATTTGGCCCTCAGGCTGAAAGAGGTTCTACGCCTCTGCTCTAAAACATTTAAACTTTTCCATTTTCATGTGTGATTTAAATGCTGTAGGGAAAATAGTAAATAGATATTTGATTGTCACCTGGTGCAGGTTTTTCAATATGATTTTTGCTATATACACTAGTTTTCTACAGAAACAAATTAGCAACACAATTTCTGTTGTATAAAAAAGCAACATTGTTTGAACACCTCTCTCTCTGTATGTATCTATCTATCTATCTATCTATTTAATGATTATACACATATAGTCATAGTTGTATTATAGTAGAAAATGGAAAACACAACACAGCTAAACCTGTGTTGATTTTTCCGTTAATATTTTTCCTTCAGGAAATACACCCACAAATCAGAAGTGTTTCCAATGTTACTGTTTTCAGAATGAGAGTGATTGACATTTGCATACCTTTGAGTAGCAGTAATATCAGAAATAGCCTTTGGGGTTTCCAAAACTGTGTGCACTGCATTAATTACAATCCTGCTGATGGAGTCAGTAATGCCGTGCACCTACCAGTATTGGCAGAAGGGTGAAAATCTATAAAGAATGCTTTTCATTACATTCTCTTTGGAACTAATCGAAATAAACCCAAATACGTCAAGATCTTGGAGCTGAACACTCTCTAAGTCAAGACAAAGAGCACCACCATAATCCAAATTTAATATTATGTTACAGGAATATTCAAAGGACTGCTTCCACATATGCATCCAACACATGGAGGGAGGAGCAGGAGCATGCCTGCAAGCCCCTCCCACTAATCTTGCATGCTCCATTGGCCCCACAAGCTGTACTCCTGAATTCCATCATTAAAAATGGGAGCTTAGAGCTATGCATACAGCTGTGCATGTGTAGATTCTTCACCTGCCTGGGAACTCCAATTCAGTAGCCTTCCTGATCAGATGGAGAGCCTACATACATACAACTATATGTACTTAGGTAGGCTGCCCTTTCAAATGATACACTGAATGTACAGATGGGGACGGGGGGAAGCGGGATGACCAGGCCAGGACGCTTGTCATTAAGAGAAGAATGCTCTTGCAGGCCTGCTCCCCATCCATGCATTGGATGTTTGTATGAAGAGGGTTGTTTGAACATCCCTTACATAATACACCAAATATTGCAATGTTGATTCTGTGTATCTCTCTCTTGGCAGATTTTTAAAAAAGATGGCTTACTGAGGTGAATGTCTGTTTTAAATATTGTTCAAATGGCCTATTTTGTCTTTGAAGATGTAGTATCTTCTTAGGGAAGTTAGATAAATGGTTATTAGCTTTTCAAGAAGTCCTTTCTTGGAATCTACAAAGTGGTGAAATATACTACTAGTACTAACTAGGGGGTGTATCCACTTTGGACAAAGCCCAAATACTGAACCAAAGTGGGCCACTCTGGAGGTATTTGGACCTCCTCCAAAATGAAGTGGTTCTTGTCTGAAGCAGTCTAAAGCAAAGCAGGCTGTTCCCAAAGCTTTGGATACAAACCTTTGGAGGATGGCTAATTTAAGTTTTGTTGTGCCCTAAATTTATACCATTTTGAATCTCCCACAGGCAAACTCTCCTTTACAGTAAAATGCCAGTTTTAGGGTTTCCGAAGTGATTTCCCCTAGTATAATGCACTTTTGTGTGCTCTTTCCAATAACATACACATTTTGTCAGCATTTCCCCCTAAAATATGCATGGTGTGTGCACTTTTCCTATTATATGCATTATTTGATTTGCAAACTGCATCACAAAATTCTGAAAAGTGTAAATATTGCCTTATAACTGTATCTTGGTTTGTGTACATGTGTAGGAAGTGTAGATTTGGTAACCTCACATTAAAATGCAAACCTAAAGAATTTATCACCCATCCTTCATATAAATTCAATCAAGAATGAGATATGGGGAAACAGGAAGTGTAGGACTCATGCTTTCTGTTCTCCAAGCTTCTTTGTAATGTCTTTGCACTTCCACTCTCCACCAGTGAAGTGCATGTACTCCTTATTGTGGGGACAGCTTGCATATATCATTGCAGGAGGAGATGTCCAAACTCTAGTTCAGAAATGTTAAAGCATAGAGGACAGGAAGCCCAAGGAATACATGCTTCTTTCACTCTTCTATGCCATTTCTTTTAATGGCCAATGTTGACCTTTATGATGGTAAAGCCCAGCTCATAGAACTTCCTCCTCTAAGAAGCCAGTCCGAGCCTAAAACTGCAGTCCTAAACACACTTGCTAGGGAGTAATCTCCATTGGCCACAATGGGACTTACTTCTGTATAAATATGTATAGGATTACAGTGCTCGGTTGTATCTTGAAGGCAAATACATAATATTTTGTTGGACTTACAGGGATTTGCGATTAGTGATTTGATTTTGTTGTCTTTATTTTCCCATTTGTTGTATGCTGATTTTATTGTGATCATTTATGGTTCTGTTTTTTTAATAACATTAATCTATTAGATAGCTTTTTGTAGTTGCTCAATCCTTTACATGTTTACTTGTATATCCCACTATGGCACTTACTCCCTAGTAGATGTATTTAGAAGCCTTAGGGCACAATCCTAAGGAGATGAGCATAAGACCCCGAACTGTAGGCTCACGCTCATCAAATGCAGAGAAGGGAGGAGCAGCAGAGACAATCTTCACCTCCCTGCTCCTCCCGCTCTGCATTTTTGCTAGACTGCTGTTTTTGGCCATCTAGAGATAGTGTTTCAGAGGGGGAGAGAAGGAGGCTGGAGTGGCTGCAGGATACCTTGTTCCTGGCTCCTTCAGTCTCCTCCCTGACCCCCAAATTCCCCCTTTAACCCCTCTCCTGAACTTGGAGAGCTTTCCTGAGCTTGGAGAGCAGCCAGGGTGGTCCTTCCCATGCCAGCTGTGAGGGGGTGGGGGAGGGGATCAGAGCTCTAATTCCCAGCTCTGAGGTCAGAGCGCTATCTCCAACCTCAAAACTGCTGGGAATCCAAACTATCCTATGGCCCCTCAAACAATCTTATGCATGTTTAGACAGAAAAATGTCCTACAACTTCTAGAATTCCCCAGCTAGTATGCATAGGATTGCACCATTAAAGTATCAGGCTCATGGCATTAAATCCAATAAGTAAATAAACAACTACCTATGTTAGGAGTATACTTGTATTTTTTTCAGATGTATTTTTAAAAGTACAGTGTTGCTTTCTATTAAGCTAACCATTTTTATTTGATGCTTTCTTCTCTTTGAACTGCAGGCAATTATTTTGGTTCTCAGAAGAGTTTAAAAGCTCCCATAGGATTACCAGTGTTACCTTTCTATTACTGTAAACTTGTATGAGTTTCTGCTTCTATTAAGCTCATGTGTTTAATTGTTTGGGATAATAGTATTCAGACCTAACAATCTGATAAGGAATAGCCAGAGTACAGCCAATTGAAAGCTACAAGTGAGTGATGGGCTGTGTTTATGAAAGATAGGAGAGGAGCAATACCAATTTGCCAAATCCCAGCAGATTTGTGAAGATAATAAGAACTTATCCATTACTTTTTGGCTGAGGCACAACAAAAAGAAAACACACGGTATATGTTCAAGTGGGAATAGAGTCCAAGGAAATTGAAAACTTATGTGGAATAAATTCTCCCACAGAATCACTACGGGTGGAAATATGAGTCCAAAAAAGTAATACAATACTAGGCACATACTATCACCCGAAACATACAACAAGGGACTATGTTTAAAATCCTGACCGAAACAAAGCATAGAAACTTAAAAGTCAAGAATTGTGTATAAAAAATATAACCATAAAATATAGTAAAATAGATTAAATTTTATAATGTAATGTAAAAAAATTTCCGAAATATTTTTTAAAAAATTATTATATAAAACATGTATAAGACAGAAACAATTAGACCTGTAAAATACAACGTCTTTAGGGCTGAAGATGATGATAATGTCCTTTCAGAGGACCTCTCTCTCTAGATGGAGTATTATTAGTACCAAAGTTTTTTTTGTTTGATGCTTCCAGAGAAATGTCCTCACAGCCTGTAAGCTTTCTTTTCTCTTGTATAGAAGCCAAACGCGTTTCGGCCCAAAGGCCTTCTTCAGTGGCTTAGGAAAAATACAAAACTTACAGTGAATCAAACTACAGTCTGATAGTTTTTCAAAAGAAATTAGTAGTAATATAAAACATAATTAAATGATATCATGCTCACCCCTGTAGTTTTCACTTAAGTCAATATACAAGCTAATGCTCTGTATCTCTCCAATTCTATATAAAATATACATTTGTTTTATTAGTACATACACTGATAAGAAATTCTTTATAAATTTAAAAAGATAGAAAAAATAAAAATATAAGAGAACCCTTTCAGAAGGAGTATATTGACTCACCAAGGTTGGTTTCATCTACCAAGCTCCTGAGGCAGTGCTCCAGAGCTTGGCAGATGGAGTAATTTATCTGGTGTGATACTCTTACACACACCTGGTAGTCATCTTCATTTAGAGGTTGCCTGATAGTATGGCTATACATCTAGTATTCTGAACGAACTTACACTAAAGTTTGTATTTACTGAACAAAACTCTGAGGGTGATCTTGAGATGTATTAAAAAAAAAATCAGCCAAGGCACCCACTGAATACCTGTAGCTTCATCTACTCTCCCACTGAATGGATAAATAGCCATTACAGCTGTTAGCCATGATGCTTAAAATAAATGAAATCTTCATATTCAGAGGCAGTATGCCACTGAATACCAGTCCTTGTGGGGCAAGGGCAGGCAAGGGCTATGGCCTTCATGTCTTCCTTGTTGGCTTCCAACAGGCATCTGGTTGACCACTGTGGAAAACTAGATGGACTTTTGGTATGATCTAGCAGGGTTCTTCTTGTTTTATGATATAGTTGGTCCTGATCTTGTGACACTGCAAGCCAGGATTTAGCCTGTACCACCATCGAACTTTGGTCAAACAACACAATGAAAATATTGGCAACTAGAACTGCAGAAGCCCTATGGCGCATAAATAAACCAGACCAGTTTATGTGACAAGGCCTAGCCCTATAAAAACGTATCAGTGAGCAGGGCCGGTGCTACCATTAGGCCAACTAGGCGGCTGCCTAGGGCGCCGGGCTAAAAGGGGTGCCAGGAGCATAGGGCTGGAGGGAGGGAGGGCTCAAGTGGGAAGGGGGGGCGCTAAATATCTGATCTTGCCTAGGGCACCAAACTGCCTTGCACCGGCCCTGTCAGTGAGGTTTTGTGGTCTCAAGCTGCAATCCTATGCACACTTAACTGAGAGTAGGCCCAACTGATCACAACACAATTTACCTCTAAGTAAACATGCATAGGGCTGTGCTGCCAGTGTCATTTTGCCACAGTAATGAAGATACTAGTGATAGTGAATGGTACTGCACAGGAAAGATGCTTGGGAGACAAGCTCATAGGGAAACAGAAGTTAGAACACCTGGATTTGGGGATTTGGGGAAACCTTACTGAATGACACTGGCTCTCATGGTCATGGCGATCAAGTCCAAGTGCCCTCTTCCTCTGAGCAGAGCATGGCCAGCTCCTTGGTATACACCTGAGCTGAGGGCAATGAAGCAAGAGGGAAGATGGCTAGAATGGAGGTGGAGGAAAACTTGTGCCAAGTCTGATTGGACACAGGTTAGAGCTCATTATTGAGCCTACTCTGTGGTGGTGAGGGTGGCAAAGAGGGAGTTATTTTCCACCACCATTGCATCTTCTCAGTGTCTTCCAGAAGAGCTTTCCTGGGTGGTTCATTGCCTATTACAGTCTGGGCCAGGGAGAGAAACAGTGGAACCCTTGGTAGCATGCAGTGACAAGTTTGCATGGCATTTTGAAGATAAAGTCGCTCAGATCTGTCATGAATTGGACACCACAATTAATGCAGTTTCATTAGTAGAGTTGCCCAGACCACTGTCTGGTCCAGTTTGATTGGATGAGTTTCAGTTGTTGAGACCTGAGGATGCAGACAAGGTTCTTGGCCAAGTCCAGTTGACCACCTGTTCGCTTGACCCTTGCCCTTCATGACTTATTACTTATCATATGGAGGGGATATCAGGCTGGGTCCAGGAGGTTGTAAATGTCTACTGGAGAGAGGGAGCAGTGTCATCATCTTTAAAGGAGGCAGTAATTAGGCCACTCCTGAAACCTGGACCCAGATGACAATAACAACTATAGGCCAGTAGCCTGTTCGAACTGGACCTGAGCAGAGTGTGTGCGGGTTGGGAGATTTATAATCCTTGTCTGTGTGCTAGCAGACGCCTGTACATTCCACACACAGATCTTCCAGATCTCACCTCCCTCCTCCCGCAGGCAGCGTGCAGCGTGTGTGCCAGTGAACCAACAAAGCTTCTCCGTTGCAGATTAATCCATGGAGTCAGGAAACACTCTGTAAACACCACAGGTCTAATTCTACCTGTTTATTCACTTAGCAAGTAAAGTTCTACAGAGTATACATTTCCTAGTTACAGTCCATGTGCAGAGTATAAATGCATAGCAAGCATTACATCCAGTGGAGTAAGTTGAGCTCACTCCACTTCAGCAAAGACGTTACATTGTAGCAGTAACAAGTCCAGCAAGCTGTACCATGAAGAAGAAGAAGAAGAAGAAGAAGAAGAAGAAGAAGAAGAAGAAGAAGAAGAAGAAGAAGAAGAAAGCAGTTCAGCTTCTCTCTAAAATGGCTTCAGACAGAAAACAAGTTAACACGTCATCAGAACATACAAACCATGTGACTAGCTCATATTGCTCTCACACTCTAGTAACCCCTGCGAAAACACGAGATTCTAGAAAGACATAATAAACCTGTTTACCCCGCCATTCTGTCCCTTCCATGTGTAAACAATGTGCCACAGCTGGTAATGTGATACATATCACAACATAGCCAACATCCCCTTTCTGGGCACAGTGCTTGAGTGGGTAATTGCCAGTTAACTCCAGGCACTCTTGAATGAAATGGATAATCTAGATCCATTTCAATTGGGCATCAGGCCTAGTTTTGGAACAGAAACTGCCTTGGTTGCCCTGCTGCATGAACTTTGTTGGGAGTGGGAAAGGGGGAGTGCTACTCTGTTGATTCTCTTGGACCTCTCAGCAGCTTTTGATACCATCAACCATGCTATCCTTCTGGATAGGTTGTCCAGGTTGGTAGGTGGAGGCACTGCACTGCAGTGGTTCCTCTCCTACTGGGATGGCTGATTCCAGAAGGTGGTGCTGCTAAAGGAAGTGATGTGGGTGGCTACTAAGGAGCGGGTGTTGTGGCACCCCAATTGTGGAATGAGCTTCCCAGAGAAGCTCCCCGGGCACCTACATTGTGCTCTTTCCGGTGCCAGGTGAAGACATTCCCATTTTCCCAGGCATTTTAGTCTTTCAGTTCTGTTTTAATCTGTTATTGTATTTTAATCTTTGCATTGCTGCTAGGTTTGGTTTTCTTCTATTTTATACTGTAGTCTTAAACTTTAAAACTTTTATAGCATATCTTATGTTATATTTTATGGTTTTAATTGCTGTGAACCACCTAGAGTTCTTTGGTCATTGGGTGGCATAAAAATGTAATAAATAAATAAATAAACCCTACAAAGAAGTACAGAAGTATTTGAAGTATGCTCTGCAATTGCTATTGTTTGCTTATTTAAAATGTTGATACATATCTTACTTTTTTGAAGAAGACATTCTAGCTTGTGTCTGTTCTAAGTGCTCTAATCATGCTGGCTTTCATAAGTGGTTTTGTCTTTAAGGATTTTGAATGTCAGAAGTCCTAAAGTGCTTTTGTTTGTTTGTCTGTTTTTTAAGTCATGGAGTTAGTTTGTAAGCTTGTGATGGTGGTGGAGAAGAGCCTTTAATGAACCTAGCCTCCTCACTCTACTGCTCAACTCATACAGATGCTTAACTCAGCTCACAACTATAAGCTGAGATAAGCATCTGTACACGTATAACTATATATTTCCCCCTGTCTTCATATTCTGAGATTGAATTCCTCCCGTCCTGTCCTGACATTTAACCATGCATACTTTCATCCTGCATTTCCCGATGACCTTCTTCAATCTCTCAGATCACTAACAGAAGATCAAAAAACATAGGCCCCATGACTCATCCTCTCATAACTGCTCTAGTTACTTGTTTTTAATGTGAAGGTTTGCCTTTCAGCATAATCCTATGTCTTTCCCCCTTATTTTTTATAATTGTCAGTCTTTTTCAATTGAATAAATCTTTTTTCATATGATGTGTATGCAACTGCTTTGCTGAAATCCCAACACATTAAGCCAACTATTCCCTTGGCCACAAAACCTGTTATCTTCAAAGTTATCTTATCAATCTTGCATGCTCTACCTTGTGTGAACCTATACTACATTACATCCCATTTGTCATTTACCTTTCTGTCTTTGATTGTTCTGTCCTTTAATATTTTTTTTCAAGTTAAACTTTGAAAACACTCGCACACAAAAGAAGTTGAAGGGAATTCAAATGGAAAAGAAAAGATGGGGAAACAGACTTTACTATCATTGATAAGCAAACTCCCCAAACCTTGGTGCAGTCTTCACAAGCTTTCTGGGAGAGAGGCCTGGTTATTTCAAAGAGTTATCTTCCAGTTTGTAATGTTGGTGTATGCACACTTACAGCAACTCATGCATGAACATTATCACATTGGCCCTTGGAAGTGAGCTTGATTCATAGTATGTTTCATTTCTGTAGCATCCTGAGCCAACCACCCATTTCCATGGATGAAACAAGGTGGAAGAGGGAAGGGAAACATGAAGCCATAAGTTCTTTGGAAGAATGTTTGCAATTGATTCTTGCTGTTTGAGTGTGTGTGTCCCCGACCCCCAGCACACACATGGTGGTTTGACTGTGGTTGGGAATACTTTGGTTTAGTAGACATCCCCCCCCACACACACGCACAAAGTCTCCCATGCTCAAACTCTTCATCCTTTCTTTAGTTCCTTTGTTCATCCTTTCCTCATTCTTTTGGTTCTGTAAAGCAGCAAGGCATTCCTGATCCTTCATATGAAAGGCAGGATGGCATCCAGCCACTAACAGATTTCCATGACTCTATCCAGATCTGCTTAGCAGGGTTAGCCAGAGAGCCTTGTTGGCCCACCTGTCTCTTTGCAGCAAGGGCCCACAGGCTCTTTTCCAAATTATAAGGAGGTGAATAGAGAATCCAGCCCAGCTGCCCAATTGCTTCTTCATTTCTTGCCATTTTTGGAAAAAGGCCCTGCTGACACCATCTGCCACCTCAGCCATCAGGCAACTCAAATAAAAATAATGTGGATGAAAATGTTGTGGCAAAGCTTAAGATTTACCTTAAGTCGCCATCAGCAATAGCATTCTAGGCACACACCCCAGCCTCCTTAAGGAAAGAAGGTGAGCACTGAATTGGTATCATTATGCATTCATTGAATGTTTGAGCAGAGAGTGGGATCATACCCACTAGCCATGCCTCTAATGCTGATAAGCCTATTGGCCACACCTCTGGTGCAGCATGTTCTGAGTTAGTGTGAAGAGGGCCCTACTCTAAGGATCCACAAACTTCCCTTTGTTTGACCTGAAAAGAGGTGAACATTCATGAGCACTTGGTTCACAACCTGCCCACCTCCACTGCCATCTCCCCTTTCCCCAGCTCCAAGATCTGAAAAATTACTTGGAAATGGAAGGCAGAAGCAATAAGTGTTCCCAGGGGCCTCTTGGGGTGTGCCTTTCCCTGCCAGGCTGGAACTGGGCAGAAATGGCATTTAATTTGGATCTTAGCTGAGTATTGCAAACTGGCCATAACTATGGATGATAAAAGTAGCTAGTAAATACATAAATAATGCTGACATATTAAGCAAGAATCAACACAGTTTATAATGAGAAAGCATACCCTGCAAATCGTCAGTGAGGATAACTGAATTTATTTCCTCCGCAAAGTGCCATCAATCTTTGGAATGCACCTCTAACAACATTGTCCAACACGTGTCTGCTCAGACATAAGTTTCACTGAGTTCAATGGGGCTTACTCAACGTTGGTACATAGGATTGCAGCAGAAGAGATTTAGTGAGTGCTAACAAAGTAACAAAGTCTTATGCATATTTGTGGGAGATTGGAATATAAGTTAGCAAGGACGGTATTGTGTGTATAAGGTACACATGCACTACAGTAGTGGCAGTCTTATGCTCATTCTACAGCTCCATGTCCAAGCATTACGGAAACTATTACTGAAAGAAGTGATTCTCAAGGGACAAGAACTATTTCAGTGTGTATTCTGATGATTACTTGGGTCTCTTTAATTCATCCTGACAGATACATTTGCTGATACAAAAGCTGTATACAACCCTGCCCAGAGACATTGCCTGAAACATCACTGATAACAAATAGCAGGGTATGCCACAGGATGAGGTCAGATAAAAGTTAATGTCTTGTCATATTCATGTGATTTAATTTCATATAACTTGAGCATGTATAGATCTAGGCACAAAAACTGATGATAATTGTTGTCTGGCTTATTTAATTATCTTTGTGCCAAGATTCCAACTAGCAGAAATAAAAGGCTTCAATGCTTACTGTTGTTATTTATTTTGATTAGTGTGCAGCCTCTTTCAACCTATTATTCTGATAATCTAGTGTGCATGTAACTACAATGTGCATGCAAAGTGACACACTCTTAATGAAGAGCAGTATGTTAGACTCCAAATAACCGTATTGACTTCTGAGCATCCATCCCCAGATCCCTCAAAATCATTAATCACCACAGAGTGAATCCCTTCACTTAATATAATATTATCCTCTTTCATTGTGCTGGAATTTGTAACAAGGTATATAGTATCCTCTACTTTTCTACAATCATGGGTAGATTCCTTGACTATATAATTTATACAGTATTTCTCCTATGCACCAGAGTGATTTAAAAAGAGGCATGAGGGGAGGTGATCATAAAAGTATTCATCAATGCCTCTAAATGAGGCATTTATTGTGTGCTCATGATTCTTCACTCATGGTAGTTTGTGGGTGCTTTACACAATGTCCTCCTCCTCCGGGGCCTCTCTCATGCTTTCCATGCATTTCTGCAGCTTATTTTAGAGTGAGGAAAGTGTAGTATTAACTGGAAATGGCAGAATGAACCAGAATGTGAAGCTTGTGTATTTTCACAATTCCGCTATACTGCAGCGCTTCCTTGTGGTTGTGTAATGTAACACATAGAAAGGCAGAGAAAGAAAGAAAAACCCGGGGGGGGGGGGACGACACACATGTGTAAAGGAGCAGATGTTAATCCTGCAAAGAATCCAGAAGCAGAAGCTTGGTAAAGTGGCAGGTTAAAAGCCTCATGTAGAGAAGCCCAGTGTGCTTGACAATTGTTGCACATGCTTTCATTGTATGTCCTAGAGCTGCGCGAAAATGGCCTCTTAAAATTCTGCGCCCTATTTGTGGGCAGAGAAACTGGGGCGGGAGGGGGGCAATTTCACTGAATTTCTCCAGGAGGAGGACATACTCTTCAGCAATTTCTCACAGGTAGGGCTCACCATTGGCAATGGTTGTAACACAGGTTCTCCCCCCCATGTTTGTTGTTGCTGTTTTGCACGGTGTCGGCCACTGCAAGTGGCAACAGCAGCAACTGTGTTGGCACCCTGCCATCCCATTTTGCATCCTCCACAGTACCCCATATCAGGGCATTGGGGTGGGGGCGGAATGCAATTTGAAGAAAATTCTGTAAAGAAGCCTTGTATTTCTGAGGGGTAAGAAAAGAAAAATCTCAGGACTGTTCTGAGAAAATTGTCTTCTGAGAAATTTTAGCTCAGCTCTAGTTGTCATTCTTCATTCTTCCAAATGTTACTTTCTGATTGCAGATACACCTTGTCTCTAATGCAGGTGCTGATAATACCACTCCTTCCCTGCTAGCCCTGTAGTGGGGGGGGGGAGAGTTGTGTCCAGCCCCAGGGAAGAGGTGGAGCTAGTGCTGTGCCAAAATCCGACCTCCAATTTCCTGAAAGTTTTCTTCCCCCATGAAAAAGCCTTCCATTTTCCTGCCTCATTATCAGGGCATTTTATAATTTATTTTGAATTTATTTTGGTGGTGTTTTTGACCTTACGTAATCACTGTGAGGTGGCCAAGGGTACCGTGTGTGTGTTTTTCTTTTCTTTCCATTACACATCTCTCTATTGCTCTGCAGCCTCCCAGGCTGCCTGCACTTCCTGATCTGGAAAAGCTCTATGTGAAGAATTACCTCATGATGTCTCCCCCTGGGCAGGAAGTGGGGGAAATTAAGGAGGCTACAGGCTGCCTGGAGAGGATTGCACAATGAAAGACAGGACACTCACACAGACCCATGAGAATTTCTCCAAAATTCCTTCTCATTTGAATGTCTTTTCAAAAGCAATTTCTTTTCTATCAAATTGAATGAGGATGGTTGAAAAATATGTGGGAGAAATTTCCAGCACAGCACTGGTATGCACCTTTGAGCATGGACACAGAAGGGAAAGTTTTCTGAATATTTCTAAGTTATTACTGATAATGATCCCATGACAGGTCAGCACCAATAAAGAACTGCTTGACTAGGCTTATCCCAGAAAATGATAAAATATGCCAAATAGATGTTTCTCAAGTGTGTGTTAAAAATGCATCTTCACCGCTGCTAGCAACATTGTCGCTGACCTCGGAGCATTAGTGAAGAGAGATCATATTGAATACTTCCATTTTCCCATAAAATGCCTATCATGATAGTTCAGATATGCCATATGGCAATAGCAATGATAAATGTTGTTGATGCCTCAGGAGAAATGAGGTACTAAAGTTACATTGTAAGTTACATTATATTCAGCTGGGGTGTTAAATATATAATATACCATAGTTAAAATTGTTATTCCCTAGCAAATTGTACATCTCATATTTCAATAATGTCTCGTATATAGAGAAAAATCTTTGACCTCGTGACTCTTAAGACCCCTCTCTCTCCTTATCAAAATTGCTATTATGTGATTTGCAGGGCCACACCAGTTGGGATAGGTATATTTGAAAAGATCAGTCTTTTCAAGTGACTAATAGACTTTTTCTCCAAGATGGGGAGCTCCTTTTGTTTCTCTAAGATGAAGATGTTGTTAGATGGGCAGCACAATCCTATGAGGGTGTCCACAACCCACCGAAGCTGGAGGATTACGGGCATCCAATCGAGGGTGGGAGGAGCAGGGAGGATAGGATATCCTCTGCACTCCTTCCACCCTCAAAAACATCTAGATGGCCAGTTTTGGCCATCTAAATGTTTCTCCCCTCCTCCCGAGGTGGATAGGCTGCGGTGCCACCTGGATTCTTCATAAGACAGTGGCGCCTCATCCCTCCCCGCCCCCAGGAACACCCCCCAAGGGGGAACAGGCATGGTCTTCTGTGCTCAGTTTCCCTCTGGTGCAGAAAGAACCATGCCGGCACTGGGGGGGGAGGTGCTCCAAGGCGCTGCAACTTTGGAAAGGATTTCCGAGGTCGCAGCGCCTTCTATGCCTCTTCCTATGTCCCCCCAGACAAGGTCAGAATGACATAGGATTGTGCCCTAAATGGAACTAGTTCTATGCTATTTCATGTATCTTCCTCTCTGTGTTAAATATTGGGGTATAAATGGTAGCCAGGACAGCAGCATTTTCTTGTATCCCAAGACTGTAACATGGAATGTTAGCTTCAGTTGCACTTGCATCTTGCATGACAGCTTCAGTTGCAAGCTCCATGTGTCTATTCCAGCAAACAGAGAAATCTGGGACTTAGCTTTGCCACTGACAGCTGTCCAGCTCCAAGGTAGCAGTGAAGCTGGAACGAATCACAGCATAGGATACCGTCCATACCATATGTATAGTGCCTAATTAACACATCTGTTAAGGGTGTGGCACTCACTCAACAGCCATAATTTCACAACATTTTGGAGCTTGAGTGAACATGGAAATCCTTTAACACAACACAACCTGTTAAACCAAAAGGTTTTTTGTTTATTGAATATTTATACAAGTGACCTAATTTTTCCAGTTTTGACTTTAGCTGTAGCAAGGCAAAGTAGTAGACAAGCAATAGAGACAAGGCTTGGAGACTGGAGGATTGCAAGTAGGAACTAACAACAAGTCAAGCAAGGGTAGGCAGGACTGGAGCTACAGACCGGGCAACACCCATAGAAGTCAGTCACTGCAAGCTTTTTCTATAAATATTTTCTAGGGTTACTTTTATAAATTAACTACATAACATCCGTATACTGAAAATATACATTTTCTTTTCTCCCATCAAGGAAAGAATAATCCTCTGTCTGATTTAGGATGAAATGCTAAACACACTTATTAGGGAGTAAGCCCCATTGAAGACAGTGGGACTTACATCTGAGTAGACGTGCATAGGATTGTGCTGCCAATGAATTAAATGATCACTGTAGTAAATGGCATATGGAAGGCAGTCATTGACATTAACCTTGTTTTTACTCCAACAATTAAATTTCTGAAATGTAACTACAAAGGGCAGATTGGTGAAACATCATTGTGTGTGGTAGTTAATACATTTTAAAAGCCTGCTCACCAATGATTCAGAAACCAAAGCAACATTTCCAAAGTGTGGAGTTTAAATATATAAGGGTGCAATCCTATGCATGTTTAGACAGGAAAAGGTCCTACAACTTCCAGCATGCCCCAGCCCGCATAGCAGGCTGGGGCATGCTGGGAATTGCAGGACTTTATGTCTAACCATGCATAGGATTGCATCCTAAGCTGCTGCAAGTGCTAGAAGATGTACTGGTAAGTAAGAAAAAATACACCTGTAAACTTAAGTTATGCAAGTGTAGCTGTTAAAAAGCTGTCTATGGGAAACACGTCAGAGGTGTGACTCCATGGTACATGGATTCATGTACTGCCAGAAAAGAAAAGAAAAATGTTGCTCTTTCTTTCCATTTGCCAGTTTATGTGGCTCAGAGGACTCCTTCACTGTTGTTTTACTCCATCTTTATTTCAAGCCTTGGGCTTACAACATTTTGATCAGTCGTACTTCCACTCAGGCATAGTTCTTGCCCTTAGACACACATCTGCAACTCCCACTGATAATAAGAGTAATAGGGCCAGATGCTGATCTGTCCTGCGTAGGTCTCAATCTGGAGTAGCTCTATTAACTTATATGTTCTTCATGAAATATTTACACCTTATACTGAAATGAAAGCTACATTTTCATGGAGATCCCAGGAGCTATGTTTTCTACTCCTTGTTTATCAGCATCTGGAAAAGATGTTCAGAGAAAGAGAGAGAGAGAGAGAGAGAGAGAGAGAAGGACAGGAGGCTCTTTCTCCAAATGCTCCCTTGGAGAAAATGTTGTTTTGAGCTATTCTGCTTGTCTCATCTGCCTTTGAGTTGTAAATCATGTGGAAACAGGATTTTTGGTTTATGTGTTGGGGGGGGGGTTGCATATCCACAATTCAGATGATGGCATGAATATGAAGACATATTTATTAGGGATATAGTGAGAAACTAAATAGGGGTGCTTGTAAAAGTGATGACCCCATTCATTTTCTCATGAGTAGGTGTGGCGAGAGCAGGGCCCACTCAACTTGCACCGTGAATACCCACCACCTCCCCTCCTCCTCCTCCTTCAAGGGCCCACCAAACTTCCCTAGGGCAGGTGAGGGGGCAAAGGCAGTGTGGGTGCTTCAACTCCTTGGTGGAGCATAGTTTCCCACCAAGGAGGGGACTGGCACTACACATCCTGGTATCACCCGTGGAAATTGATGTGAATAGTGTCACATTCCTATCAGAGATGCTGACACTGGTAGTCCCAGTCCGGTGGACAAGGATGTTCTCCTCAGGAGATGAAGCACCTGCCTTTGCTGTTTCCCCCTTCCCCAGATACGGGGAAGTTTGGTGGGCCCTTGGGGAAAGAGCAGGGGGAAAGGAGGCAATGGGCACTTGGAGTGTGCACAAAATCAGGGCCAGAATGAAGGGTAGGCATGACTGGGCACCTGCCAAGGGCCCTCACCCCAGTAGGGGCCCACTGACAAGAGCCTCCTGGACATGCTGCTCCTCGTCACCATTGCAATCTGCTTGCTCACCTGCCTCTTGCTCTGGCCCAGACAACAGTGGTGGTGGGAAGGAGCAGCAGCAGATGCCAATGCCTACTCTTTCACTGGCTCTCTACCTGTCAAGCAAGCAAGTGGTAGCAATGATGGTAAAGAGGAGGAGCAATAGCAGCTAGTGACAAACAATGGCAGTGAGAAGATAGATTCACTGTGGGAGGGAGCCCATTGAGAGTGCCTTGCCCAAAAACCTGGAGCCTGCACTGCACAAAACACCAGTCTTTTGCCCATGTACACTTGGAGCAATTCCTTTAGTGTGAGCACAGAGATGCTGGTGCATCCCTTGCCTTGCATTTATCACATTTGTATCTTGCCCGTCCCGCAAGGTGTTTAGGGTGGTAGGGTGCATGGTGTTTTATCCTGTTTTAACCTCACAACCTCCTGTGAGATAGCTTATGATGAGAGATAGTGACCACAGGGGGCTTTTTTTATGAGAATCTAATGAGATAAGCCCATGTCACCCTGAGCTCCTTGATAAGTCAAATACGTGATAAATAAAGAAGTGATAATACAACAATTCCCTCACACTGATATAATCAGGCAGTTCCATATGTCTGTCCACAGCCCATGAACAGAAAAGAACAGAGCAAGGACAGTGAGAGGATACATTGAGCAAAGAGCCTACACTGCATTCAGCACACGATCATAGACCACAGATTGCAATGGGATATCAAGCTTTTAAGTGTATTTAGGGCTACTTTTATAAATTATCTACCATTGGAAGTTTCTTTGCAGTCGGCCAGAAAAATACATATGTCTGACATACCCATTGAATTAAATGACTGTAGCTAAATGGCCTATGGAAAACAATTATGAACATGGGTTACACCTGTGAAAATGTCATAGTCTTAGTGGAATCGCTGTGCAGGATCAGACTGCCTGGGTTGTTTTTATTTTCTTTCTCTAGTTTATCAGTGTATTCATCAGAAGGGAGCTGAAGTTAGATAAAGAATGATATTGTGGGCAGGTATAAGAGCTGTGATATTGGACTAGTCTCTCGTATGAAGATTAATATAGTCCTTTGAAAATGTATATTGCTGTATTTTATCGCTGACAATGATCCTCAGCAGATGGTCATAAGAATTTATCACAGAAGGAAGCTGTTAAAATGTCAATATGGATATACTATGTGAGAGATTACCGAAGATTATTTTCAAATGTTAATAACTTATCCTTTCTGCATAAAAAAATTACAAGGAAAATGTAATCTGAAAGCCTAAACAAATGAGGAAAGGAATAAATGAGCAAAGAAAAGTAAAATCAGTCATGCAGCTCAGCCCTATGCATGTTTACATGGAAGTAAGTCCCGCTGCTTTCAATGGGACTTACTTCCTAGTAAGTGTGCTTAGGATTCCGACCTAAAGCCAGCAGCAATCTTGTCCCAGCTAATTTTTAACTTTCTAAATGTTCTCGTTTACTGCATTCTGCATCAGCTGCACTGGTTAGCAGTACATTTCCAAGCCCGATTTAAAGTGCTGATTTTAAGTAGTGATGTTGCTGAATTTTGTAATTAGTTAGCTTGTTGGTTGAAACTCATCTGCTCATAATGCCCACCTTTGCAGCAAGCCTGAATCGATGTATTATGAATTTGCTATTGATTGCAAGCTTCGGAGCATGCACAGTCTGCATCTAAACAATGCCATTTCTGCACATGTGCTGACTGAGTTACGGTAGTTGGTGTTGAATGATCCACTGTGGCCACCACTGCTTCCCTCATTGTCATTGCCACCACAACCCTAGCTCCACGAGGAGGAGGAGGAGGAGGAGGAGGAGGAGGAGGAGGAGGAGGAGGAGGAGGAGGAGGAGGAGGAGGACTCCTCTGCAGGTTCATCTTCATCTCTCCCCCGTATACCAGCGATTGGCAATGTTGACTTAACATCACATCACACAGGCAGGCCACATGAAACAAACAATCAGGAAGGGGGTCCATAACTTGGTGACGCATGCTGAACCACACATTCCCAAACTACAGCTCCCAAGATGCACTTGGATATTGCACATGTGCAAAAACTTGTATACATGGAACGAGAGTTCATATTAAAGGAGAACTCTCATCTGAGCTATTCAGTGGCAGTTTCCTCAAGACTGTGAGTTCTCCATAAGAAGTAGCACTGCATTGCCAGCACAGTCAGGTATATTGCTTTGATTTCTGGAATGCCCTCACTATTTATTGAGTTAATTTATAATTTATAAATTTATAAATTTGTGTTAATGTTGAAAGAAAAGTTTGTTCCTTAAACTGCTGGCCTGGCTAAGTGGGAGCAATCACGAGTGGGGGGGGGGGGATGACCTCCTCAGTTTACTCATCTGCTTGGACCTTTGGGTGACAGGCCTTGGTGGTGTAGCAGAGAAATGTGTTGGAAAAGGGGCTTATTTCTTTCTGTTATATATTGTGGACATGGTCAGAGATTTCCCCCTTCCATTTGCATCCAGGATCTTAAGTTTACTTGTCTGCTTGGACCTTTCTATGACTAGCCTTGCTGGTGCTAGATACTTGTAATGCAGTGCTTAAATGTCCTTAGGGTCTTTTCAAGAGGGAATGGTTTGCAAACAAGATATAGTTGGCTCTGCTTTGTTGACCCTCAGCTCTGTGTCTGATGATCTTGCCCTCCACCCCCCTGGCCCCAGTGGGCACCAGCTGCCACTGAAGTCTACACAAGTAAATCAGGCTCCCCGCTGCAGACAGATGCCCTCCAACCCATGGAGGAATACAAAGATAGCAATGGAAGGGGTGGAATTAGCCTGAATAGGAGCAGAGTAGGAAGAGAAGATGGATGGATGGATGGATGGATGGATGGATGCACATGTTGTGGGATTCTTCTATTTTTCCACAAGGAGATTCTCTCTGTGTAGGAAAATAATAATGTGAAAAGCAACTCTTAGTCTCCATGTGTTTGCCTTAAATTCCTTCTTTCATGTGGTGACTGTTGCAGCTTCTTGAATGTCACCCACCAGTTCTCTCTTGTCTGAGCAGCATCTCTCGCAGGCAAACGATGGAATCTTTATAAATCTAAATGAAAGTAGGGTGGAAAATATATCTGCTCTAGTTCTCTCTCTCTCTCTCTCTCTCTCTCTCTCTCTCTCTCTGTGTGTGTGTGTGTGTCTGATAATTATGCATCTTAAAGATTTTGGAGAATTTGGGGAGAGGGGAAGGATTTATCACTAAGTCCACTTTGGCCCTTTGAAGGCCAAAACTTTGTTCTTCAAAGGAATTTTGAGAAGCATGCTGGGTAAGTTGTCACCGGCAAGGATGATTTGGCAGCATCCAGGGATAAAGGGAGAAGGGAATTCATCCCACATAGTTGTATAATTTGTTGTGGAAATTTAAAAATGACTATCCCCAATAGCATGTAATGTCACCGTAGCTTGGCAGATATTGTGACAGCTATGCCCAGGGTGCTCTTCCTTCAAGGTTTCAGAGAGAAGACACTGTGTTTTAATCAACCAACATATAATAAATGAATACTATTTCCCATATATATATATATATATATATATATATACTTTGCAATCCTTCTCAGAAGTAGAAACTAAATACAGAATGTGAATCAGGCAAGGAAACATCAGAACAGGCGTGAGCAGCCTACTCAATTACACTGTTGTAGTGGAGGCAGGGCTTGCAGGTTGAAGCTCTGGGTCTTTTTGATTAGCAGGGATGATGTCATCTGCCACCCCGTCAGGCTTCCCTGTTCCCTCTGAGCTTGGCTGCAATGCTCACAATACCAGGGGGTGGGAGGCACAAATGGATTTTTCTAGTAACAGTGTATTATTGTGAGCTATTTCTTTTGCTTGGGCAATTAAGACCCATTTGCTTTACAAAAGACCTACTGCTGGTGGAGATGAAAACTTCTATAACAGGTTGTCAATACAGATGAACACAGCCACCTGCAGTTATTTACTCTCCTTGGGGGTGTGGCTATGAGGACTGTGTAGAAGTAAAATTTGTCCAGGCTTTAGTTTAAACAGAAAGGCCTGGAAGTCAGACCTTTTCCTTGACCTTCTGTAGATTACAACCCTGGGGGCAAATCACCCATCTATTGATTTGCCTAACCCTCTTTCCTGCTTATGCTAAAAGTACTGTGAGCCATTATCACTTTGGGATTATCACCTTGGGAAAGACTACTGATTAGCATGATGGCTGGAAGATGGGCAATACCTGATCTTTTGTTTTTGGTTTAAATGTCTCCTTTTGAATTGTCTCTCAGTTTCCTGTACTGACTCAATTGTCACCTGACCTCTACATGATATTATTCAGTATAAATAGAAGTGTCTCCCTTGTGTTCTTGTTGGCATTCCTGACTGTGTTCAGATGCCATCCGTGAATTCACTAATAAACTTTCCTCTCTAAGAACCTCTTAAAAACACAACGCAGTAGATCAATTTTTCCACAACAATCTTGGTGCCGTGACTCGGATCGCTTCAAGGGACTGGACCTGCCTGAAACAGGGAAACACCACTGAACTCCCAGGCGCCAAACCCAGGTAAGAGACCTTTTGAAATCTCTTTTGGGTTTTTGGTGTGTGTCCTTCTGTTTCTAGCAGACTATCTTTTCCCTCCAACGCGATCTGAACTTTGAGTCCATGAGGTTTTAGAGACGAAAGAAATTTCCTATAGGATTGTATGCATGTCTGTGAAAGTATGATTGCTAGATTTATGAGCTGTTGACCAGGGCTGGGACTAGGCGAAAGCTGAACCTCGTGCCCCAACAGACAGACCCTTTTCCCTTTTCCCAATTTTCCCAGTACCCATGGTTTTACTGTGTGGAAAAGGCACATCTTCCTAAAATTCTCACGGATGAGTGTGTATAAGTTGCTGACCAGGTCTGGGACTTAAACTGAGTCAAGACGCCCTGAACCTGTTCGTGAGGGGAAACCCAATGATCGGCAGTGTTTCAAAAGCAAGTGGGCTCAGTGGAACCTCGTGACCCAGTGACGTGTGACTGTTCATGAATCTGCTGATCAGGACCAGGACTTAAACCACATACTAAACCAGTATGTGGTGGAACCCTGTGTCACAGTGGAGCAAGTAAATCCCTTTTCCCATTTCCAAGACTCATGAGTCCCATTTGAAGTCATAAGACTGACTGAGCCGACAAAAAGGGATTGTGCCGCAGTTGAAAGACTGAGTGAGCCGATCAAGGTGTTGAGCCGCTGTCTGAGACTCAAATGAGGAACATCCCTCAATAAGTTTGCCCTGGATGAGTGTCCTGTATGAGTGTGAAGAATAGGGGGTGCAAGATCAAAGGAGATCCCCCCCCAAGGGAATGCTAGCATGTTGTAGGTACACACCTTATGGCCATAGGTAGGTGTGTAAATTTCTCGAGAAATGGAATGTCATGACAAAAGGATGATCCTAGTAAACAGTTCCCACTGGGAGGAACGTTTGACTTGGGACAGGATAGTGCACTTAAGGGGAGCGCTCGAGTCATGAGGAAGTAAGGTACCTCAGACTCAATGGGAAGTGTATTTTAATTGGTATGAAGAAGCTTCAAAACGCATGCATGAATCCAACCTTAAAAGCTTGAAAGATTCAAATATATATATTAAAAGATCAACTAAAATTTAAGCAGGCCTGCAGCCAACCACCACCATTGGCTCCTATATCCATTGCTAGCGAAGAAAAATGATTTTTTTTTGAAGAAAAAGCAAGATCCTGTAGATGATTATCCTTACCTACATGAGAAGACCCCAAAATGAAGATGAAAGTAGAAGGTTTTCGCATGATGATGCTGAAACTACCCCAGTGGCCACTCCTTCACCCTAACCCACCTCTGCCTAGCCAGAAAGAGCAGTTAACAGAAGGAACTAGATGCCCAGAAAAATTTAGAACCCAGAAGCAACCACTTTGCCTGGCTCTGTTCCTTCTCAAAGACTATTAGTCACCCCAAATTATGGGTCAGTCACCCTGGCTCCACTAAGTAAGAGGTACCTGCAAGAGATAAGACTCTAGTGGCTGTCCATGACCCATAGACACCAAGAGATTTAAGAAATATAGTAAAATAATTTCCTAACATATGAGAAGAACCAGTCAAATTCAAGGAAGAATTTGAGACTTTGAGGGTAATTATTTATAACCCTAGCTGGATAGACTTAAATCAATTACTTAAGACTTGTTCTGCCAACAGTAGCCTTAAGAAAGAAAGGAAAAAAAAAAAAAAAAAAAGAAATGGCCAGTAACTGATCCAAAGTTTAATGATCCTGTTAAATTGATAGAGATGCAAATGAAATTACTTGATGCGCTTCTATGAGAAATCAGAGTCAAAGCAAAGAAGTTAAATGTTCTACAAATTGAAGGCTTCAGCAATGAAATATTCTAGAGATGCCCTTACTACAGTAGTGAAACCTAAAACTGACTAGATCAAGATTAATACCTGTAAATAAAAAAGTATTTTTGAAATTTTTGAGAATAAGAGATGCCAAGAAAGAATGCCCCTCATACTATCAAGAAAGCATTTGTTGCAAGACTGTTACCTAAAGTAGGAGAGCAGCTGAAGACAGTATGTGTAGGATGGCAAACTGCAAACCTGGCAGATTTAACCAATTATGCCAACCACTGCATGGACATCCTAAATAAGAAGGGGAAAAAAAGAATGTATAAGTTGATTAGCTTGCAAATCCAACAACTAGATCTAAAGAGAGGCAAAAGAAGAAGAAAAAAGTCAGTGAGTGCATCTGTCCCTTTAAAGTAAAACCCCTGCCTGCTTGCCCAGTTGCCACATTCCTAATAGATTAGAAGCCAAACACAAGATCTAAGAATGCCAAGAAGTACTCAAAGAACCCTGTGTTGTGTTAAAGAAAAACAACAACAATAACAAAAACATTTGTGAGTTTTTTGTGCAAAGAGTTCCTGAGCATAAGCAAAGTTTTGGTGCCTTTTGAGAGTCTCCACCAGTCCTGTGTTTAGTGAAGAGAGAGAGTGTGCTCGCTCCTAACCAAAGCACACACTTCCTCAGATCTGAACTAGAGGCAAAATCCCAAAAATGAAAAGAAAAAAATATTTGTTATAGCTGCTAGAAAAAAATCAAACAAAATATTTTAAAAATGGCAGCAACACTCATGAGTGTTTGTGGCTGCATTCAAGTTTTGCCTTCAAGTTTTAGTGCCCAGTTTTGTTAGAGTGGGCTTTCCTGAATTTTACCCCTCCCCTCTTTAACACAATCCATGCTTAGTTGGTTTTTTTGCAAAAGGCAAACCAACAAGGCATCCTTGGTTAATTTGGGCAGTTTAATTTCAGAATTCATGCTTGGCTAGTAGCTTTATGGCAAGCTAGCAGAAAACTTTTGTTAAAATAGTATTTGGGTGCAACATAGCACAGTAGCACCAAGATACTAAAAGAATTGCAATTCCTGTTTCACTTTATTGTTATTAGGCTGGTTTTCAAGAAAAGTGTTCTAGTTTAAGTTACACAAGTGCTCCCTTTGTGGCTCATGCTGGCTCAGCTTGTCTGAGCGTGGGGGGGTTGGACTCGATGGCCTTGTAGGCCCCTTCCAACTCTATATCTATGAATCCCATCACAGTTGCCACTGCATTTTAAAATTGCAGCTTCTAATTGCTAATAGTTTTGGCATCCCAGTATTTTTAAACCTTTGGTTGCATAAGTGCCTTATTTTTTGGCTTTCTTGTGTTTTAAAAGGTAGCATTTGGTTAGTTTTCTAAAGCTTGGTTTACCTTGCTAATTTTTTTATTGTTAACCCCTCCCGACTTCTTGGCAAAAGACAGGCAAGCCTAAGTTCAAAAGGTAATTTTTCCTGCATTTATTTATAGCAATGTCACAAGCACCTGCTAATACACCTGAATTGCAAAATCTTGCTGCTATCCAGAATTTGACCCCAGAAAATGGGGGGGGGGAGAGGGACATGGAAATTTGGCAAATTGCTTTCTCTCTAAAGACTCTATGGCATCATTTGGACGGCCGCCTAGTGATGCCCAGAGTTCTTTTCCCTAAATTACTCACATGCTCCATAGACTTGTCGCATGTGAGCAAAGGGGGGATCATTGAATTGTTTAACAAAGATTGGTTTGGATTAAATTTTACATCTGCAGCAACTCAGTCCTGTGCCCAATGTGCGGTATGCCAGGCTCATAACAGTGGTAAGCCTGTAAAAAAAAACAAAAAAAACAAAAACAAAAAAAATGAGCATGCACCCCACACCCTGGGGACCTTTTGTAAATATACAAATTGATTTTATTGAAATGCCCAAGTGTTGTTCCTATCAATATGTTCTTGTAGTTATTTGTATGTATTCTAAATGGGTTGACGCATACCCTTGCGTGAAGGCTGACACCACAACAGTAAGCAAAAAATTGCTAAAATAATTGATCCCCAGATTCAGAATACCTAGCTCCATAAACAGTGACAGGAGATCACATTTTACTGGACAGGTGGTAAGAGAAGTGTGCAGGACATTACAAGTCCAGCAACATTTCCATTGCCTGTATCATCCACAATCTGCGGGAGCTATAGAAAGACATAATCGAATACTGAAAAGCAAACTGGCTAGAATATGTGCAGAGACAAGACTAAAATGGCTAGATGCACTGCCCATAGCCCTCATGACTATGAGATCCACAGCAAATCAAGGACTTGAGCCCTCATGGGATATTAATGAGACACCAATCTAGACCTAGCCAGACATATACACCTGCTTGATGATACAATTCAAAATTACTGCAAGGCCCTAATGAGATGTGTGAAGACTTTTTATTCACAGATAGAGGTGGCTCAGCACCAGCCCAGCACTGAAGGACATTCTATTGAACCAAGTGACTGGATTCGTATTAAGATACATCAAAGAAGATCATTGCTGAATCCAAAGTGGAAAAGCACCATACCAGGTACTTTAAAGCTGTGAAGTGCCAAGGACTCCAGACGTGGATCCAAGCCTCCCAACATCTCTATGCCACGATGAGAATGAGGACACAATAACGCCTCCACCAATTCAGGGTGAAATGTGCTAGTAACCTCTTCCCCTGAAACAGAAGAATTTGTGCCAGGACATCGATATCATCTCAGACCTCGGACGGGACGACCATCAAAGACAACACCCAGAGGATCGGACGAGAAGAACTGATGTCATCATTTTAGAAGAACACCACCTCAGCCTGAGCCAGGAGCCTTACTTATCAGCCCTTTAGTACATCAAAGTCAGAACAAGAAGAAACACCTGTAGTTGTGCTCTTGTTAGTGACTGGTGGTTCTTTTGCCTTAATTGATATATATATATTAATATTTGAAACAATATGGCCAAATGGAGTATGGTTATATTCTTAGAGCTCATAGTCCTCATCCAATCTGCCTTCCAGGAAAATACTTACATTCAGCTTTCTTTAAAGTTTGCACAAAGATTTAATGCTACCACTGCTAGGGGTATGTAGCCCATGCCAGTACATTC